>NQII01002929.1:84684-128391 GCA_002778355.1 Clitarchus hookeri | reverse complement strand
CCCCTTTTCTCAAAGACACAACATATACTAGCGATAATAATGTATACAATATTTAGCACTATATTTTAAACAGGTAGCAATTAACAGAAGTATGTACAGCACAGTATGTATTTAATATTAAATATTGTAGACATCTGTTTAATATGTTGATAAAATAACAAAATTTAATACAGTACTATTATGTCTGTAATTTTCCTTTGTTATAATACTCCACTGGCTTTTGTTGCTGCAGTGTTGCGTATCTTACGTAGGAGTAGTATCTGTATAGTGTCTGCCTCTTCTTGTTGCTCGTACCATTCAATGCACTTGGAAAACATGTTTTCAGCATCACTGTGGCTAATTATTTTGGGGCAATCTTTGCGTGTATCATCCTCTTCTTCTTCACTTAAACATTCTACCTCCTGTGTTGCACTTAGTACAGGTTCCTAATCAACTTTTGATTTTATCTGCATCTTTCTTAATATCATTGACTGTCGTCTGCTCGATTCCATATAGCGGAGCGATACTCGTTGCGCTTTCTCCTTTACGGAGTTGTTTTAAAATTTCTAGTTTTTGAGAATGCCCCAATACAACACGTTTCCGTTTCTCAGACATTTTTAAACACACTACACTTTGACAAGAAACTGAGAACAATGACTTGCTGACTAAGTGACTACCGCTACTGAGCTCACTGTAGAAATGGGAGGGTGGATAAGTGTCTAGGAATTCCGGTAGGGTGGTGAGGAAGACGGGATGATTCTACGAAATACATATGTAGGTTGTACATAAACAACAAACGTGAGTCATTCGCATTCCTCACCGCACAGAATGTATTTTCACTGGGTATTCATTGACAAAAGTATGTATTACAGTACAGTATATGTATTGTTCAACTCAATAATGTGCTTAATTTGATCTAATATCAAGCGAGAAAAAAGTTATTTCATTTTTAATTTATTAAGTTTGTTTTTTGTATCCAATTTTATTATTTTACTTGTGTCAGTTTACTGACGGTTAACAGAAACTCATGGTTAAAAGGGTGACGGTTAACCAAGACTCCAGTGTAGTTGGATTAAAATAGGTGTTGTATTCCCTTGAGTATATAACACAGTGACCCATACTATCTGCTACTTCTATCACTCCTAAAGATAACCCATCGAATTGGTTGGGTGGCACAAGACAGGTGAAGGTGGCTTTCAGCTTGAAGAGCAAAGGCTTGAAGGGTTTGAAGAGCAGGTAGAGCAACAACTAGGTAACTGAAATCTGTTAGTCCTGAAGGTACTTGGCACACTACTGAGTGTAAGTGTGGGGATGTGGTGATGCTAAATAGCAGGTGTCTAGGGGGAAGAGCGACGACTCTGCGGAGCTTGAAGGGGTGGTTGAAGGCGTTGGTGATGGTTGCTGGAGTACACTAGAGGTTCTCATATAGGGTCTTCAAGAGGACGGCTGAGGGTAGAGAGCCTTGGCACAACTTTTGCTAAGGCGAGCTACCAGAACAACTGGCGTTTCTGCCAGGCATATGGTGTTATATCTGTTGACTGGCATGTCTTTTGGATCCTCTTATTTCGGCTATCTTCGGCCGCTCGCTTCGGGTCGGGCAGCGACTGTGCTACCATCTTTTGGTGGGGTGGCAGCAGGGTGGTTTGGCAGCTGTGTAGGCAGTATCTGCCGCTCACTTTGGGGCAGGCTTCCCTTGGTTTCTAATGTCTTTTGTAGGTAGGGGCGTTTGCTTGACTATCTTTAACGCTGCAGAACAGCCCTCTCAGTTTCTTGTGTTGCCCAAAGAAAGTTGTTACCGCCCTTGGAGGCAGCCAGTTGGGGTTTGTATCTCCATTATTATTGACTCCGCATCATCATGTGCACGTCACGTGCCCCCGAGGGAATTGAACCCCGACATGCCGCCTCCAAGGCCAGCACCCACGTAATGATAGGAAGTCACATCATCATGCCCGCCACTTGTAAACCCGCTGAGGGGCAGCTGCGGGCATGCAAAAGCTTTTCCCTAAGCGAATGGCAGATACCGCCTGCAACCAAACCTAAACCTTTTTGCTGCCAGCCCGCCAAGAAATGGCAGCAGAGGCGCTGCCCGGCCCGAACCCAAAGGGATGGCGGCCGAAGATTACCTAAGCGAACGAGGCACGCAGGTATTCTCCAGCCAAGGAGAATATAACCCAGTGCGTCCCACAGAAATGCCAGTTGTCCACGTAGTTTGCCTTAGCATCAGTCGTACTAAAGCTCTCTACTGCACAGCCACAGTCCTCGTGAGGACACTCCAAGACCATCCAGTCTTCTACCAGTTCTTTAGTCGACGACACCTTCCCCACCACAGCAGCGGAAGAGTCGTTGCTACCTCCTGACACTTGCCATCAAGAGTCACCACACCCGACACATACACCACACGTGGTGCCTCGGGTCCCTTCAGGACTACAAGCCACAATTATAGTTCAGTTGTTTTCACAACTACTTAATTGTCAGCTCTCGTTCGCTCTTCAATCCAGGCTCCTCATGCAGGCAGACAACACCTACAGTCGGTTCACGACTGGAAGAAACTTTTGAAAATCAACATATGAAAAAACACCCTAGCCGTTAGCTACATGCATATAACATTACAAACAGCGGCGAGCGCGGATACAATTATGCCGTCATGTTGCCAGCACAAAGAGAGGAAATAGTTCAAAAGTTTTAACGTAATTTTTAATTTATCACTTACAAATGGGTGTCAAAAAGACTTTTATCGTATTATGCCAATTATTAATGACATGATGCTAACGTATTTAGATTTCAACGTCTTTTGCGTAGTCACATGATCCCGCTCAAGGTGAAAGTAGAGCGGCGATTTATTTACTAACCAGCGTTCCTTGTGTTGTTGACTGGGTGTGGTTGACACACGTGCCAGAGAATTTGTGCGATTATCTTGTTTAACCTATAATAATTCATTTATTGGTTTTTTTTACTAATAACCGCTCTTTATTATTTGGTTTTTAATAACGTATGATTTTAATTTGTGCTAACTTTCTCGTACTGTTTCCTTTTGCTTCTGCTGTATAAGAGATTACTCGTAGTGCGTTCTCACGTGTTTAATATTTTTAAAATTTATTTCAGGTTTGCTTAAAATTTTATTTACTGTATTTTACGTTGTATGTTGCGGTAGTTTTTGTGTGCAGTCATGAGTTCTAGCAAGGTGAAGAACAGAGAAGTCACCACTCAACGTCAACAGGACATCATTAACCTCACCGAATCGTTGTATTCCCTAATTAGGCGAGGGGAAATGAAACCCTGCAACGTCGCGGAAAGAGCGGCAGAAATGTTGAAACTCTCCAGATCTACAGTGCTAAGGTATGTTAAAATATATGTAGTATTAACCATTGCGTTTGCAAGTTGTGTGTGTTAAGGTCAATTATGTTGGCCTACGAAATGTGTTTACAAGAACATAAAGAAAATTAGTTACTAACTTGATAACATTGTTGAACGTTGTCTACGTGTCTTTTTAACTTTTTTTTTGGGTAATTATTAAGTTTAGGGGCTTTTCTGTAAAAAATAAGACTAATTCACGGAAAATGGTATATTTCCACTCCACTAATGATGCAGAACACGAATATACGACGGGCATTAACGTCCGACTAATTTCGTAACATGTGCCCACCTAACCTAACAGAACCTATCCCCACGATGGGTGAATCACTATTTTACATTTTTAAACTAACCTAGGATTGTTGGGTTTTACACTAACCTAGGATTGTAGGGTTATATAGACTCAAATGTGAGTGTATGAATCACCTAACCAAAAGGTGGTATTACAATGTGTAATTAAAAATAAAAACTACTTTGTGTTGGAATTTGTGTACCCCTGCGACGGATTCTTTATAAACAACCCAATATATAAAGTGGAAATTTATTATAAAGACAACTGACAGTGGTAAGGAAAATTGCCTCTATAGTGAGTTTGTTATAGTCAATTAATTTTATATAGGTTATGGAGAGATGGTGCATTTTAAGATTCTGAAGGAACTGCTTGTTTTGTATTTAGAGTTACATTGCAGCATTAATTGCCATTGCATTATTATACATCACAAAATAGAATACAGTCAATATAACTGGAACTTCCCCTACTGTTAAACATATCTGTTTCACTTCACTAAACACGAGAGGACATCATAATTGATGAAATCACAGTTATAATCTTTTAAGAAAACAATTGTGTATTAATGCATTTCCCCAACACCGCTGTTCTACAGCCATTGTCTTTTAGTTATTGTAAATAATCAGTGTCATATTTTTCAGTTTCAGTGCTACATAGCCAACCTAATTTGCATAATTTAAAAAGGACCATAATTCAGTTTCTGGGTCAACTACAGTTACTGATACCAAAAACATACAAGTGTCATCGTCATGGACAATGCACCATATCACAGCACACAGGTGTTAGCTCCAACCGTTTGTTTTTTAATAAATAAAATGTTTATATTGTTTGTGACATGTTAGATTCTGGCTAGTCAACACAGATATCAGGAAAACAGTTGCATGTAATATGATAAAAAGTTTAAGAATGTCTAGCACAGTAGTTATAGACATTCTTATCACGTTCACATTATAGAAGTCTCCAATCATACATTTGGTATCCAATAAATACTATGCAACCAACCAACTATTTAAAAGTTTATGTTTTGGAAAGAATTGTGCTTAATTCAAACATTCTATACAACAGACATACTGTTGGCAACATTCAAGGGTAATACATTTTAATTTGTTGTATCGTGTGGTGATTTCAGCTGGAGAAGTTCCCCAACAGTAGCTGGAGGAAGGATGCCATCATCAATTGGCTGCAGGAGCACAACATTCCGTTTGCTGTATCCTTTTTTTGCAAAATCTTTTTGTGTAGTGTTAAATTGTAGGGTAATGTTGTTGAGCATTGCTTTATAGCATTATATGTAAAGTAGCAGTCTACATCAGAGAGCAGCTATTGAAGCATGTAATTTTTTTGAATAATTGGTTTCTAATTTTTGGAGTGGAAATGGATGTATTCATTTTTTTTTTCTAGTTGCTGCTGTGTTGAGTTGTTTATGTACTTTTTTGTTTTGATCTATGGTAATTCTGTAGCAAAATGAATCACNGCTGCTGTGTTGAGTTGTTTATGTACTTTTTTGTTTTGATCTATGGTAATTCTGTAGCAAAATGAATCACTACAATTCATAAGTTATTACCGGTACTTCTAACTAACTATTAAATAATTAAACAGTATTTATAAGTACTGCGGCTTATGCCTTTAGGATGTTTTAACTTAATGCAAACTGGAGATNATTTTTTTGAATAATTGGTTTCTAATTTTTGGAGTGGAAATGGATGTATTCATTTTTTTTTTCTAGTTGCTGCTGTATTGAGTTGTTTATGTACTTTTTTGTTTTGATCTATGGTAATTCTGTAGCAAAATGAATCACTACAATTCATAAGTTATTACCGGTACTTCTAACTAACTATTAAATAATTAAACAGTATTTATAAGTACTGCAGCTTATGCCTTTAGGATGTTTTAACTTAATGAAAACTGGAGATGTTAGGATACACCATTGTCAGCTTCTTTAATTATTGTAAACAACAGTTCTCTCTAATATTTTGTTTACTGGAGCCACATTTTTTAGTTATGTTTAATTTGTTATTGTCATTTCTTTACAAAATCTGTAGCACACTTATTTTGTTCCTCCTCTAAGCATTTGCTTAGCAACATGTTTCAATTTAATTGTTTGAATATTAGACATTAGTGAAACCAATGTCTTTTCGTATTAGTTTTAAGTTAGATTTTTGTTTGGAAAAATATTTTAAGATAGCAACAGAGGTTAACAGCATTAAATACGGGCCCGGAGCCCAACTAAAACATAAACACA
The DNA here is from genome assembly GCA_002778355.1 of Clitarchus hookeri. Lineage (NCBI taxonomy): Eukaryota > Metazoa > Arthropoda > Insecta > Phasmatodea > Phasmatidae > Clitarchus > Clitarchus hookeri. The sequence continues at coordinate 122,533 of NQII01002929.1, read as the reverse complement.
GCGGCCTACCGCCGGCTAAATTATTTGAACAAAGTCTGTCGGGTTGCATTTTTGTTGCAAACGCACTATAAGAATTATGGGAACTTCGGTTCCTGACCTCGTGACAGCACGGCCATCCGGGGGCTTATGAGAGATTGGCGGTGCCATGTTTATGTTGTTGGATGGACTCCTTGAATGTTGACACATTTCAATGCAAAGTATTGTGCCACATCTATAATAGGTAATCAAAGTGAAAGTTTTTCTCCCCCACCCAACCCCCCAATCAAAATCAAACCTACACACTCACGAAACATCAAATTTTTAATACTCCCATTTTGGGTTTATAGAATGAAATGTTTTTCGCTTGCATCGCATATTCTTTTGTGTGAAATTCTCAAGATTAAAAACTTTACGCTTGTGGAATATCTATTAATAATATATACATTACTTTTATAATGGGTACGTGCATGTACGAACACATGTGCACACACAGTTGAATGTAAACATTGCATGTAAACATTGCCATGTGACTGCCACATGGCAGTCACATGGCAATGTTTGTTTACCTTTGGCAGAAGGATACGAAATGGGCTTAAAAGTAGATCTTTAGCAGGGCTTCAAGAAAGTCTCTTCCAGTCGTGAACCGACTATAGTGTGTGTTACGGTAGGAGGTAGTACAGGTCATCGTGTTTCTATTCTCAAGGGAATAAAACACGTCTAGCTAACTTCTGTCTTTCCTTATTCTATAGTGAAGGTGTGCCTTTTCAAAAACCTGGTAAGCGTCACCCTTGAAGGGAGCGGCAAGGGACCGCAAATTGGCATCAGTTTCCTATAGAGTAGGACTGCGGGCAGTCCCTTACCAGAACTGCATGTACATCACGCACAGAACAAGTTCTACGGCCACCCATACTGTTGACCCGTTACGTAAAAATACCTGGTGTGCAAGTATGGTAGAGCCCCAACAACTAGAAAAACACTCGACAAAGCATCTGGGTCAACTAAGTCAGCTAACCCATTTCCCCCAGAACATATAAACTCGCCGGAGGGGATGCCAGACCTGACGAGGCTTGACTCAGGTACTTCTGGACTACACTTTAGCTAGGAGTTTGTGGCCTGCTGCACTCTACAGGATGAACATTAGCACCTTCCTTGTCCATGATGTATGCTCACCGATGAGGGGGCAGGATGAATGCTCAGAGGACAGCGGCTATCCTTACATCTCGCCACTCTCTAAGTAATCAATCTACACCAAACCTCAACTGCAAGTCCCCATGGGAGAGAGCACAAGCCGCCCGACAATTAGTTGAGTCTCACTCCACTACCCTCTCTGTCAACCTATTTAGCCTCCTGGAGCTGCTCACCCCGCTGTCAAACTACTCCGCCAGGGGTACACTCTCCCCTTTGGGAGTGTTCCTGTTCAACCCGGAGGACACCAACGAGACACCAGTACCACCCAACCATGTGCCCGCCAGCCGGCCAGCACCCCGGTAACCAGCAGGCGACAGTCGAGTTAGCCTTCCCAGCTGCCAGCTCCAGCTGGAGCCGAAGTCTTCCAGCCAGCGTCTGCCGAAAGGGAGTGACATCAGTGATATGTTGTATGTTAAAGTGAAATATTTTTACATAGTTTACATAGGGTATTTGGGCGTGAATTGAAAATCTTACATAAAGTGAAAGATACATTATTGTGAAGCACATTATAATGGAATTTTACTGTAATGTCTAACAGAAATAAGGAATCCCAACCAATTTTTGAAAGCCATAACTGCTGCAACATAGTCATGGCCTTGAGGATGATGGGACAGCCACCCTAACGGGTCAAAAATACAAGTAATTTCTGACGAAATGAGTCTTTTGTTTCATGTTGCACAATGCTCATGGATTTGATAAGAGAATGCATCAGTCTTAGTTCCAACGAAGCCCTAGGACTTTCTGGACATATCAAGATTCCACATCAAATGACACACAAGATAGTATTTTTGAGATCATCTTGCAGGTAGTCAAGTGAGGAGGGACTCATCTTTGCTCGTAAACTTATGAAGCCAGAACCGACCCACCTGCAATAGCTCAATGAGCTCTTTCTGCATGCTTCCACAGTGGCAGCCACTGAGACATCATCCACATAAACATCTGATCTCAGATCAGCACTAGCAGTAGGGAAATGAGATTGTTCATATGTTGCCAACTGGTGCAATATGTGGATTGCTAGATAAGGGGCTGGAGATTAACCACGTATTACTTTGTTTAGGGGAAACTCACTCACCGAATCTGATGCAGAGGATTGCCACAAGATGCGCTAGTAATTGCAATGCTTTGGTGTAGCAAACATATGCCTTTACATTTGTTGAACGTTTGTTGTAAACACTACAGCATGACAGCGAAACATCAGAACATGACATCAGTTTGCAGCTTTGGTCCTGCAGGAAGTGTATCGTTCAGGCTAATGCCTTGGTTTGTTTTAGCTGAAGCATTAAATACGACCCACAGCTTGGTGGTGGTGCTTTCTGACTTCTAGACTGGATGGTGGAGAATGTCCAGTTCCCCACTAGGTTCAGTAGCATGTTCCATGTGACCTGCAGAGAGGTAGTCATGCTTGAACTCTGCTTTTAGTTCTGGTTGTCTCTGAAAACTTAGTTCCACCTGGATACAGTGTAAGGCACGAGATCGAGAGTCACCTAATCTGGGGACAGGTTCACAAAATGGTAGTGCTACAGTATATCTTCCAGTACAGTCTCTGACATAGGTTTTCTCATAAATTTTCTGACACGCTAAATCATTATGGGACTTTAAGTGCTTCTGCGGCATCTCCTCCAGTTTCCAGATTTGTTGTACAACACACTCAAGTGACGGGGATACAGTTAATGAGGCACAACATGCAATTTCACTATGCTGCACAGTTTGAGTCTGCACCTTCCCCATCAACACCCATTCAAACACAGTCTCAAAGGCACTGAGACAACCGGGTTCTCCCTCCAACTTGTTTCCACGCACAACAGATGGGAATAAATCTACACCAGTCATCATGTTGATGGGTTCAGGAACATCAAAAGTTGGATCAGCTAAATGAAGATTGAAAATGTGTGTCCAAGTAGCTTTCGACAACTGCCCATGAGGCAAGTTACCAGTGATCTGTGGCAATACAAAGTCGAGCTGGAACTGTGGGGCTAAATGACCCACAGGCTGAAGAGTACAAGAGCTATGTTAATTCTGGTGAGAGAGAGTTCATGCATGGGCAATGATGCTTGCTGGCAAAGTAAACCTAGACGCTTGCTGCATTGTTTAGTCATGAAGCTTGTCTGGCTTGCCGAGTTCTAAAGTTCTTGTTCTGTCTGAAAATTCTCATAAGAATCTTGAACTTCCACTAATGCTGTCAACAGCAGTACAGTTGACGAACCTGTGCCATGGAGTGCCAAGTGGTTGCTTTACTGCTGGAGAAGCTTTGGATTCATGGCTGTCTGTCTCTGATGGTGGCGTAGAGTCTGTTGTACTGTTTTCAAAATGCAACAGTGTGTGATGTCTGGCTGAACAGTAGCGACGTGATAACTTGGACTTGTAGTTAGCAGCATGATGGCCTGGGCATAAACAGTTCAAACACATGCCATGATTTTTAACAATATAAAAGTGCTCTCTAGATGATTTGCTGACGAACAGTGTGCACTTAAATAGGGCATGGTCATTCTTGCACACAACACATTTAGAAGTATCAGAGGTAACTGTGTTCCCAACAAAGGCTGAAGGATGACTGCCTTTAACAGCAATTGCTTGGGACTCCCCACTCACAGCATGGGTTGGTAGCTTAGAAGGTGTCTTAATTTCTACACACCGGCTGTAACTCTCCAAAAATCGTAAGTCACTGAGAGTAGGTCATGTATCCACACAAAGCTGAATTTCCCACGGTTTTCATGAATTCGCATTAAACTTCCTCTCTAGAATGTGGACAAAAAATGAATTCCACTGTTGCACTGGTAACTCCAACGCCTGCAGCATACCTACATTTTCAGCAATGACAAAAAGCAACTTCTGTGCAGACGATGGAGAGTCAGACATACATCAGTGGCCAGCAAAATAGCATTAATATGATGGGTCATTGAATAAGTCAGGCTGGTTCACCTTCCAATGCCAGCTTGAGGTACGTCAAGCATTCAGTATTCATCAATTGTTTACTGTCTACAACTATCACAGTAAACAAATTTGAAGAGTTCGTCCAATCTCTGGGATGGCTTGAAAAGGTTGGTAACTTTATTTGTGGTAAAACCACTCTACTTGCGTTTCCGTGACTACTGCTGACGTGCCAGTGTCCTGTACTGATGCCTTTGGCAATGCATCGTGCACCGCCCATATCCTCAAAATACTGGCTTTCTGATAACAGTTGGTACTGCAGAAGATTCTCGTCAAATCCGGCTTTCACTGTAGCAAAATCTCGACACATTGCAATAAACAAATCTATCTTGGCGGTATTTGCTTTTGAGCTAATTTTAACGCCCTTTTCTGTCTGTTTTCCGCCCTCTCTAGCGTGAGGTGAACTGGGGTTATTTTATCCATTTTAATTACACTGCAAAATGATTTGTGTCAAACCACACTAAATGGCTTGTGAGCACGCGGAACATGCCTAACTACGCGAATGAACGACTTGGATATTCCAATATATCTGGCCCAGAGGACCAAGGGTTTCATTGTGAAACACACAGGGCTGGTTCAACTGTCACTCAAATAGTTTTTTAATTGGATGTTGTGTCCAAGACGCAAAACTGACTGACTAACCGTGCGCACCGCACATAAAACCTACAACAACATGGTGGACAACAAAACATAAACGAGATAGCAAACATGGTGGACCACAAACACAAATGAGGTAACAAAATAGTCTTGTTCAGCTTGTGACCATCAGGGCATGAATGCAATAGGCGGGAATTCAAACGAGGAAATCAGAACACACCAATAGCCCACACCAGAGTTCAGGAATGGTTTAGCTTTGCACAGTTGAGGAGTGGTGTAACTGATTTTGATTGTGATCTAAAACACTTTATACACTTGTGCAAACACTGGCAAATCATGCGTTTTGCTCCAAGCACCCAAAACTTTTAACGTGGCCGCGGCTCATTAAGCCATATTTATAATATTGCAGCCCCACAGTTAGGTGCCATTTTGTAATGTTCGGCACTTGTTACCTGGCCGATGTTTACGTTGCCACTGCTAGCTCAAGGTAGAATACGAGACCCAATACAATTGACGCTGATTAATTAAGAAATAAAGTTCCAGAGTATTTTGTTCTATACTTTATTTATCATTTGAATGACACAGTTCACATACGAATTGCCGGTATACAGAGTACGAACCTCTCACAGATAAATATAAAAGTACAGACCAGCGCCACAGTCGTTTACAGTTTATTAATGTCTCAAAACTTGCATCGCAAGACTAAGTTATGAAGGCAGGAGGGATGTTCGTTCCCTCCTAGCACCCTAACGACCCCCCACACCGGCAGAAATAAGTTGATAGAATTTAGGTTAAGTTAAACCGAAAAGAAATGTAAAAAAGAGATTTTACGGTCACGGGTGCTTGCCGGTGTGGGTGAAATTCTTCACGTCCGATGCGTCTTCTCACGCCTGATGCGTCTTCTTTGATGGTTGGTTACTTTTTCTATCTTAGGCGATAGACACCACTAGTATTTATATGCAGGCCTATCGCCCCCTTCTCCTAAGATAAGCGCACGGCATCCGGCATCTGCCAGCAGCGTAATCCAAAACTGCGTTGTGTCCCGCTCTCAACACGTTATCGTAACTGACACTACGCCGCAGGAACTAATCCTGCGCCGTCAACATAAACTGACTTCTCGTACAACAAAACTGCGCCTGAGGAACTAAAACTTGTCGACGTCGCCTGAAAAAGCTAAGTAATGCTGACGCTTAACAAAAACTGAAAACTTTTGAAACGAAACGGTAAACGGACTCCTGATAAAACGTAAACAGCGGTCGTCCGCCCGATAACCTACAATAGCACACGTCTGCCGGATAAACAAACTATCACAGGAAACGAGCCACCGCGGCTTTAAACTTTAAACCCGATAAAAATATTACGAAGATTTCCAAAGCTTCATACACACGAAAGAATTTTACACCAGTGTCCCGAAAAATTAAGAATATTGCGTCATTACAAACTCTTGAAGCAGCAATGACTGGAGTGTATTAGGACCAGGATGAAGGAGCTCTGAATGTAGCATATAGATCACCAACTCAGCTAGACGACAGTTTTTTGGTAAAAAAAAATAGGATGCTTCAGTTCATAGGTTAATGTGGACTGCTCTAATCTACCACCTACCTGGAGAATGCCATCTTGATCCACAAATAGAGGCAGCTGCTGAATTGCTTGGGAGCACGGTTCGTTCTTTACTATGTTTGGAACTCTCCCTTAAACTCTGTGTGTTGAGTGGTCTTAACGAGAACCTTCACTGACTGTAAAAACTCAGCTGATTGTACTGGGCCTACCAAGTAGGTTTTTTCCAGACCGAGTATTGTTTATAAATCTCAATCAGAGAGCTATAACACATTGTATTTTATTCAGACTGAAAAACCTGACTTACAGTGGGGAAAAAAGGTGGTTGCGTCTGCATTATTTTGTATGACAATAACTCTTTGTTCATCACATGGTGGAATCTTATCGGTGGGTGCAAAATTAGGCCAGACTTCTTCAGATGGCAACAACCAAGGGGGACGATATTACCACAGAGAATGATATAGTAATAGAGCTGGTGTCTGTCCCCGTGAAGCACAGTATGCCGGGTTCTGCTATGTGGGCACAGGGCGCTACCATTCTGGAACAGTGTACTTTAGTATCTTGGTGTTCCAAGTAGCAGCAGAGGTATTCTACAGATGAGGAGTCTCTGGTTCAGGACAAGGTGACAGAAGAATCTGACCAAGCATAAATCTCCTTTATTGATAAGACTTATGAATACATGTCAACCACAAAATAGCTGCACAAAGTTGTTCATCCTTTGCTAGTTGCAGTTGGTGCAGAGAGTGAAGATCAAGGTAAGGTGTTTAGGAGACTCAGTATAACAGAGACCTCAGTTGGTACACTTCCAAGGGTTGATTCTCAGATTCCCTCATATAAATAAGTTTGTATGACCTGTGCTCTGAGTGGACTTCAACCTGACAGTACATCTGTAGTGAAAACTATCAATGGAATACAAAAACTAAGTAGAACATCAGAAATTTCTTTCTGGAACTTGGGGCCAGTGAAAAGCATATCATTAAGAAAGCTGCCTTTGCAGAGGCATTAAATACTACACACAGTTTTGTGGTGGCGCTCTCTGGTTTCACAAAATACAATGGTGGGGGATGTAATCTCATCTCTCTGGATGGATCTTGGAAGGATCAACCTTGCAACCGTGAATGCAACATATGGAAATAGTATTCTAGTGAGAAAAAATGGCAAAGAGCAGATGCACTGAAGTCACCCAGATTAGTATCAGCTCTCTTAAACAGTAATGCTGCACTGTACTGACCTCTATCATGGGAAACAGTACAGGCATCATCTTCTGGAACAACAGGATGCTTTCTCACAGGTGGTTCTTCCTATTCCCAAAATTGTTTAATCGCACCTTCCTTATGCCTCACCATAGGGCTGGGCGGGACAAGCAGGTGCTAGCTCTCGCTGGAGTCCTGAAGAGTAGTGGTTCAGGTGTCAACCAGTTATACACCTGGAAGAAAAAGGAAGCTGCTCGCCAGAGAAGGTCTGCATCCAGCTCGTACAGCTCAACTTTGAACCTTATCTGGCACGTGCCACATGAAGTTTTCTCCGCTGCCTCCAACGCCGCCAAAGAAACTGCCTAACTTCGCTCTATGGTGCAGACCTGCCCTTCGGTGTCGGTCATGCTCTCGGTTGAGGCCATTTTGGTGCCGTTAATGGGAATTGGATGCCATGGGGTGTTTTATGCTGCCTCTCCGAAGTCATGTTAGTGGTGGTTCTGTAGAGGCCCAAAGGGGCTTTTCTCAGGTGCTTCCTGGCTTTGTCTTGCCATCACAGGCAAAGGTTGTGAAAAGTTCGTGGGTACTCGTGGCAGGCTATCCAGTATATGCCATTTCTCGGACAGTTACTTTGGTCGCAACGGTGATGACTGTCCCTGCAAATATCAGAATCCTAGTCCCTGGGTGTCTCTCTCCTGGTCTTCCCAACCCAGACAGACGTAGTGAAAAGTGGCATCGGAATGTGCGCAGGTTATGAAGTAGCGTCCTATGCGAGGTCTGAAGAAAGGTGGCTGATGGCCGGTATTTCTCCAATGGCCCCACATTAGACGCCAAGATATAAATTGACTCGACGCGCACCCTTAGCGGGAATGGCAGCTGGTGGGTGGTGCCAAGGCTCTTTCACTCCGGGCGACGGTGAAGCAGTGGTTGCCACTCGAACGGGGTTCTTCTTGGGGCCTACGTTGCTGGGCTTGACTACTTCTCTAATACAACGTTGTGTCTTAGGAGGTGCGCTTGCATGTGATGGGCAAGTGGGCATCCTGGTAGGGGTATAGGTAGGTGTGAAAAGGTGGTCTGACCATTCTAGCAACGTTCAGGCTGCTGGGATCCCTCGAGCACCTTCCAGTTTACAATAAAAACTCATTATACTGTACATGAATAAAGCCTTAACTTTTATACTTAGTAATGAAAGTACATTTTACTGAATCTCATTTTTAAACCTTTACAACGTGTGCTGTATTAAATTATGGCACAATTATTCCTTCAGTAAATAAAATTAATATGTAATTACGAAGAAATGTTAAAAAGCGAGGATAAAACAATACTTTCTAAAATATGAAAATGCACAAATTACATTGTGCAAATGTTTGCAAATAGTGGCTACACACTGTTTGCATATTGTTGTAGTTTTCTTTGAAAAAGTCAACCACTTATCTTTAACAAATGACACTGAAATAAATTTATTTAAATACGATAAAAATCTTTTCATTTTTCTTGCAAGAAAGACTTGAAAATTGATGTCGCACACGTTAAAACATTCCACTCAATATTAATAAGCATTGCTAACAACAAGGGGATATAATAAGACGTCTATTGATTAAAATTAATATTTCATACACCTAAATATTCTTTGATTTTGCACAGGAGTTGTTTAAACACCGTCTCCATAAGGGAGGGGGGGAGGGGGAAGCACTTTTGATACACAATTTCTTTGGGGCTACAATTTATCAGTTTGGATTTTTACTATGGTAGCAAATTTACAAAGTCATTCTTGTAAGAGCATTTACTATATGTTATGAGATGCAGTACGAAAACACAAATATACAGCTTCCCATTTATAAATTCACGTTTTTATGTATGAAAGAATTCAAGATGGTGCTCATGCAGCATGTCAACAATGTTAAATAATGTAGGTTGACACACAAGGATCGGCAGCGTTAGAGGTAGACAGTGAGAGTTGTGTGTTTGCAATGTATTCATCAACAATATAATAAATGAGACTCTGTATTCAGCATGATTTTTTACGTTTCGTATTTGGTAAACAAAAAAATCAAATAATGTTGGAAATGGTCAAAAAATCAATACCTTTACATAAAGCCTGCATATGGACATTAATTTAATCCCATTTTGGAATACACAAGGTAAAAAAATCTTTGTAAGGAAAGTTAACCTAAATTTTGTATGTTATAAAGTAAAATATTTTTACATAGTTTACGTTTGGTATTTGGGCGGAAATTGAAAATCTTACATTCAAGTGAAGTACGTTATAACAGTATTTTACTGTATGCCCCGTCAAAATGTATGGGAATAACTCTGCTCCAATGAGGATATGTCAACTGTAAATTAGTCACATAAGCGAACTTTGATTATGGCAGTAGCTTTATACTAGTTGATGGAGTCTGAGACTGACCTGAAAATGATGATAGTACTTTTGGTGGGTGACCGATGAGAGGTTTTTTCGAGTGATGCACTGCCTTCTCTTTCACAAGTAGCAAAATTTACTATATTTACTCATGTAAACACCTTACCCTCTTTTTGAAAGTCTCTGGATGGAAAAAGGTAAGAAATTATTGGTAACGGTTATCTTGCATGCAATGCGTGCAGTACAGTACTAAACAGCCATGCTGTTAGTGTGAGTTTGGTTGCGTAGCTGGCTGGCTTGACGCGCCACGAGCGACTTCATTCTCTAACCTCGTCACAGCCGCAGCTCCCTCCTAAGACCCGTGTTACGCCGTACATGCCACAGCACGCCTCCAAGCCCAGAGTTGGCTTTCCCAGCTGTTGCCGCCTGCTGCGCTGCAACCCGCTTCGCATCACATCACCACTCTCTACCCCTCCAGCCTTTGGGGGCAAGAGGGGGAACAGCAGCTGAAGCTGGCTTCAGCTGCTTTCGGTCATCTCCGCCGGCTCGCCGCCGCCACTCTCTCTCTACGTCTCTTCTCTCTGCGTTTTCTCTCTCTCCACACCTCGCAACCCCCACGCTGGCCCTGTGCGCCGCATATAAATAGAACTCGCGGTCCTCAGTTTGAGGCTGTCTCGCGCCAGTTCAGTAGCACACCATTACTCTGCCCGAGCATACATCGTCACGTCTAGCTTCGCTGAACGTCACTCTACCCGAGAGTCAACTGACTTCTTCAAGTCGTCACTACCATTCGCAGCACTTTCAAGAGTTCTACTCTGCACGACACCATATTGCTACCCGCCAGTACATCGAAGCCTGCCACGCTTCCAGATAACTCGCAGCTCACCCACAGTTAAGTTTGAGTACTGCTGACTTAGGGTCGCCCTCACCCCTCGCGCCGTCGTGTCTTCCAAGACTATGTTAATTATCGGTTAGCAACTTAGGATCAGCCCTTTAGGCCCTAGTCAGGGTACAGGCTGGTTTATGTGTGGTAATTGAGCAATCAATAAACAGACATAAATTTGACTTTATTGAGTTCTCTCTTCCAGAACTCTATTCTTTCTGCACCTTGCTCCCGCTATTTCCTGTTTCATCACCACTCCTAGTAAGTCTCTTACAGCGATAGTCATAAGCCAAAACCCTATTCCCTACCTCACACTTTTGGGAACTGTCTCGAAGTGTAGCTTAGGAAGCTTATCTTCCTGGGCGACACCAGAGCAGTTGTCATCTTGGACTATCGCCGCTCCAGTAAGTTCCTTTGTCCCCCAGCGACGCCTTGCTCGCCAGGTCACCTGCTGGGAAATTATAGTCCAACCCCTGAAGGAGCCCCATTCTACGTGGTGCTTGGGTCCGCCAGTGACATCTCGCTCGCCAGGTAGCCTATAGAACGGACGCCCCTAAACCTGATACTGTAACACTCAGTTTGGTACTTGAGTGTGCCAGCAATGTCCCACTTGCCAAGCCGCTAGACTGAAGGCCAGTAGACCAGGCTACCTACTCTACCCAACAGCCAGCATCCTATTCTCCATCAGGCCGTGTTTCCCCCATATTGGCCACCTACTGTCAACCTATCTGGTCTATCACGCCCCTTATGCCTCACCATAGGGCTGGGCAGGGCAAAGCTGCCGAACAGGGACTAGCTCTTGCTGGAGTCCTGAAGAGTAGTGGTTCAGGTGTCAACCAGGTATACACCTGGAAGAAAGAGGATGTTGCTCGCCAGAGAGGGTCTGCATCCAGCTCGTCCAGCTCAACCTTGAACCTCGTCTGGCCAACATCAGTAACATTCACTAGGTGGGGCATCAGCATCAGTGGTATAAACATAACACTTGCAGCGCTTTGAGGTTAAGAAATATTTATTATCGCATGTTTGCATGTGGCATTGGTTCTCAAAATGTAGTTCTTTATATTGTAAATGAGATATTACTTTTAATTACCAAGATAGAAATAAAATAACGATTTCTGAAGTGTGGCAGTATTTTTCTATTCAGTTTGCAAATTAATTCTATGCAAAGTTTTAATTATGTGAAAAACATTTTTCACTGCGAGTTGAAATCATTATCAAAACTCAAAAGCACACTTAACAAATATGTATTCTTTGAAAATGTGACTTACAATTTCATCTCTACCAAAATACACAAATTATAGGTGATTTTTGAAAACTTCCACAAGTTTTTTACACTTTTGAAAGAAAATCCAGAGAACCAAGAACCAATTTTTAAGAACTAGAACTGAACCGAGAACTGGTAAAAAAAAGTGGAACTGACACATCCCATAAGTTATAGTGTCCAGACCTGATTCAGTGAATTCAATTCTGTGGATTGTTTTCCATAGTGAATTAAGCTTTCTTTATAATTTGTGAATGCTGAGTAAATATGCATTTCATAATGTGGGCAGTGCAAAGTTAAGTGAACATTAATATTGTACCACTTCCTGTCACCAAATTCTTGTGATATGTCTCCTCTAGAAATGCGTGGTGGAGCTTTAATTATTTCAAGCTTTAAGAAAAATAATTAATTGGGTGGTGAAGATACTGACTTGCATTTATCATTTATAGACGCATAAACCGTATTTAATTTATTGTTAAAAATGTTGACTGTGAGACGACTGGAGTATGGACAGTGCAGTGTGCAGGGATGTATGTTGTGTTTGACACCTGTGATGTGTGTTCTCAGGGTACTTATGTACGACGACTGCCACTCGTTGGGACAGACAGCAGTCGAGATGGACAACATCATCAATGCCGCTCTGTGGTTTAAGAAGCACCTTGGCTTCATGTCCTAGCATTGACTGTCACCTGCAAGTGTAATAAACACTTTAGCATAAGCATTTTTATTTTGTATTTATTGCACCCTTGTTAGTTCATGGATGCTTGTAACAAGCATGGATGAATATTATCACTTATACCACAGTACTGCCAATCTGCAGTAATACATATTAATTTTTTTAACCCATTCAGACCCAGTGTACACAGTTAGGTACATTATGCATATGCAGGTAATTTTTTGCCTGTACTGCACACTGCAAAGCTCAATGACTAATGATCTTACCAGTGGGTAAATGATTCGCAAACCATCTTTCTGGTCTAGGTCATATTGGTTCATATTATTGTAGTCAAACATACAGCCTACAGCTCATTGGCTGTGGCAACGAAACAAGTGTTATATCGACTTAAGTACACTATGCATCATAAATTTTTTGTTTGTGACACCTGAAACCGTAAATTAAAGTTGGTCTGAAAGGGTTAATTGCCTTCACTTTATAGGTAATTCAGGACTGCCACTGATCCTTCAACTAAAATCCTTGATCTAACTCCCAAAATTCCTTAAAACTAAATTGTTTATGTCTATTAAAATACAACGTGATATAAATAAAGTAATCATGGCTATAAAATATTGAGCGTTATGAACATGCCCACTATAGTTCACTTTGTTACAATAAAACTGGCAAACAAATACCACCGCAGGTAGGAATGTAAGAGAATTTTCTATTATTTACAAATTAGGTCAGAACAGTACATTATATTTGCAAGATTATAATAAGCATTAACTGGTGAGTAGAATGTATTTTTATTTTGTGAATGGGGATGCTTTTAGATACCAATTATTTCACACAATGGTCATGTCTTAGATTTTGTGACAAAAGTACTAGTAAATTTAACTTGTGTTGCAAAGTATCTTGCAGAAAAGGCCTATGCTTTGTTTCAAACTTAAATAGAAAATTTTATATGAATGCTGCAAATGAAATCAGATATAATTCACCAAATTTATTTTTAAAACTGCAACATATGGCGTTAAAATACAAGTCGTTATAAGACCTGCTTGTGAAGTCATTGTGGTTCCTAATGTAGTCTTACTGTTTTGTTTACAGTAACATAATACTTGTAGGGTCTTTGGTAGTACTTTATTTCTGTTCATGGCAATACTTCAGTGGAATTATTAGCATCTACTTTCCACGAATTGCAAATGTGTTGACTTAAAAATTACTTGTTGCAATCATAACTTTATTCCTACATCACTAGGATTAGTATTCCTAAATTACTAGGATTAGTATTCCTAAATTAATACTTTGACATGCATGATGCTGCACGTGCGAATACACATCCCGTACTTTTTATTTAAGCGGAAATTGCAATACACGTTCGCTTGATTATTTACTATTTTTTCCTCCCTGTGTGGAGACATATATTCTGCTCCTATTGACAGAAAAAATTTTTTAATAAGTAACGATTTGCAGTATTGTGGAACACAAAAATCAACATAAAAATCGAATCTTGTCGATTATTTTGCCAACTGACTGTAATACTCAACATTTTCAAAAATTCTTAAAAGTTCTTTTTCTGTACGCATGTTACCAACTGCTCAAAGTTGACAGATCTCAATCATAGTGTAGTTAAAATTATTACCAATTGGGTGTTTATTGTACGTTGGAAATTCCAATGCTGTAGTCCATATTTCATACGGATCTATGACTTCAGCCTTTCGTTTGTAAACGTGTGTCTGTGCAATGGTATGAAAAAAAATCAGTGATTTTGCCTTTAAATCTGTTCATCTGTTTGATGATATAAAAATCCGTAAAAACGGATAAAATCAGTAAAAACATCAGCCCTGGAATTTAATCAAAAGTGTATCTTTGTGCTATCTGATGAAACATGAGGTACCAATTGTCCCATGTTGAACTAAGAATGCTAATTGTAGAAAAGCTTACACTACTGCATTGGTTGCCACTCACTGCCCGATGCAGCAGAAGGCAGTAAGGCTGCGTAAATAATGGCGTTCTGCATCACCGCTATTATCATTCAGGCGTGCCAACCTATGTTTAGCTACTGCCACCTTCCCATATCTTCCATTTCTTCGTCCTGACACAGGTATGCATAACATTGACTGGAATCCCTGATAATAACCTTACCAACATATTCTACAAGAGTAGTTGGTGATTGTCAAGCCCTCGAAAGTACCATACCTCATTGCACTATCACCACCATCGTGACACGCTACAGGTGACATCTTTACTCCACATAGTCTCCACCACATTTGTGCACCCCCTATTTCCAAGCAAGAACTGTTATGCCACTATGCAGTCCAGCTGGTTACATATGCTGCCAATGCCTGTATCCAACCACCAGCAGCAGTGCCCTCGAGTCCACCATCCACCATGCGTGCCACCCACCACCAGAGGTCACAAACGCACAGCCCTGCCACGCAGTGGGGTGGCTTGCTCTCTCTCCTTTCATGCTTCTCTTCAGTCGCTTGCCTCCTGGCATATACAAGGAGTTCTCCACCACCAAAATGCGGTTGTTCACTGGTCGCTCTTTCGGCCATAACTCAACACTCCTGCTTTACTATTCGCTTCCAGAACATTACGCTGCTCTGTTATGTCTCACTACACACTACACACAACTCGTGTATTACACACATGTTGGCTTGCCCATGACAGTCAACCGCCTTGCTACAGAGGTCGTCCCTTGCTCCTTCGCCAATCACCACCTATCATGCGGTTCCCGTGGCGATTTAGGGTCTGCCCTTCTGGTATCCACTTGGGTGTGTCTTGTACATTTGGCTTGCAAATAAACATGCAAGCCAAATGTTCTTTCACTCAGCTCATTGTGTTTCCGAACATGCAACCCACTTTCCTTTTTTGACCTAATAACAAAAGTACTCGTCTGAAGGAAGGCACAGACTTACCACCTCCTACTTTCAGGTTGTTGTGAGTAGTCCAGTACACCACTTCGATGCTGGCGACAACGTATAGTAAACAGGCCACGTTGCTGGTCTTCACGGAAGACGGAGTGTGGGAGCTTCTGTCTCCAGATCACTTGATAGTGCGATCAGGCCGCACCTGTTGGGTGATCCTTGGTGTTACAGTAGAGGTGACCTTAACCTTCCAGGAGACTATGGTGTGTATTTTACAGGTTGACTGACACCTCACCTAATGAGTATTAATGGTGTTTGACTGGTGTCATTGAATTCCCCCCTTCCTAAGATGGCAGGGAAGCTTGCACCGTCATCTTGGCGGGGTTTAAAATGGGGGCAGGACAGGCTGGTTTAGGTAATTCAATGATGGCCCGCTATGCACGTGGTGGTGTGGTTGGAGGTACCAGTCCGGTTTGGGTACGTGCAAGCATGTAGCCGGGTGCTATGTCCAGATGTCAGACTACTCGTTCCATGGCAGAAGGTTGTGGTGGCGACTGTCTTCTTGGGAGGTGTAAGTGGAGAGATAGCTCTCAGAGTGTGACACAGAAGGCAAATTGGAGGCTGCAGTTACTGCTTGATGAGCTGACTGGAATCCCCGTCTGGCATGCTGCTTCCTCAAAGCAGCCAAGTTCCTGCTTGGCTGCTTTATCTCGCCCAGCCCTGTGGCGAGGCATAGGAGTTAGTAGAGAAGAGTGAGAGACAGCGGGTGTTCCTTAGAAGCGGGCACAACCTGAATGAAACAGGTGCAAGTAGGTGGGACAGTTGGGTAGGCCTAGCCACTGGCCTCCAGCAAGAGACTTGGCGGGCGGGAAGTCGCTGACAACTCAAGTACTTGTCTGTAGGTAACAACACCAGGGTAGGGGCGTCCGCTCCCATGCTACGCAGTAAGGCGGGAAGTCGCCAGATCTACGTATCAAATAAAGTCGGGACTCCCTGTTGGGGTCGGCTGGGCGGGAAGTCTCCGTCAGGCCTAAGCACTCAGAAAGGTGCAACAGTCGTGGGGACCACCACTACTAAGCTTCCAAGTAGACGTGGATGGAATTCATGTGCCTGCTACTGCAAGAGAGTGTGTGTGGATTATTGGACTAAATAGGAAATAGTAGGAAGTAAGGTGCTGAAATAAAGCGACTAAGAGTGATAATTCGACCAGTTTGGGTTATGCCTGTTTATTGTCAAGACAACAAACAGACATAATCCAGCCTATACCCTGACTGAGACCCGAAGGGCCAATCTAGAATGCCAACCAAGTTGCAGTCCATAGTCACGGTAGATGCAGTGGCAAGGGGGGCGAGGGTAACCCCAATTGTGTGATAACTCTCACTCGTTACTGCTATAGGTGAGGGTAGTCGTGAAGCGCGGTAGACTTTGTGAGCTGCTAGGCAGCTGGTGATCTAGTCCATAATCATACAAAACTGGCTGGTAACAAGTGGATGCTTGAGGCGTGAATGCACTGTCGGGCAGCGATTCGTCTAGAAACTGGATGGCGGCATCAAAACGCGTCTGGGCAGAGTGACATTCTGCAACTACACTGCGCGAGTCAGCCTTGAACGCCGCCGTTTTACATCACTGGGATGCTACTCTCTCAGCGCGGGGGAGGGCTCTTGTCCTCCCATTTGTTAAACATTTCTCGAGCCCAGGTCGAGGACAGCTAGCCCATCCCGCCTAGCTGTTGATCAAATTGTTTATCTGTGGCAAGCCAGCTGTCTGTTTTGTTTAAGGACCCCTGCGTAGTGCCAGGGGACCTGGTACCCATAACTGTTTCCTCTCCGTCCCTGCCTGCGGGGGGAAAGAAGAGGAATGGTTCCTAAAAACCCATAATTAAAAAATGCAGGGCATGTTAAGAGACGCCGCGAAGACTGGAGTACTTCGTTGCGGTTTGGTTTTGTTAAAGGGGATTCTAAACCGAAATATTGCAGTGGTCTGGAAGGTGGTGGAAGAGGCAAAGCCTGCAAAAATACGATAAATAAAAATAATTAAAATGTTTTAATGTACAGTTGTTGATTTTAAGTTGGCAGCAATTAATAAATGTTTTTTGGTTTTATGATTAGTTGGTATTTATAATAAAATTTATAAATAAAATATTAAGTTATAATATATATAATATAAAATATTTTGAAGTCAGGTTGTGTTTGAAATATTGTTTTGTGTGTAGTTTGAATTTAACATTTCTTAGTCGGAACCTATTGTGAACAGTAACGATAGTTAATCCTCATTTACATTTGTTTTTGTTTGAGTTTACTGGTTTGGGGAGTTGCTATGGTGTTGCTCGAGAGAGTGCGTGCAGAATGAAGGAGTGGGGAGGCGCCGGAGCGATGTGTTCGCTGCGGGAGCTGGGCTCAGAATGAGGCGAGATGCCGCCGCTGCTTATCATCACCGGGGCAAGCCCCTCAGCGCTGGAACCCTTGTCTTTCCAAGCAGTAATAAAAATTTAGGTCCGAGTCAGGGGCAGTTAACCCGCCCCACCCAGGCCTTCATTCAGTATGGCAGTTAACCAGACATGCGCTGCGATTTGCATGCCGGGTAGTTGGTTTTGCGACCCAGTATAGCCCTTGGGCCGCAGTTTTTCCAATATTTTATTCCCCTCACTTTTGCCTACAAAGGGAGGGGAAAAGGTGGTGAATTTCCAGGTCCCTACTAAAACTGAATTTGAAAAAACAAAGTAGGGTTTCTAAGTATTTAAAAAAATAAAAACAATACAAGTTGGTTAAATTAATGAAAAAGATTTTCCCGTGAATTTATTGCGGATTGTCTGGAAGAAGTGGAGGAGGTTTGGCCTTCCCCTAGTTTAGTTATAATAATTATCAATGCAGAGTGAGTTGCAGCAGTAGAGGTGGTACTGGGATTTGTTTTCTAATTTTGTTTTCAGTTGTTGTATTAGTTGCTTGAAAGGTGTAGAATTATATAGGAAATCATATTATAATGTTAGTAAACTGATAAATTCGTTTAGTAGTTGATTTTTTACGACAAAGTACGTATTTTAGGTTGGACGGAGTTATTTATTTTAGAAAAATCGTGATTGGCTGAAGCTCTGCTTGTGGGCGGGGCTCCACCACTTCTATCGAGAGATGGCAGCGCTATGGTTAATTTTTACGTTAGGCAGTGTAAAATAGTGAGATATTCATATTATTAAACTTTTAACAAAAGTTGTTTGGTAAATTAATTGTTAATGAAGTAAGGGAAAACAAGTTAGAGGGGTGTTACTGAGCTCACAAGGCGTTACTTTAATGTACACGCAGTGAAGGCTGCAGGCTGAGTGACGAGCGCGATGCTGGCGCGAAGTAGTTTTGTTAATACGACCGATATTTGTCCCGAACCGATCGGAGAATGCGGCCAGCCCGGGGTTTTAGTAGAGTTTTCGTTATGTTACTGGGAGTAATTTGGGATGTTTAATTCTTCAGTTTACATTCCTAAGCGTTTAATTACGGGATTTTTGTGGGAGAGCAGTTTATTGTAATAATTTATGTTACGTTTCAGTAGTTGGGATTTAATAGTTGGAATTTTTTAATGTTCGTGGAGTGTTACATTTGATGTTAAGGGGGCTGCATTAGCTATGATTCATAGGAATTTATGTTTAATAACTTGTAGGGAATTAAGTAAGGCTTTATTTAGGTTACACCTTACTTCGTTGCCATATAAAAAGGTTGATCTGACAAATGAAGTGTAAATTAGTAATTTTAGGCGCCTAGGTAATTTAAAGCTTTTTAGCATGGGATATAACGGCGGTAATTTACTAAGTGCTGCCTTTTTTGCTTCTGCAATATGGTTTGTCCATATTAATTTGTTATCAATTATTAAGCCAAGATATGTAGCATGTTTGGTAAATGGAATAGGTATGTTTTTTAAAGTTATTTGCCGAGTTGGTTGGACCCGACGTTTGGTTAGAAGGAGAGCCTGCGATTTCGTTGGGTTTATTTTAATTTTCCATCTTTCAAACCAGTGTTTAAGATAATTTAATTATAGTTGTGTTAGTAATATTGCGTAGGGCAGTTTTTTATCGTGTGTATATATAAGTGTATTGTCCGCATACATTTGCGTGAGTAACAGGGATGTCTGAGGTGAAAATATTCTATAAAAACGGTGATATTGGGGAACCTTGTGTAACTCCAGCTAAAATATTGCGAGTTGTGGAATTGGCATTATCTAAGGTTACAAAAAATTTTCTGTTGTGGAAGTATGAGGCTAGGAGATGAATGTAACAGTCAGGGAATTTAAAGTTTATTAATTTTTGTAATAGGCCTGGTATCCAAACTTTATCAAATGCTTTTGCGATGTCCTAAAATACTGCTATTGTGAATTGTTTATTTTGCATGGCTGTTATTGTTTCAGTTATGAATTCCGTAAGGGCGTGGGGCGTGTAGTGGTGGGCTTTAAAACCGATCTGGGTTTCTGGGATTATTGTGTGTAGTTCTGCATGGACTAAGAGTCTAGTTAATAGAAGTTTTTCAAAGACTTTACTGAGAGAGTTTAGTAGGGAAATAGGCTGCCTATTTTCCGAGATTGAGTGGTTTTTTCCTTGTTTGGGGATCGTTATAACTTTTGCTGTGCGCCACGCAATGGATTTAAAATAGGATTGACAAGGGTTAAAATTGCAAAGAGAGCATTTGTTGGTAGGTTTTTAATAATTTTGTAGGTGATTTTATTATGCCTGGGCACGTTTCTGGTGTTCAGTGATTTAATTAGTACTAGAAGTTCTTTAAGTGTTATTGGCTCTGGTTTGTCTTGTATGGGTCTATTAAAAAGGTAATAATATTGCTTTGAACGTCTGTGGAAAAATTGGGGTCTCCTGAGTCGTTATTTGGAGAAAACTGGTTTTCGTAACAATATGCTATGGCATTTACTTTGTCCTCTGGGACATATAATAGTGTTCCGACTGGGTTTAAAATAGGTTGGGAGGTAGATTTTTTATTTTTACCGCGGAGATTATTTGCTAAGCACCAGAATTCTGGGGAATTATGATTGATTTCTGTCATGGATGTTTCCCATTTATTTATTCTTAGAGCGATAAGTTTGTTATGAAGTTGTTTCTTTAATTAATAATTAGGGATGGGTCGGTTTGGTTCTTCGGTTCCAATTTATACCAGTTCTTGAGGTTTAACTCGGAACCGGTTTTATGTTAACAACAACTACTCGGTTCTCGTTTCTACACAGCAATAAATTTACTGCAAAACTCTATCCTTACAAAAATAACTACCTCCTGTATAGCGCTCCCTTTTTCCCAAAAAATAAAGGAAAACAATTCTGGGGAGCTCACCATACATGAAAAAAAAATTTAGGAGTGGTAGTCGTAAACTGTTTGGTGATCAGGCCTCTCCCTTCTCTACTTCATCACACAGCCCGCCCCTGTAAGCAACACTGCTATAGCCGATCATACATTTCTCCATGCCTTCTTTGTTTCTGTGTATGGCAGAGAATAGCCTAGAAAAGGGGGCAGGAGAAGGGAAGCCAAGTTTTTTTAGAGGTGTAAGATTCCAACACAGCAAAAAACAAAAAAAAACCAGCTGGTCACTACATAAAAGAAGCAAAAAAAAGTGGGTGGCCTTGTCACTATGTAAAAGAAGCAAAAAAAAAAAAGGCAGCAGGTCATGCATTGGAGTTGTTGACATTCTTTTAATGACCATGGGTTAAAGTCACGGCTTTTAGCACTGCCAGTTATTTAGTTAAAGTATTTTCCAAACATATCACAATCACCACCTATTAATGTAAAAAAAAAAACAATAATTTGTTACGTATTTACTAACTTTAAATAAATTTAATACAAGTTTATCTGTATACATTAAATCTTATCTTCACACTTTGTTATTGTTCTATTCTTTGGTAGGTTAAATAAAATATTTAATAATTTTTACCTGCATTGGTTGAATGAAGTTGTAAGCAAAATGCAAGAAGTATTCAAAATGGAACAGATATTTAAATTGTAGAATCGGTACCGGAACCAGAACCGATATTTTTTGTTATTCGACCCATCCCTAGTTATAATATTTTGCTTTATCAGCCGGGGATCTGGTTCTTTGGTAAACATGGCGGGCGTGGCGTTTTTCCGATAAGAGAATGTCTGCTTCGGGAAAGGAATGTTTTAAGAATTGTCGCTGGTTTGGGAAGGTAGTGTGTTTTTTAGTGGTTTATAAAATAGTATTTTGAATTAGTTCTGTTGCTGAGTCTATGTGATCTTTAGAGGGAATATTTATTTTGTGTGTGCCAAAAAGTTCTAAGTCAATTTTAAAGGCTTCCCAGTTGGTTACTGGAGTTTTTAGAAGAGTGGCATTGGAGTGTTTTAGAATACGTATTAGCTTCCAGATGACATAGTACTGGTAAATGGTCTGTGTCTAATTCTGTGAGGACTTCAAATGTCATATTTACATTATTTAAATTAGTGAGCGCTATGTCAAGAATATCTGGCGAGTTTTGAATTAGTAGGGTAAATTGTTCGTTCTGTTGGGCCGGTGACTAAATAATTAAATTGAATTGAGTGATTTGTAAGAATTCTGCCTCGTTGGTTATTTTTTCTACTGTTCCAGGAAGTATGTTTCGCATTTAAATCTCCAGCCAAGAAGAACGCATGTGGCAGGGTTGTAATTTTAGTTAGGTCATCTGGGATCAATGGTTTGCAGGGGAAGTTATAAATTGCAGCTAGTGTGATGTTGCCTACTTGAGTGCGAAGATTTATCGATGTGTGTTCAATATTTATTAAATCTGGGGAATTGTTTATGTGGTGTTGTAGGTGGTTGTGTACTAATATTAGAGTACCACCTCCCTTGGTTTTCCTGTCATTGCAGTAAACAGTGTAATTTTTAGTATTAAATCTTTTACTGGGTTGTAAATGAGTTTCATTAATTAATGCAATTTCTATCCCACAAGTTTCTAAAATTCTTTCTAATTCATAAGTTTGGTAAAAAATACTGTTTGAATTCCAGTAGAGTAGGGATAGGACACAGGGGCTATCTGTGTTGGATCGATCCATGACTAATCGAGTCCTGAGAAGGTAGTAGTCAGGGTGTGCAGGAGCAGGAGGGTTTTCATTTGAGGTTCGGTGGTGGAGTTGGCCAGGATGATGTAGAATTTCATGTGGGTCATGAAAGCCAGGAAGTTGGCTTCCCTAAGGAAATGCATCCGGTCTCGGATGTAGGATAGGGTGGAGTTGACGTCACCCATGTCTGGAGTGGTCTGGGGAGGGGGAGGGAGTTGGAATGAAGCAGAGAGGAGAGGGGGAATAGGTTGTTGGTTGGTTGGCGATTGGGAGGCATGGAGGTGGTTGTGCGTGTGTTGCAAGGTCATTCGTTTGGGTTCATAGCCTGTGAAAATGAAATATTTTCCCTGACTATGTTTCTGGGTTGTGGTGGAGGGGGGAAGTGTTCCTGTGTGACTGTGGGGGGTGCACGAGGTGGAGGGCGTTGAATTTCGCGTTTTGCTGCTGCCTCTTGTCGCAGTTGAACCAGGCGGATATATTCTGGTCATAACCATAAGTTTGCCTCGTGCATGCCTTTGCTCTTGCAGTTCACGCAGTTGGGGTTCTTGTTGAAGTTTTCACAGGCTGTGTGCGCGTGGGGACCGGCGCAGTGACGGCATGCAGTTCGGAGGTGGCAGAAGTTTTTGGTGTGGTGGAAAAGCCAGCTGTTTTAGCATTGAGGGATGTCCCCAATGCGTTTATTGTATGTCCGGGGTTGTACTGCCGTCATGTTGATTGAAGTAAGTTTGAGAAGGGGTGTGAGTGTGTCATTTTTCACCGCAGTTTTACAGAAGAAATCCTGTAGCTCTTCCCAGGTGGTGAGGGATTGTTGGGGTCGATGTGCGTCTTCTGGAATTGGTAGACGTCTGTGATGGTATACTGGCGTGCTTCAAGGTCTTCCTTGATGTCAGCAACTGGGGTGGTTTTTAGCAGCCTTACAACCACCTTCTGAGGTGCTTCTGCTGTGGTACTGAAGGTGTAATAGTGAACATTTGCCATTTTCAGAAATTCTTGTATGACACGGTATACCTGTTTGTGTGTGCAGGTGATTTGGAGGCTGGCTTGGACAAGTGAAATTTGTGTTCTGGTGATGTTCATGGAACGTATTTTTGTAATGAGGTTGTTGTATGTGGTGGTGTCAGGTACTACCAGTTTCGTAGGTTTGGTGGTGGATCTGTTTGTAGTACGCTCTGTTTGTAACTGCTGTGGCTACTGAACTAGGTGTTTGTGAGTGTGTTTGTGTGTGTGTGTTTGTGTATTTGCTATGTTGGCAAATGGCTCGAAACTGTTTTGAACCGCTATTGGCGTGGACTGCTGTTCAATGGTGGCTCTACACACCCTCTTCCTGTGTGTTTCGTGAAGCCAGGTTTCATTCTCTATTTCTTTGTCAAGAATTACCTTTCGTCGATTTGCTTGAGCCAGCAGCCAAGACTTTGTTTGTTCTTGCATAAGGTTAGTTGGTATGTTCGAGTGAAGCGAAGTGTTATCTGACGTTTCCATGATTGTGTCCTGGGACAGAACCTGTGGTAGAGTTGCTGGGTGATGAAAATGAATAGTTCCCCCTTTTACTGTGGCTAAAACTGCACTGGGTGGAATGTATTTTGGGGTGATTATCTCCGTTTCCGACGAGCCCGCATGACCCTCCCTGAGGCTTGGGTCAGCCAGGGTCGGGGTGTTAGGAGGGAACTCTACTGGAATATGTGTGTGTAGAATTTTGTGGGCCTGAATACGCTGCGGAAAACACCGCCGCTGACCCACAATGGAGGCTCGAGATGGCCTTCCGGAAAGATGCAAAAGGCTGACAGTTGTTTCCCAGTGCACCACGAGCTACGTTGCGTTGAAAGGCCTCACAGTCCGCTGGAAGAAGATCCCAAAGAAGCTGCCAGCCCGGTAGTCAGCGAGCAAGTCTCACTGGGGAGGCGAGAAGTCAGGCGCAACCAGTTTTGTTAAATCCTAGGAATCGCGTCTCGGACAGACAGGAGAACGCCACCACTTTTCGTCATTGCTGAAACTCAGAGTAGGGGTAGTTCAGGCTCCGTGAGGGGCCTATGACCACCCAGTTGGTGTTATCATTCATTGCAGTGGGCTAGGAAAGGCAAGTCTCTCTGCCCACTGACCTGTATCAATCTGTGGTTGCGGCAGTATCCCAACGCAGCTACTTTTGTCCACCAGGTTTCTCCAGTGGACGGGTTGGCAATGTTTACCCGTACTCTCCCTGCCGTGGTAAAAAGGGGGGGGGGGAGAAAAGGAAGGAGGGAGTCGCAAACTCCCACGTAGTTGTTCATTAAAATAAGAATTTTTAATATTGCAGGGTTTTTTAAATTGCCAACAAGCACACAAGTGGACTCGGTGGTGGTTGAATAGTGGAAATATATATTAAGTTGATTCTAATTGCCAGAAGGGAATGTAAAAAGGCAATACGTCGTGATGGCGTGGCTTGGGAAAAGGAATAATTGTTTTAACATTTAAGTTGTTCCCCAACCACTTACTGAGGGCAGCTGGTATTTTAAGCGTGACTGGAAGGTGCTGTTAAATAGTAGTAGTTTATTGAAAATGTATTCATAGTTCTAAAAGGAATATTTGTTGTGTCTGTTTTAGAAGTTAATGGTTTTAAGTTACGTTTTTTCCTCGCGTATGCATGCTACTCTGTGGAGGGATTAAAGTTGGTTAAGAAACTTTGTTTTAAACTGTTTTAATTCGCGTAAAGTCGCTGAGGGCGTGTATTTAATAGTTTTAAATATTATTTGTTATTAGTTGAATATTTCTACAAAAAGGCCGTAATTTTTTAAAAGAATGCTGAAAAAGCAAGCTAGGGAATTATAACTTTTAGTTTGACGTGGTCAAAGGTCTCTGATTGGCCGGGAGTTCTCGCGGTAGGCGGGACTTCATCCGCCGCTCAAGTGATGGCAGCACTGTCGTCTTTTTACGTGGAACACATTTGGAAGTTGAAGATTTTTATCGGGAAAATTAAAAGTTTTTAATTAGTGTTGTAATATAACTAGATTGACTTCTTTTAATGTATATTAAGTAAGAAAGTTTTTTGTTTTCAGTTTTGTGTCCCATTTATAGGTTGAAATTAATTTTTTAAAATCTGAAAATTCTTGCAGTATATTATTTGGTAATTTGAGGTCCTTAAAAATTGTTTACTTGTGGGATTTTTGGTAATTGAAGCAATTTAAGAGTCTTTCACACTCTGTAATAGCTTGCTTGCAAAGTGCAGCTAGGGTTACTTAGTTATAACAGAAAGTGCTGCGATCAGTTTGTGTTGGTTAAAAATTCGCGCATATTTCGGTCGCCAGAGTTTACGTGATTATTTAAAGAACTAGGAATTTCCGAAACGGCTTTATGAAGGAGAGATTAAGATTATTTTATTTCATAAAAGGAACTTAATGCTTCTAGAAGGAGTCATGATTTTTCCTGTGGAGAGGTTAAAGTTTGACATTTTAGGTTTGAAGTGTGCCATGATGGGTGAGAAGTTGGACTCTGACAGGAACCACATTAGTGAATTCATGTCTCGGAGTNGCTCGCCAGAGTTTATGTGATTATTTAAAGAACTAGGAATTTCCGAAACGGCTTTATGAAGGAGAGATTAAGATTATTTTATTTCATAAAAGGAACTTAATGCTTCTAGAAGGAGTCATGATTTTTCCTGTGGAGAGGTTAAAGTTTGACATTTTGACATGTAAGGTTTGAAGTGTGCCATGATGGGTGAGAAGTTGGACTCTGACAGGAACCACATCAGTGAATTCATGTCTCGGAGTGCCTCTCCAAGTCTTCCCGGCACACTTTGGGGTGTGGGAAGATTGGTGGTGTTTGTTTGGGTGGAGCTGGCAGGGTACTGTGTGTGTGTATCCTGCGCAACTAGGGGTAGAGTAAGGACTGTAGCTGGCTGTTGAAGGTTTATCGATGCTTGTGCGTATGAGAGGTTACGTGGCAGGTTTTTTGAGTCGTTAATTGTTTGGTAATTTGCCAGGTTTCTAGCCGGCACTGAAAGTGGCTTAATGGGTTGTTGCTGTTGTGACTTGAGCTTGTCGGCCTGGGCTTGACGTTTTTGCACCTGCTCTAAGAATTTGGGTCAGAGTTTTGAAGTTGATAGGTGTGGGCCTTGGCAATTGCAACAAGTCGGGCTCTGTGCGTTTCGGACAGATGCCTATGTCGTGTGGCCCGGCGCATTGTGGGCAGACTTTCTTAATTCTACAGTAGTTATGAATGTGGCCTATTGTGGAGCAGTTGCTGCATCTGGGGGCACCTTGTAGCCTTTTTCTATAGATACGTGGGTGAACCACTGTCATGTTTAATATACACGGGTAATCCCAAAAAAATAAGGTCTCATATTTTTTTTATACATAAGAAAAACGTTTATTGTCTACAATATTTACATCATTGTAAAGGTTGAACATTTACCAATTTTTCTACATAGTCATAATTTCGGTCGATGCATTTTTGTAGGTGCTGTGACATTTTTTGTATGCCCGTGTCATACCAGCTCGCGTCCATGTTGTTAAGGAAGCGTTGAACCTCATTTTTCACCTCATCGTCGGAGCTGAATCGCCTTCCGGCTAAATGTTCTTTCAACTTAGGGAACAGGTGGTAGTCACTGGGTGCCAAGTCCGGACTATAGGGTGGGTGGGTAATGCTGTTCCATTGAAACTCTTGCAGGAGAGCAACGGTTAGACGGGCGACGTGTGGNTAATTGTAAAGGTTGAACATTTACCAATTTTTCTACATAGTCACAATTTCGGTCGATGCATTTTTGTAGGTGCTGTGACATTTTTTGTATGCCCGTGTCATACCAGCTCGCGTCCATGTTGTTAAGGAAGCGTTGAACCTCATTTTTCACCTCATCGTCGGAGCTGAATCGCCTTCCGGCCAAATGTTCTTTCAACTTAGGGAACAGATGGTAGTCACTGGGTGCCAAGTCCGGACTATAGGGTGGGTGGGTAATGATGTTCCATTGAAACTCTTGCAGGAGAGCAACGGTTAGACGGGCGACGTGTGGGCGAGCATTGTTATGGAGAATGTTCACACCCTTGCTCAACATTCCTCTTCGCCGGTTCTGAATTGCCGGTCTGATTTTTCTCAGTGTTTCACAGTATCTGTCAGCGTTTATTGTGGTCTCAGGAGGCATAAAGTCNTTATGGAGAATGTTCACACCCTTGCTCAACATTCCTCTTGGCCGGTTCTGAATTGCCGGTCTGATTTTTCTCAGTGTTTCACAGTATCTGTCAGCGTTTATTGTGGTCTCAGGAGNCGCCGGTTCTGAATTGCCGGTCTGATTTTTCTCAGTGTTTCACAGTATCTGTCAGCGTTTATTGTGGTCTCAGGAGGCATAAAGTCGACCAACAATACCCCCTTTCGATCCCAAAACACAGTTGTCATTACTTTACCGGCAGACTGTGTTTTTTTGAATTTTCGCGGCTTGGGCGAAGAGGGATGCCACCACTCGCGTGATAGTTGTTTGGTCTCGGGTGTAAAGTAGAATGCCCAGGTTTCATCACCTGTGACAATCGAGTCCAAAAAGTTTTACTTTTCGTCTGTATAGTGGCGAAGAAATTTGCGGGAAGAATCAACACTTTGTTGCTTGTGGTCTTCCGTCAGCATTCGTGGTACCCATCTTGCTTCTGATATTGTAATTTTTCCATTAAAATTCTGTGAATGGTGCTTTGGGGAACTGCAGGAACCAAAATAGATAGATCATCCAGAGTGATCCGCCGATCCTCTCGCATGGTTTTCTCAACCATCGCAACTGTCTCGTCGGAAATTTACGGTCTCCTGCTCCTTTGTTCGTCGTGAATTTCAGTACGACTGGCTGTTAACTCTCTACACCACTTGCGAACGTTCTTGACATCCATGCACGACTCGCCATAGACTTCCTTCAATTGCAATGAATTTCAATCGGTTCAACGCCTTTTGCGTTCAAAAACCGAATAACTGCGCGAACTTCGCACTTGGCGGTAACGTCCAACGGTAACTCCACTCTCAACGGCTTCCAAGCCAAGACTGAGCGTCCCAGCGAGGCGTGCGCATGCTCATTTGAAAGGGCGGGAAGCACAACAATGTTGCCAATAGCCGCACGAACCGTTCTTTGTACGAGTATGAAATGATGTAAATAATTTACACAATAAACGTTATTTATATAAATATAAGAGACCTTGTTTTTGGGATTACCGTCGTAGTTATTGATACTAGGGGCCGGAGTTTCTTATTTTGCGCGGCCATCACGCAGAAAAATTTTTGCGGCTGCTACCTATGGTTGATTGGGTTTGTGGGATCTCTGGGATCAGGAACTTTCTTGCAAAATTGGATTATGTCTATAATGGCATAGCCGTGGTCGGTAAACTCAGTGTGTAAGTCTAGTACATTGGTGGTAGATGGAAGATCAAATACCAATTTTTGCGGTTGTTCTGAAGGATTACTAAATGTATAATACTGGATGGAGTTGGCTTTCAGCAAGCTGTCTGCTTTCCTGAAAAGGTTATGGTCGGTTGTTAAAATGTGAATTTGTTGACTGTCATGGGTAATGGATAAAGTCAAGCCGGTTTTTGAAGTTTGACCTAGCAATTGCACTACTGATTTGTAACTTTAAATGTCAGGGACTACTATTCTGTAAATGTGTTTATTTTCCTCTTTGTTTCAGACCTGCGGCTATGTGTTGGTTTGTGGAAGGCCTGAGGGGCCAGGTGTTGTTGGGGAAATCTCGTCTGGGATTTCCAGCAGGGGTTGAACCGGTTTGTAACCGGAATTAGTTGTGGCGCCACTAACGGCGTCTGATGGGGGCGTTTGCTATGGTCATGATTTTCTCTTTGCCTTCGTTGGCGTCTTTGTTCGTACAGTTCGTGCATACTTGAGTTTTCTGTTTCCATTCCAGGATTGATGTGGGGTTGTTGGGGGTGGTTTGAATTAAAGTGTGGTATTGCAGCCGCAGGTGTTGCAGTGCAGCCCCCATGCACTTGTGAAGCGCTGGGCGGGATGGTCTGGTAGCCAGCATACATCGCACCCCCAACCAGCTCCGGCCCCGGGGTAATTAGGAAGGGGAGGGGGAAAGAAGTGCCGGGAATTTCTGAAGCGTGTGTATTATTTCTCAACGGTGGGCCTAATAAAAGACGGTGCAGTGCACTGTGGCCGCTGACCCACTAGAGGCTAGTCTCAAGGCGACCATTTTCTTGGCCGACCACAGTACCCAGGGGNGTGCACTGTGGCCGCTGACCCACTAGAGGCTAGTCTCAAGGCGACCATTTTCTTGGCCGACCACAGTACCCAGGGGGTGTGCTGCAAGTAGCTAGGTTGTGTTGATGGAGAAGCTCCTCCATGCCTGTTACTGTCGACTAACAAGCCGAGAGTGCATCTGGCATATGCATCTGATTGGAGAAAAGCGGCCGGATGGGATNGAGAGTGCATCTGGCATCTGGCATATGCATCTGATTGGAGAAAAGCGGCCGGATGGGGAAAGTTTTAAAGTTTTGGTTTAGTTATTTATACATGGGATTTTGGGTCTTTAAATACGTGTGCTTGTGTCTGGTTCATAATTACTGACATCGCCAATATTAGGGTTGGGGTGGAGCTTTATTTTATTATAAAACTTATTGTTCTGTTTGAATAATTTATTGTTGATATACTGAACTTTTAGTGTGGATTGGAGATCACAGTTTCTCGTGTACTTTGAGGCATCGCCTGTTATTCTAAGATGTTTGTTTTGTACTAAGTTATTTGTAAATGATTTATTAGTTTTTTAGCTGCGTTTCCCCAGACTTCATTCCCGTACATGAGGGCTGAGTGGAAGATTGCTTTGTATATTAATAGTTTAAGTCTTTTGTTTAATCTGTTGCCTTTAAGCAGGGGATATAGTTTACTTAATTTGGCATATGCAAGTTGTTTTGTGTGTTTTATATGAGCGTCCCAGTGCAGTTTATTATCTATTATTAACCCTAGATATTTTGCAGTGTTAGAAAAGGGGATATCTATATTATTATAATTGAATTTTTCAGCTTCGAATTTTCGTCTTTGGGTTAAAACTAAAGCCTGGCTTTTCTTGGCATTTATTTTTATCTTCCAACGATCAAACGACTGGCTCAGCTCGACGAGCTGTATCTCTGTGTATATATGTGATTAAAGAAGGCTTTTGCCGTGTGCAAAAATGGCTGTATCATCCATTTACATTAATACTGAACAGTGGGAGTGCGGGATATCAGCAGTGAATTTATTATACAAGAATGGCGAGAGTGCAGAACCTTGTGGCTCCCCTGCGGTGAGCTGGCGGGTAGAGAAATTAAAATTGTTAATACTGATGTAAAATTGCCTATTTAAAAAGTAGTTGTTTCGGAGATGTATGTAGCAATCTGGAAAATTTAAATTTGTTAGTTTTTGCAGGAGGTCTTTTATCCAAACTTTATCCAAAGCCTTCACTACGTCTAAGAAAACTGCTAGTGTGTATTTATGTTCTAGTATGGCTTTGGTTGTGTTTGTTGCAAACTTTGTTTGTATGTGCAAGAACGGTGGAATGTTGGACTTTAAAACCATATTGGATATCCGGAATAATGCCACCAATTTCTGCGTGAGTGTTGAACCTAGTTAGCAGCATCTTTTTGAATATCTTATTCAGCGTGCTGAGCAGTGATATCGGCCGCCGGTTTTGTGGATACGAGGGGTTTTCCCCGGGTTTGGGTACTGTAATTATTTGAGCAGTTTTCCAGTCTGTGGGGTAGTATTTATATTTTAGAATTGCATTAAAAATGTCTATTATAAAACACAGTAGTGGGTAAGGTAGATATTTAAGAGTTTGGTATTTTATATTTGGGGAGCGGTGTGTGTATTCATTTTGGGCTTGTATTATATATGGAGTGCTTTGTGCGTGGGAGAATGGAGTTTTACCTTCTGTGCTATCTTCAGCGCAGTGCCAGTGAGCGTGTTTAGCATTAAAGCCACCTGCTATTATAAACGGATATGGCTGGTTTGTTATTTTGTCTAGGTCTTCCTGTGTGAGTGGTTTACTAGGGGGGCATAGACTGACATTATAGTTATGTGGCCTGACGCGGTATTTATATTAATTGATGTGGATTCTATGTGTTCACAGTCTGGGTCTTTATTTATGTGGTGTTGTAATTTATTATGAACTAGGGTTAAGGTGCCCCCGCCTTTAGTTANTTGATGTGGATTCTATGTGTTCACAGTCTGGGTCTTTATTTATGTGGTGTTGTAATTTATTATGAACTAGGGTTAAGCCTTTAGTTTTCCGGTCATTTCGGTAAGTTATGTAATTTTTTATTGTGAATCGTTTGTTTGGTTTTAACATTGTTTCCTGTATTAGAGCTATTTCCACTCCGTACGTCTACAACACTCTCTTGAGCTCGTATAATTGTGGAAAAACACTGTTATTGTTCCAGTGCAGTAAGGAGAGGGTGGCAGGAACTGCTGGGGCTCATGAGACCATTTAAGGCCCCCCGAAACTTGCCAGGGCTTCCAGGAGAAGCATGGATTTCTCATGGGTGTTTGCAGTAGCTCTTGCTTGCTGCATGTAGGACCGGAAATGCACCATCATGACGGTGAAATAAGCCTCTTTGAGGAACTGCACGAGTTCATGCATATCCTACAAGGCCGACCTCATGTTACTAGGGGCATGTGAGGTTGTGGGTTGTAATTGTGTTTGTGGAGGTGGAGGGGGGAGATGGTACATCGGTGTTGTTGGTTCGTAGGTAGCTACGGGGGTTTGAATGGGGGCGGTGATTGTTCTAGGACGCCCTGAGGTCGCCTGCGCGAAGGAGTGTTTGTGAGGGAGGTTTCTCGCGTCTATTCTCTTCGGGTACGTAGCCAGGTTCCTAGCCGGGGCAAGAGCTGGCTTTGAAATGCGGGGTTGTGCCCTGGATTTGTCTACAGCAGATTGCCTCTTTTGCACGATTTCTAGGTACTGCGGACACAGTTTTGAGGAAGCGGGGTGTGTGCCATTGCAATTTCTGCAGACGGGATTTTTTGTTGTGTTGGGGCAGGCGTCCTGTGTGTGCTGGCCGGTGCAGTGTGGGCAGATTGTTGGCATGTGGCAGAAATTTCTAGTGTGATCAATGACAAAGCAGTTGCGACATTGAGTCACGTCAGACGGCCGCTTTCTGTAGACCCGTGGATGTACTACTGTCATGTTCAATCTCTTTACTTTCACGAGTGGGGGGATGGTGTCATTCTTTGCGGCCATGACGCAGAAAAATCTTTGTGGTTGCAGCCACTGTTTTGTGGGGTCCTGCGGGTCTATGAGTTTTTTTTTGTAATTGATAGATATCAGTTACCTGATACCCGAGTGCCTGCAGATCCTGTCTGATGTCTTCTGGGTTTGTGTTCTCAGTAAGGTCTTTGTGTTTTTGCGCATCGGCTGCCACGATGTACAGTCCGTTACACGCAATACTGATGGTGTATCCGGTGGGGCTTATGGCTTTCAGTTTCCTCACCAGCAAGCCGTAGTTGCTGGTGTCTGGAACTACCAAACAAAATTTCAGTGTTTTAACTTGCCTTTGTTGGGTGGCACTCGGGTGTGTGTGGGAGGGAGGCTGGCTTGGGGGAGGCCAGGCAGGTTAGAGGTGTCATGTACCTCTCTGAGAAGACTGTACCGGTTTGTAACCAGAATTTCTGGTGTCACCTCTAACGACGACGAGCGAGGGCATTTCCTCTCCAGCGAGTCATTGCGTTTTATGCGTTGAGCCATTCTCCTGGCCATTTCTACTGTTGCAGCTTCGTGTTCAGTGATTTTGCGTGCATGTTGCTGGCTAAGGTGAGTGCGGGCAATACTCCATGCCCCGGAATTTTTACATTCCATTTCTGTTACTGTGGGTGTGTTGGGGAGGAGGTGTTTATTGTGGAGTTTATGGCTGTAGCCATGGTGCCGTCCCCGGACACCAGTGCTGCACCGGCCGGAATGTTTGTAGGGTAGAGGTTTTGTAGCATCTCTGGTGCGCCCTGGCCGGATATGAGGCCCCCAACCGACTCCAAACCCACAAGGCGAGAGGGGATGGGGGGAGGTATTCCGCCTGGGACTGCAATGGTGGTGTGTGTTAAATTAGTAAACCGTTTTCCTAGAAACGCTGCTGTGTGTTGCAATTGCTGACCCCAGAGAGGCTAGGCGCTTGATGACTGAGCGATGTCACACACAGGTGAAGTGCCGCAATAGCTAAGAGTCGTTGTTCCGCCCAAGAACACCTCCAAGGAGAAGGTGCTGCTCGTCTGGAAACAGGCAAGCAACTGAGTGGGACCTTGAACTCGGGGCTGCGAACTCCTTATATACACGGAATACTGGAGAAGCGGTGTGACAAAGAGGAGAGAGAAACGACGACGCACAGCCGAGATGGTTGAAGCTGGCTGCTCGCTTCTTCTTTTCNAGTTATACAGGAACTAAACTGATGGCTTGTGCTTACTGGGGAGGATCTCGTGGATTCTATTCCTTACCCATGGGTACTGGACTGTGGTACAAACATGGCTAAGGGCCTTGGGAACACGAACTAAGTTCATTATCTGTAACCGTGTTAGCAAAACTGATCAATAGTGTAAACTTGGTACTAGAACTTATTCAGTGAAGCAATTAAGTTACAAAATACGTTTGTCATTGTCAACTAAATAGAAGCTGCTACAGGGTACAAAATTTGGCGGATACACTTCCAAAATACAAAGAAAGCATAAGTTACTTTGGAGTGGTTAATTCTGGTTTTCTTGAAGTGGAAAGTATTTGGTACTTTGTATCTTGCTTCACAAGGTTTAAATTAGGCCAGAAAAGTTACAGTACCAATGGTAATTACATTACCTACACGAGTACAAGGTTAAAACAATGTTCGCAAAGGTTAACAATTATTAGTACATAGTTAACATAAAGAGAAATGTTAACAATTGTGGTAGATTTATGCAATGTTCACACACTTGGCAAGGTTATGTGCAAACGTATTTCAGAAATTCAATAACTTTTGATAAGGTTAAGCAATGTGTGGCAATGCAGTTATTTACACACTATGTAAATAAGAGTTAAATTGGTTCATTGTATAGGATTAGCCGAAGACTCTGTGGTTTGATTTACTCAACATGTAAACACAACTGGTTTGTAAAAGAAGAGCTATGCACTCAGAGATAATCCAAGTTTGAATGGCAACTTCTTGCTGAGGCACATTGTTATACATATACATTCATTATAATAACGAGATATTAGACAATAAGTTGGCCTAGGTGCAGGGCTTTCAGGTATTTCATTAGTCACGGTTGACGCATAACGCTTTCCACTCTTATTATTGTCGACTCCCCATCATCACATGGCCCTGAGGGAGTCGAACCCAAACTGACCGCCTCCAATGCTAGCACCCAAGTAAAGATTGGAAGTCATGTCATCGCCCCCGCCGCTTGTAAACATGCTAAGAAGCAGCCACCAGCATGCAAGAGTTCGCCCCTAAGCGAGCGGAGGATACTGCCCACCAAACCTCCCTGCCGTCACCCCGCCAAAAGATAGCAGCAGTAGTGCCGCCTAGCCCAAACCCGAAGGGGTGGCAGCCGAAGATTACTGAAGTGCTCAAGGCACGGAGGAATCCTCCATCTGGCAGGAATATAACGCAGTGCGTCCGGCAGAAATGCCAGTTGTTCATGTAGCTCGCCATAGCACCAGTCGTGCTATGGCCCTCTACAACACAGCCACAGTCCTCCTGAAAACTCTCAGAGACCTTCCAGTCTTCTACCAGTTCTTCAGCCGATGACGCCTACTCTACCAGTGCAGCCGAAGAGTCGTTGCTACCCCAGACACTTGTCAAGTCTCACCACACCCGACACGCATACCACCCGTGGTGGCCCTTTAGGACCATAAGCCACAATTAGAGTTCAGTTGTTTTCATAACTACCTAATTGTCAGCTCTCATTGTCAGCTCTCATCCACTCTTCAAGCCAGGCTCCTCAAGCCAGCATTCCCCGTCATCTGTCTTGCTCTAATGCCAAGTCCGTTGAACACCTAGTGTGTTTAGTGGTAGGGGTTTGTACAGGTGACTGTGTTCTATTCTCAAGAAAATAAAACACGTACTCTAGCTAACTTTTGTCTTTGCTAGCTCTGAAGTGAACGTGTGCCTTTTCCCCAATCTGGTAACCGTGACCCTCGAAGGGAACTGCAGGGGACTGTGAATTGGCAACTGTTTTCGACGTAGAGTAGGACTGTGGGCTGCCCCTAGACTGCACGTACGTTGCATACACAACAAAGTCGGTGGCCACCCATACTGTCGATCCAGTATGTAAAGGTACTTGGTGCGCACAAACGGTAGAGCCCTAACCACTATAAAGACACGACGAAGCATCTCTTGGCCAATTAAGTCAGCTAATCAATTCCCTACAGAGCGTATATACTCACCGGAGTAGGTGCCAGGTCTGACAAGATTTAACCCAAGAACTTCTGGAGTTACACTCTAGGTAAGGATTTGTTGCCTGCCGTCTTCTACAGGATGAACAGTAGGTGCTTGTCAAGCCAGCTTCCCCAGTCGTTCGCTCCAGCTGGAGCCGAGGACACCAAGCCAGAGTCAGTGATTGCCAAATGGAAGCGGCACCAGTGGTATGCCAGCCCAACTCCGTGTGACCAACTGCCGGAGGCATCACCGCGCCCGACGCGGCCTACGTTATATAAGGGACCAGTGCGAGACGACGAGTCAAAATACAGAAACATCCACAGTAAAGTCTGCCCCCTACCTGCGCAACTGACTTGTGCATAAACAAAAGCACTCTACTTTGACATTACATGTGATTCTCTAGGCCATCATGCGTCAAAGTGAGAGGGGTTTTTAGTGGCGCCCAACGTGGGGTCACAGCTAGTTTACCTGCATTCAATTAGCAGAACCAGATTAGACTTCAGGGTGTCTCGAAACACCCTGTGGATCTCAACTGAAGCCCCACTATCTCCGAAGGAGGGAAGAAGGTAATGAATCCAGTTAGAGACCACTGCCATGGCCGACGAGCCTGGAGAGCACATAAACGAAAGATGGCTAGATGTCACGTGCACCAGCCTAGGTCAATACGCAATACAGTGCGCCAACTGTCAAGCATGTTATCTTTATCGCTGTCTAGGGTGGAATGGCGCGCCTAGATAAACCGATGGCCTTAAATACCCCTGCAACGCCTGCCGCTTGCAGCAAGCCGCCAAGTGTGACTGTATTAACTGTGAAGGGCAGGACATCAACACGGTGCGTTGCATAACATACGCCCAGACCTTCCACGATGCCTGTCTAGGCTTGCCCGACGAGAGAATCATGCGACCAGGGCTAGTTTACCACTGCAGAGTGTGTCGCCGGGAAAAAGAATAAAGGTCTATCAACCCAGGACCCCACACAACCAGTTGTATTAGACACGTGAACGAGCCACAGTTACAGGAATTCGCTGATCGCCTACAAGAAGATCCCGTCGTGTTCACCGAGTAATCTAGAAGGAATTTAGAACTAGTGGCACTCCAACGAAGCAATGGGAGACCCGCGCCCACAAACATATGTCGGGAAAAGCCCTTGAATGGTGGAATCGCTATGGGGAATTCATCACGAGTGGGAACAACTGTGCAGCCGCCATGTGAACCAGTTTTCAGGGGAGGAGGTGCTCGCCCGGTTAACCTCTGAATTCTATAGCAAATGCCAGACATCTGACGACAAAGCCGAGATCTTTATAGGGTGTTAAGTTTAAATGTATCAGCGTATCATGCCCGAAGGAAACAATGTGCGTTGTGTCATAGCAATCATTCGATTGCTACTCCCCAACATCAGGAACCTTCTTCACATACCATGCCCACAAACAGTGGACGAATTAGTGGAGAGGGCCCGAGAGACGGAACAAAATAACAAGCCTCAAGATGCCTTAGACCACCCAAATTTCTCCAAGCCTAAGCATGAACCCAAGATGCCGGTACCCTGAACCGAACCAGCTCCAGTACTAACACCCAAGCTACCTAAATGTTGGTTCTGTCCAGGCCTTCATTTCAAACGGGACTGCCCCGTAAAACAGGCCGAGAGAAAACTACAGAGAAAATGCGGTGTAATCGAATCCCAACCAAGAAATGAAGCAAGGACCAAAGAAACGACTGGACCATGGTGCCCAGTAGAACACCACTTCGGTAACGTCAGGTCCACACCCACCATTCATACGTTAACCGCAGGGTAAGATGACCCTGAGGCTCCATGTATCGAAGTGACCATCAACGGTGAAAAAATGCAGCTCTGCTAGACTTTGTGGCGACCGGAAACTTTGTGGGTAATGACCTAATTACCACCGGCCAGCGCACCGAGCTCCGACTCGAAGAAAGAAGGGTGCACATGGCCCAACCTAACCAACTCCTTCAGGTATAAGACTCTGGTAAACTTTGTTTTAAGGTTGGAAATCGCGACCACCAGGCCAAATTCCTAGTCAC
>NQII01002929.1:0-84653 GCA_002778355.1 Clitarchus hookeri | reverse complement strand
ATCAGGGAGGAATTAATTTTGGTACATCCTTGGCTGCAACGCCAACAATTCGTTATATATTGCAGGAAAAAACGTGTGACTATTAATTGAGACCACCGAAGGGAAGAGGTAGGCCCAGTTACGATAAATCCAGAGGAGATCGACCACCAGTTGGCACCCCCTGAATTCTGACAATTGCTCAATATACACGAGAATTACGCCCAAGCTTTTGGACACTGGGAGAAACTACTTCAGACCAGAAGTATCCAGAGCGAAATCAGGTTCACACACAACCGCCCGATATATTGCAGC
Organism: Clitarchus hookeri; assembly: GCA_002778355.1. Classification (NCBI taxonomy): domain Eukaryota; kingdom Metazoa; phylum Arthropoda; class Insecta; order Phasmatodea; family Phasmatidae; genus Clitarchus; species Clitarchus hookeri. Next base: position 84,362 of record NQII01002929.1, on the reverse strand, counting down.
CTGTACAGGATATCGTCTAGGTGCAGAGAGATTACTATGGGGAGATGCGAACTATGAATGAACAGGGCCTCGTGGAACCTTCGAACTCCCCGTATAACTCCTTAGTGGTCTTAGTCCCTAAAAAGTATGTGCAACTAAGATTTTCATCAACTGCCAAGAGTTAAATGATGTATCACACCAACCATAAACCTAGCGCACACCCTTAAAGACATAGGAACAGCCCGGATATTTTTTACACTAGACATGCAATCCGGCTACTGGCAAATATCGGCGCACCCTGATTTTCGTAAGTACACAGCATTTACGACCCCAGAGGGCGAACCATTGCAATTCAAAGTAATGCAGTTTGGCCTGAAGAACGTCCTGGCAACCTTCCAGAGGCTGATGTCAGCGGAGGTTCTAGCCGGCTACATTGGCAAATTTTGCTTTGCATCCTTGGATGACATAATTATAAATTCCAACTCCTGAGAGGAGCATGGCACCCACCTGCAGCGTGTGGTGGAGAGATTGCTAATACACAGACTGACATGCAAACTGTAAAAAATTAATTCTGGGAAAACCAGTATCGACTACCTCTGTCACATTGTCTCCCCATAAGGTAATTTACCCGCAATTGGGATCAATCAAGGCCATACTCGAAGCAGAAAAATCCCAAACTAAGAAGTAACTGCGAAGAATCCCGTAGTGCAACTGGTTATGTGACTTCGTGCCCAACATCGTCCAACTTATGGGTCCCCTTAAACAGCTACTTGAGAAGGAAGCCCGCTGGAAGTGGTGAACCTGCGTTTCAGGAACTCAAAGACAGTTTACGGACGATACCAGTGCTTCAGCACCCACAAGAAGGAAAGCCGTTGATTCTACATACGGACTCATGTTAAACTGGACTAGGCGCAGTGCTTTATCAAGAAGACGACGACAAGAGACCACAGGTGATCGCCTATGCCAACACAAGGCTTAACACCACTGAACAATATTACCATATTAACAAACAAGACTGCCTCGCCATCATCTGGGCTATGTGCAAATATCGTTACCACTTCGAAGGACAGCCCTTCATCCTCTGGACAGATAGCAAAGTCCTCAAATGGCACAACGAATCGAAAAAAACCAAGTTGAAGCTTAGTCACTGGGCAATGTTTTTAACTGAATTCGAACTTGAAGTCCAACACTGTCACGGAAATATGAAAGACCTGCCAGACGCCCTCTCCTATCCGCCAGACGAAAAAGAAGGAACGAAGGAGGAGGAGGATTGGGCGAAAATTACCCCACCCCCTGCCATGCTAAGCAGCCCCAAGGAGGTGATCCGACTGCAGCAGCTGTAGATAAGCAAGTATATCCTGAGCTACCATCAACAGCAAGACCCGGAGGTGAAATGAAATGCTTGCTAGCTGAATTACCCCACCCATACAATCTACAGGACACGTTAGTTAGGCCCTAAAATGGGAATCGGAGGGCCGAGNATGGGAATCCGAGGGCCGAATGGAAATTGTGTCACCACAACCTTACGACCAAGAGTATGTAAGCACCACCATAATCACCATCAAGCTGGACACCCAGGAATAAAATAGACGCTCAGAGACATAGGCCGAATTATATTTGGGACGGGATGAGCAGAGACATTAGGCAGTATGTCAACAACTGCGAGGTATGCTGTCGTCACAAGGCCTACCCAGTACCGAAACCCTCTGGCTCACCATGTAGCCCACAAACGCCGTGAACTTACTTAGCTGCCGACTTGATGGGCTCTTCCCCGCAGCACCCGACAGAAACTTTACTTACTGGTCATCACAGACCAGTTCTCTAGATGAGTGGAAGCTTTCCCCTTACCTAGCCAAGTAACCCTGGGAATCCTGCAGAAGTTCGAAACAGAAATCTTTTCCGCTGGGGATACCCACAAATGATCCTGACAGATAATGGGACCCAGTTCACGAGCATAGCCTGGAAGAAGGTTTGCAATAAATGGGGGGTGGAGATGTGGACGACCCCGCTATATCACCCACTGAGCGAAGGAACCAGGAGTTGAAGAAGAGCCTCCAACTCAGTGTGGGAAATGACCATAAACATTGGGATACCCATCTGCTGGATATCCTGTTCACCTTGAGGCGGCGAAACAACGAGGCGATCGACACCTCTTCCAGCGAATTGCTGTTCGGCCAACCCCTACCCATACCTGGGGAATGGCAAAGGGAGAAAGAACCTGTTGCTGTGCCTCAACCAGAGACTGATCACATGGAAGTACTAAATCGCACCCAACAAGCCAGATAAGCCCAATAAAGGTATATTGATCACATATACTCCAAACCAAAGATGGAGATTCAACAATTCGATATAGGAGAAAAGGTGGAACTCAAGAACCACCCACTGAGCCAAGCCAATTATCAGTTCAGTGCCAAACTAGTACAGAAATGGAAGGGCCCTTATACTATCGCCAGGAGGCTAGATAACATCTACTGGACAGAGGACATCCGTGGTTAAGTAAGAAAGACTACCAGAGGTCAGATGAGACCTTGCCACCCAAAAACGAACTACCATGGACGAAGCTCCAGATGGACCTTGGGAGGATGAGTCTGGCGAAACAGAACCACTAGCAGGACCCAGCCATCAACAGTGGAAAGAACCAGTTCCAAGAGGTACGCCCCCATCAGCCGACCCACACCTATGAGATATAGCCGAAGGTTCAACGTCACTGGCAGTCGCGGGAGGAAAGACACCTACTGGAGCCGCCACCCAGGGAGGCTATGTCCATCTAAACTTTACCCTCAAAACCTTCAAGATCAGCCCCACCGATCGTCATAAGGGAGCTCTTGAGCCAGCTGGACTCAGCTCTCGTGGCGATCACACCTGGACCACGAGACATGTACGACTCCTATTCGCTCCTGATCCATTAAAGAAGCAGATGAGCCCAAAAGTGATGCAGTGCCGAACAGTCTCATCCCAACAGGTCAGAAGTGCCCCACCCTGTAGGCGAGGCCTAGGGCGATGTCAAGCCCTTGCCTCTACCTGTAGCAGCATGCGAAGAATCAGATGAGACCAGCAGTGACGTAGTACCGGATAGCATTGCCGAACTGTCTCATCATGACAGGACAGAGTTGCCTGACCCCGCAAACAAGGCCCAGGACAATGTCCAGCCTTTACCTTGGCCTGCCGTAGCAGCCGAATAAGTAGATGAACCAAGCAGTGATTTAGTACCAGACTGTGGTGCCGAAATGTTTAATCTAGACTGGGCAGAGATGCCTGACCCTGCAGGTGAGGCCCAGGGCGATGTCCAGTCCTTGCCACTGCCTGCCACAGCAGCCGAAAAAGAACATTAGCCTAACGACGATGCAGTACCGGTCGGTGGTGCCGACCGGGTAGACAGGGTAGAGGTGCCCGATCCCACACGCGAAACCCAGGGCAATGTCCAGCCCTTGTCTTGTACTGTGGCAGCAGCCGAAAAATAAGATGAACCCAGCAGTGACACAGTGTCGGATGGTGGTGCCGGATTCTCTCATCTAAACAGGGCAGAGGTGCCTGACCCCACGGGTGAGGTCCAGGACGAATCCAGCCCTTGCCTCTGCCTGCTGCAGCAGCCGAAGAAGAAGCGGATTCCATCAAAGACACAGGGCTGATATCGGTGCATAATTTTCTCATCATAACAGGGCAGAAGTACACGACCCCGCACGCAAGGCCCAGGGTGAAGTCTAGCCCTTACTTCTGCCTGCCGCAGCAGCCGAAGAAGCAGAAGAACCTAGTAATGATGCAGTGCTGGTCGGTGGTACTGAACTGTCTCATCCAGACAGGGTAGATTTTCCCGACACCGCAGGCGAGGCCCAGGGCGCTGTATATAATTTGCGTCTACCTGCCGCACAAACCGAATAAGCAGATGAGCCCAGTAGTCACTACCGGCAGTGCCGGACGGTCGTGCTGAACTGTCTCATCACGACAGGGCAGAGTAGGTCGACCCCACAGATGAAGCCTAAGGCATTGTACAGCCTTTGCCTATGCCTGCCGCACCAGCTGAAGAAGCAGATGAGCACAGCAGTGACGTAGTTCCGGACGATGTTGCCGAACTGTCTCATCTAGACAGGTAAGTTTTAATTTGTTTTGAAGGGTAACACATCCTGTAAACAGGTTTGTATATAGCAGAAAAGGAAAGTACCCCACTCTGGTAAGAACCCAGTGCCACACGTAACATGTCCCTGCCAAGTAGAGATGCGTGTATCGTGTATCAGATACACGCATTATCAAGTATGCGCGTTATCGAGTACGCACTTTATTATTTCAAGTATGTATTTTAAGTTGGTGCATGGTGTGTAATATTATATTTTACAGTGAAATATAGTACGGATAAGAACAAGGTCATATTAAAATACTTCGTTTGTGCGAAAATGTTTCAGTGAGGATAATGATCTTGCTATAGAATAAACAAAAACTTAGTTATAAATTGTCCTCTTAAAAAAAAAACTAAATCACTTAACTGTGCACTCTCCAAATCTAAACCAAGAAATTGGTTTTCATCTTAACCGCACATTTTAAATACAATTAAAATTTTAGTGTATCAGATTTACATGCGGACGTAACATACCGGTTGCGAATGCTAAACTGATACTAAATGTATCTGATACTTTGACAGTGTACTCAGTTACAGTACTTGATACAAGTGTGTATCAGATACAAAGTAGCAGGTTGATACTCTGTGACTCACCTCCACTGCCGTGCAACGCATAGGAGAGGCTAGAGAGCAGCCAACTTAAGAATTCGCCCTCAGCACCACAGCAGGAGAAAGTAAAACATGCCCATGCGAGTTTGGGCTTGCTCCCATTATTTCCTTGAGTGTTAAACAATACGTGTCGCATGTAAAACTGCGTATTTTATTGCAAAAACCAGACTGTAAAAGGTCCTATGTAGATACCCTCAGCCCTCAGCTCTCAACTGTTCAGTGTGAGCGACATAGTCCAGTCAACGAATGCTCCGAGTGGACAGTTGTATGAAATAAACATGACAGTTTTGAAACTTAGCACACTAGTTAATCTAGTGTTGATTATATCAAAAGTCCCAATGAATCGGAGGTGAGCTCTAGCCGCCATCTTAAAAAATAGTTACAGTGTTTTGTTAATATTTCGAAAACTGTTTGTCGCAGCTCAAAAACTGCGCCGTACAAAATTGACAAATCCATGGTCACTGGCAATGTAGCAGTTATTGGCGAAGACGTTGACCTGGTGGTTCTGCTCACAGCTTTAACCCCAGCCGAACGGGAAATATTATTTGTAAAGCTGAACCATGGCAAGACTAAAACAAAGCTATCTTCATTGAAGGACTCACAAGGGCTGAGACTGAAGAACAGCATACTTTTCATACATGCATTTACTGGGTGTGATACAACATCAGCTGAATTCCGTAAAGGAAAATTCACTGTTTAAAACTCTTTAAGAAGCATACTGATCTGCATATGTTGCTGATAGATTCAACAGTTCCGCATCTTCCCACTGTGAAGGTTTTTAAATTATCTCGGACACAGTTTCTATAATGTTTTATATTAGTTTTATTAGGAGACGATGCTGACACACGTATTCAGTATTTATCACAGTAGAAGATAACAGTATTGTATATGAAGCACTGTTATTGGCCGAAAAGTTAAGATGGCCGACCAATAGAAATAGGCTTTACAAGTTTAGTTGTGGTAATTCAAATTTACTCTCCAACACCACCAAGGCTGTAAAAGAAGCAGAAAAGGATGTTTCCTGAAATTGCACGGAGCACATGCTAAAGAAACCTCCCTCAACTTGCACGTCCGTCATTCATTCACACAGTCTGTATCCAATGCCAAACCAGATATTTCTGCGCCGCCGCCAACGGAAGGAGCAGCCAAACAGCACTCCTTCCGAGTGTACCTCCAGGTGCAGCTGTGGCTAGGGAATGAACTACCTCCCGAACTCTGGGAATGGGGGCACAAACAGAATCGGCTCATGTCAGTGACAACAGAAGATCCCATCGCACCCGATTCTATTCTAAATGCCATATTCTGCAATTGTACCACTGGATGTGGCGGGGGAAAATATGGGTGTAGAAAACGTGCAATGAATTGCACCACCATTTTCCACAACTGCCATGATGTGAGGCTGCGTATCCTGACCAAGAAGAACAGAAGAGCGGCCACGCCAGATGCCAACCAGCTACATTAAGGGGTCCGTCTGACTACACCACTTCGCCCAGAATGATTCTCCGTTGCAACAAAGAGGTAGGAGCGAATTGACGCGTGACACTTCGTACACATTATTATTGTCGACTCCACATCATAACGTGTGCGTCAGATGCCCCCGAGGGAGTAGAAACCCGACTGGCCGCCTCCAAGGCCAGCAACAGCATTAAAATAGGAAGTCGCATCATAGTTCCCGCCGCTTGTAAATCCGCTAAAAAGCAACTGCTGGCATGCCTGAATTTGCCCGTAAGTGAGCGGCGGATACCGCCCGCAAGCACCCAAAACTCCCTGCCACCACCCCATCAAGAGGTGGCAGCAGCGGCGCCACCCGCCCCAAACCCGAAGGGGGACGACCGAAGATAACCGAAGTGCTCAAGGCACAAAGGAACCCTCCAACCTGCAGGAATAATACGCCGCGCGCCCCGCAGAAACGCCAATTATCCTCGCACTCTCAGTAGCTGTCAACGAAGGGGTTATAGAGGACATGGAAGATGGTAGAATTCTTTTCTTCTGGAATGTGTTTGGAGTAGTTAGGAGGTAAACATACTAAAAGNACGAGTTATTTTTTTTTTTTTTTTTTTTTTTTTTTTGCTTGTATCTCGTTAACGGTGGGTCGTACGAATAAAATTATTCTTAACAAAATAAAAGGTTATAATATTTGCTACAAGATTGTTTTTATTCATTTTTTCTCTGTTCGCCACAGTTTACAAGATATCCGCCCACAAAAATCGTTAATTTATGAAAAACAATTTTTTGCCTCACATTTTTCGTCAAACTTTTGTTTCTAGCACTCCAACCCTTCGTTTTCACTTCGTGAAAAAAGTTGTAGGGCATTAAATTTCCTTTGAAATGATATCTACATTTATTATTTTATCTTCAACTGGGCTAAAGTTACAGCAATTTGAAAATTTCAGGTTAAATCACCCATTTTTAAAGATAACCCCTTATAGCACTTTCTCTTTTTGAAAGGTTATTCATGGTTTTCATTAAGCTTATGTGGTGTATTAGTAGTTATACAACTTGAGAAGAAGGTTATTAAATAGTAACAACCATTTATAATAGTTTAATTTATTTACAAAAAAGTTAATTCTAAAAGTAAAATTGGTAAAAATATTTACAATAATTGTGGCACAAAAAAAATATAAAAACAACATTAAAATTTGAATTTAGAAGGTTTTACTCGTTTGGGACGTTAGGGTCCGGCATCTGGCTACTCTTCCGGCTCATCTTCTACGTCTGTATCATTGGTGTCGGCTGGGGATGTGGGGAAGACTTCAGTTTGTTCATAATCGTCTTCTTCAATCAAAACGGGTACATAATTTAAGCAACTACCCTGGCAGTTCAGGCACAATGGCGAGCAGCTCATTGACACTTTTCTGCACCCACATTTCATTGAACTGCAATCTTTTGTACACTTGCAGAAGATGGTATTTAAAATTTATTCAGGTGCAGGTGGCTCCTTATTGAGTGCAGGAGAAAGGATATTATCTGCCCTGCGCTCCCAGCCCCACAATTCTGGAAGAAGTTCTTGATTTAACCATAGCTGCACCTGAAGAAATGTGCGGAAGGAATGTTCCTTCGTCGCCCCCTCGATTGGTGGGAGAGTTGAAATATCCGGCTTCATTTTTGCTACAGATTTTAGGAAACATTTGTAGCGATATAGGTTTAGCGAGGTCTCCTTGGCTGGGACGCCATACCATCTGAGCATATTTGCCCAGCTCGCTCAACCTCAGTCGGTGTCGAGGAGGCAATGTAAAAAACCTCAGCTGCTCTGCGGATTCCCTGGTTTCGCTTGTAGAGCTTGATGAAACCAAGCTTACTCCGGCGAAATGCTGCAGAGGTGGTGTCACAGCCTGTGAAAGCATGCAAGAACAGAATTTCATCCAGTCCCTGCTGCTGCATAAGTTGGGTGGAATAAATATTTGTTTCGACCTTCCCTCGGCCAGGTTTTATGAGTAAGATGATGTGGTCAGCAGGAGTTTTAGCGGTAAGGAGCAGTGCAAGATCTAAATCTTCCCCAATGACAGCCACTTTGGTCGTTCCTTCCATTGATTGTTCAATGACTGTTGTCACGATCAGCAAGTCAGCGTCGTCTGGTGCTTGAATCGTGTCAATGACATTGTCCTGGAGTTTAGATTTAAGTAGTTCGATCAGTCTAGCTTTATTGTGCTGATTGGAGAGGAGAAGTTCTTGGTTGACTGTATTTCGGTGTCCAGGTTGAAATGGATGTCTACCGACTTTTTAATTCGGTAGCGTCGTACCTGTTATACCAACTTAATGCTATTTGGTGAGTTGTTGTATCCATCGAATACTACATTGCATCTCCTCCCGGGGTAATGGGTCTTAATGAACTGGAAATTGCGGCAACTGACGATCCTCTTTGCCAAATCACTTTATGTACGAGATATCCTCCATCAACAACTACATTATAATTTAGTAGGTCTATGCTCTCCTTGGTTGGTTCGAACAGGTGATACAAGATTGATTTTTTTGTCTTCCTCATACCGCCTTCATTAAATAAGGCCAATGGGAATGGGGCCAATTCCTATTTCAAAAAATCCTTCAGATCTTCATCGCTTTTTTTACTGATGGAAATCCTTTGGAACAGTAAGAAAGGGTCTACTGCAACGTTTTCGTCGTGGATCTTGAAGGACTAACTAACCGAGAAAAGTGGGAGTGCCCTGTCTTTTCGTGACAACTTCACATCTGAAAATGGCAAGTTGACCATTTTACTCTTTGCTTGCTTACCATATGTAATAGCATCATAGCAGTTGACTGTATTATCTCCCACCACTCATGTAGCTATCGACATGATTTCACTGGTTTTAGGGAATTGTGGATGATTTTCTAGCCATGCCATCAGTTTAGAAGTGTCAGCTGCGTTTTGTCATGCACGCNCACCACTCATGTAGCTATCGACATGATTTCACTGGTTTTAGGGAATTGTGGATGATTTTCTAGCCATGCCATCAGTTAAGAAGTGTCAGCTGCGTTTTGTCATGCACGTCTCCCCAAAATCCTTGTGCTTCTCACTTGAAGTGAAGAGTACTCCACAAAACTCCTCCAGTGATGTACAAACGTCATGAGTCGCACTCGGTCCCACAACCCACTTACTGATTAAACTATCACTGACACCCCTTCCACCCGTTACGCCACCACGGCTTTTGAAGCTTCGCATTAGAGTGGTCTCAATAGTCATATCTGACCACACACCTCACCAAAAGCTATCAGACCGACGCATTGTGAAGGTGCCATTAACGAACTGTTGGTGTTCTACTGCGGTCAATTTTGATGGAAGATTCTTCATATCCTGTACATACAGTTGGCAGGATTTAGTGTAGGGAAAGTGGCCCGATGCATGAAAGTATGGTATCATCCTCTTGACACTATTGAGATGAGCATCCGAATCTCCTGACCTCTCAGCATGAATGTATTCTTTCATCAAATTCACCATCTGGAAGTATTGAATCCACAGCTTCGCAGTTCGTCCATTCTCACTGAACTGTTGTAAAGCTCGACAAAATTTGTTGGCCAGTGATTTCAGGTGTGGGTTTTCATTTAATGAGAACAGTGAGGGAGGCTCATTTAGAAAATTAGACATTACTTTTTTGACATATGTCTGCTCTTCCTTCGTTATTTGGATGTGGTCCAGTATAATTTTTGACAAGGCAGTTTGTGTGAGCAAATGACCTCTGACTGCCCTGGCAAAAGCATGGCCTTTAAGCATCTTGTCAACTGATACTGAAGCATAAACCGTACTCAAAATCTTTCAGGCCACTTCCGGACATTAGGTAGCCCATGCATCCTAAATAGGACATGAGGTGAAAGCCACCAAGACGCACCAAAATGAGAGTCAGACGGAGCACCTACAACTACTTCTCTCCCTTTCCATACAGAGGCTGGTCAAACGTGATGATCACACATATTGCTGATTGATTTTTTCACATAAGTCTGCAGTATACGTCAATGCTGTGTACACTGTGTTCCATTGTGGAACTGGAATACGTTGCTTTTGAGCGAGCAACCACAGGGTATCGTGTGGTGGAGGATGTGCTGATTCCTCAGGTACTTCCAGGTGTTCAACAATGACGTTAGTTAGACCACCTCCCTTACCTTGGAATGTTTCCAGGGGAATGATTCCAAGTTTTCCAGTTTCCAATGATGAGGGCATCTTAGTGAATCGTGGTATTCCTGTACCTCTTTCAATAGCACTTGCCGGGGTAACGCATCTGATTCCATCCATTGAGTGGAAGGTATTCAGTCCGCCAATTGTGCATACGTTAAAATCAGCATTATCAAAAACAAATTGGTGGAATGCTCCTTGTTTGAAGGTTGGTTTAGCATGGGCAATGCATGACATTTCTAAGGTCTGGGCTTCGTGATAAGATGAGCAGAAACCCAATCTTGCAAGAAGGTTAACCAATATTTTAGAGGCGAATCTTCTGTAAAGCAGGAGAGAGAGACTGCTCAATACAGAGGACAAGAAGGTCCGTGATCGAGCTGCAGATGTGATCGCATGAGCAATGGCAATGCATTTCTTACTTGTTTCCTCTACTCTTTTAGACTTCTTGTTCATCACGTCCTGTAGGAACGTGAGAAGGTTTGGGGGAAGACAATCCGCGTCCTTAATAAAGTCATCACCAGGTTGGTACATGTCAGAATCATAAATGTGACTCTGGATGTCCTGCCTTATGATATCTGCAGCACTTCTCACAATCCTCATTCGTTCATCAGCATCATTTTTCTCCCTTGTGTGATACCAAGCATCATTCAACAGTTTGTACCCTATATCTCTAAAACATATGACTGGAATGTTGAATAGGTTGGTCCCTGGTTTATATAATACACTGTCTCCATATTTTTCATTTAGTTTTGCTTTAATGGTTCTCCAGTTCAATTGGTTACCAGTTACTGCAGCCATCAATACGTTCATGGAAAACTGGCAGTCATCGTTCCCCTCCATATACGAATATATTTCCTCCATTCCTTTCAAAATGTAGTCATCAGTTTTTGGTTCCTTTTTTTTTCCATATACAAATGTCTCGTAAAGGTCCTATAGCAGTCCTGGTGGTATACCGCCTCTTCAGCTACTAAATCATTAATGGAGGATAAACGACCAACAACATCGTCACCTCACTTATCTTTCCATCCTTCCTTTCATTACTTGTTTTCACGAGAGTTGATATCCCTCTTTCCGTGACACTTGTAAGGTCATCACTGGATTTGTCTATGTCGCCATCGCACACGAAACACTTATTATTCATTGCGAGCGATGATATAATAAGACACTCACGAAATATACATAACAAATCCAACCAAACGAACACATTCTATACAAACGTTGCTCGACTCATGTTTATGAAGAACTGCAGTACTGGCAGCAGGTAGTCGAAAAGGGAATGGGGGACCGACCACCTGCTATTTTTAGCGATAGGAAGGGTAAGGTAGACAGGGTCAGGTAGCTATTGGTAGGCTCAAGAACTCGGGTAGGATACCGACATAGGTATCTAAGACACTAATAAATCATTATTATGAAAGAAAATGGGTGCTGCTTTGTTGGATATCTCGGCATCCATCCACTAACACGTATACACATAGTACAATACCAAGTATACATAGGTGAGCTTAATATATATTCATTTCATATTAACAGATAAATAAATTCCATTAATTTATTAATACACAAAATGCAGCTTATGTAAATCGATAAATAACCCTCAAAAAATGCAATGTGAGGCTGTCTTTAAAAATGGGTGATGTAACCTGATATTTTCAAATTACTGTAATTTTGGCCCAGTTGAGGATAAAATAATAAATGTTCATATCATTTCAAAGGAAATTTAATGCCCTACAACTTTTTTCCTGAAGACTCCCCTGTAAGGGCTGGAGTGCTAGAAACAAAAGCTTGACGATGAACGTGAGGCAAAAAATTGTTTTTCATAAATTAACGATTTTTATGGGTGGATATCTCGTAAACTGTGGCGAACAGAGAAAAAATGAATAGAAACAATCTCGTAGAAAATTTTATAAGCTTTTATTTTGTTAAGAATAATTTTATTTGTACGACCCACAATTAACAAGATACAAGCAAAAAACAAAAAAACGGCATCTTTAACCCCCCNGTCAGGGCTAGAATCCAGGACTTTTAGTATGTTTACCTCCTAACTACTCCAAACACATTCCAGAAGAAAAAAATTCTACCATCTTCCATGTCCTCTACACCCTCTTTCTGAGCGATCATTGACTGGACTACAGCGTAAGTGTTGACTTTTGCCTCTCCAGGTTGATACGAGAAATCTAGTGTATATCGACGATTTTAGCTCGTGCCCGTTCTGGTTTCATACCGAGGACAGATAATTCAATCATTTCCAGGACCACATGATCTGATAGCCACCACAAAAAACACCCCCTCGCCCCGAACTGAACAACATGAAATTGAAACAGTAGACCAAGGCTTCCTGCACAGGTACGCTGGAATGGCACACCGTCCGTTCGCGTATGAGCAAGTACCAAGCGGACATGGCCCTTGAAATGGAGAGGGAAACAATTCCAGACACCAGAAACCACCTGGTCGCATTCATGCAAACAACGAAAAAACGCCACTACTCGCTTACAGAGGAAGCGCAGTCCGGTGTGCTGGTCTCAAACCGGTTCGACGCCCTCCGAGATGTCCGAGACATCCAGTCTGCCCCCGGGTCCTCTGCCTCCTCCCTTCTACACACGCACACACACGCGCGCACACACGCACACATACGCACACACACACACAGAGCTGCGCTCTGCCACCACCAACAACAGACGCCCAGGCTACCGATTGGTAGTTCGAGAAACCCACAAGTAAATCCTAGTAAAAAAACTGCGCGATATCCACGCAACAGGCTTCACAATTTCCATGGCCAGAAATGGTCTACACATTGTGGCTGCAGACATGCAAAATACCACGCAGCGAAAGACATCCTCCAGGCCAGCCACATCCCCTATTTCACCTTCGCTACCACCGTGGATGAGCCACAGAAAGTATTGTTCGACTTGCTGGCGGACACTGACCCAGAGAAAATCCGGAATGAACTTGCGGAGCGCTGTTACACAATAATAGACGTGTACCAATTTCACTCGAAAATTCAGGACCGCTCCAACCCTGCAAACACACAACTGGTTCCGCTGCGACTTTTCAGTGTGACAGCCGCCCGAAAAGACACATTTAACCTGTCTCCACATGACGGTTGTCCACCCCCGCCCCTACCACAAGTGGCTGTCAGACGTGGGTCAATGCCGAAACTGCAACGCCCTCGATCACACAAAAAATTTTTGTCATCTCCCCATTGTTTGCCCTCATTGCTCTGGCCCACACACCCTGGATGCGTGCTCCAAGACCAACCATAACCCGCAGTGCTGCAACTGCCAAGGTTNCATTGCTCTGGCCCACACACCCTGGATGCGTGCTCCAAGACCAACCATAACCCGCAGTGCTGCAACTGCCAAGGTTTCCATTTAGCCATCTATAAGCAGTGCCCGAAGTTGGTCGAAATTGTTCAGCACCGGCAAGCAGCTGCCGAGCGCAAAATAGAAACCAGGGCGCAAACTAGTTTGGTTGCTGCTGCAAGAACAACAAGTTACAGTAATAACTTTCTTAAATATATAAATTAATAAACTACAATTTTCCAGCTACTTATGCAAATTTATTAGCACATTATTTAAATAATAGACGAATATACATAACATTAGATTAAGCAGATTCCAACACTAAAACAGCAACAGCAGGAGCCCCACAGGAGTCGGCCCTTTCCCCTTTTCTATACAGTATTTACACAGCCGACATCCCAATAACAGATACACGCACTAACCCAAACATCCAAATGCACCCAGGGGAATCAGAAACAATAATAATTTCCAGAAAGAAACGAAAACCTAAACGAGATTTTATATTATTTAATCGAAAAATTCCGTATATCAGAAAATCTAAATATCTAGGAATAACAATAGACCACAAATTAACTTGACAGCCACACATAGAGAGGGTAAGAAATGCAGCATTGGGAAAACTCAAAGAACTGTATCCAATATTAAATGAAACTAATTTACCACAAAGGAAAAACCTACAAATAATTAACCAAGTAATCCTCCCAGCTATGTACAAAATAAATATCTAAGAATCATAGTCGACCAAGATAGATACACTACTGGTAAAACGATATACATACTATTGTCAGTAAAATACACTAAAGAAATAATTACAGCAAAAAATAAGAATTTATATGATAATCTGGCAAACCAAAACAATCCAAATATTAAATCCCTAGGTAATTATGATACTGCAGGTTTAAGAAAATTCAAAAAACCTAAATTACAATGAACACCAAACAATGGGGGAGGGGGAACGCGCTCTGATTGGTCAGCCAATCAGAGTGCGAGGCACTCGAGAGTCGAGGTACTGGCTATAAATACTGGTCGCATTTGCCGAAATCGTCCATCGGAAGAGGAAGGAGCTCCAGGGAAACTTCAACGACTTGCAAGTTCGAGGGATAGGCAGAAAGCGAGGAAGATTCGGCTGCGAGACGACCAGGCGACCAGGCGAGCAGCACACTACGAGAGGTCGGCATTCCAGAAGAAGAGAGGTGCACCCTGATTGGCTGATCTCTTGGCCAGTAAGAAGAGAGCTGTACCCAAATTGGCTGATCGCTCGGCCAGTAAGAAGAGAGCGGCACCATCATTGGGTGGTGGTTTCAGCCACCCACGAAACAAGGTGTCCTTTGGGGCCCATCGGAAATGAGCCACAACGATAAAGAATGAATAAAGAACGGAGCATAAAGATGTTCTTCAAAAAAAGCAGTCGGGGTCAGTCCCCCAAGCCATAGCCTGTAATAGGTCAGTGGCTTCTTCAGGTAAACTGGTAACAGTAGGTCGTGCTCGTAAGGACATGCTCTCAGCCGAAGCGAGCCCCANTCAGTGGCTTCTTCAGGTAAACTGGTAACAGTAGGTCGTGCTCGTAAGGACATGCTCTCAGCCGAAGCGAGCCCCATCCTGGGAGAGACACCCTCCGAAGGACTAGCCCCTGTGCACAAAGAGGGTCCCCAGGGTGGACTAGGTATGGATAAGGCAACCCTTAAACACAGCTGGGGCGAGCATCCAACATGACAGGGACCAAGAACATGCGCCCAACCAAAACAACCCAGATTCTCAATGGACAATAGTAAAGGATCACAGAAGAAAGAATAAGGAGGTCGTAGAACACAATACAGGCAACAACAAATCAAAAGAAATATCAACAACACAAACNACAGAAGAAAGAATAAGGAGGTCGTAGAACACAATACAGGCAACAACAAATCAAAAGAAATATCAACAACACAAACAGACATCAAGGAAGGCACCAACAACAGCCACCCACCACCAATAATGCTTACGTCTCATGGAAATTTTATATACATTGCAAAACTGATATCAAAGGAAACTTAATCTAGGGCCAAACTCATCTACACTCAATCAGGAGACAAAATTAAACCGAATTCAATAGAGGATTTTAGCACATGCTTACAAATCATCAAAAACCATGGAGTACCACACTTCACATTCAAGACCAGGCCTCCCCCATTCTACACAAGGGTAATAAGGGGATTTATCCCAACAATCCCGGAAGAGGTAGTTACTGAACTCCTAGAAGAAGAAGGGATTACTGTAATCAATATCAAGCAAATGAAAAGGAAGGACACCACCGTCCAGAACAAAACTATACCAATGCTGCTATTGATAGTCTCAGTTCCAATGGAACAACAAGACAAAATAAACAACCTGAAAATTATAGCAGGTATAGGAGTTNGATAGTCTCAGTTCCAATGGAACAACAAGACAAAATAAACAACCTGAAAATTATAGCAGGTATAGGAGTTTCATCATAACCCAATAGAAAAGACAGGAAACCTCTGCAGTGTTTCAAATGCCAACAGTTTGACCATCACAGTAGTTGCTGTGGCCAAGAGGAGAAATGTGTCAAATGCGCAGGAGCACATCACTCAGAACACTGCCCAAGAAACGAAGACAAAACCATTCAAACCAAATGCGCAAACTGCGAAGGACCACATACTGCTAGTGACAGGAACTGCAGTTTCTGGCAGGAAAAACTTAAACATACCAATATATGGAACGAACATAAAGATATACACCATATCGAAACTCAGATTCAACAGTCAAAGGCTCCAGATTTTTCCTCAACACATTTCCCTAACTTGCCCACAAAAATTCCGAAAACAACAGAAAGTACACAAAAGGAAGATCTCCCCCAACTAACAGAAACTAGGGAAGCAATACAATTCATTCAAACTCAAGAATTTCAAAATGTCATAAAGATAATATTAAAAATCAAGAAAGAAGCTGAAAAACACTCTGACTCAACACAGAAACAGACTGTTATCCTAATGGGCACTCTGGAAGCTCTGAAAACACCAAATGTAACCGAACCACAAGAAAAGAGTTTGAAAAAAACCAAGTCAAAAAATAAACTTAAGAACCAAATAAGAAAAAGCCAAAACACTGATGAAGAAATCGACTTAACAGGATCAAGTGACGAAGAACAACCAATGAAGGACACCAAACAAAATCACCACTCACAGAATTCCAAACTTATGGACACCAGCCAAGAAAACTCTTCGACACTAACAAAAACAAATGAACACAAATAACCCGCATGTGCTCAAGGAAGACAACGAACTCAAAATTCTCCTCTGGAATGCAAATGGTATCAGGAATAAAGACTACGAATTCGCAAGGTTCATGCTAGCAGAAGACATCGATATAGCCTTAATCACTGAAACCAGATTAAAACCAACCAAATGCTTAAGCCTCCCAAATTACATAATATATCGAACAGACAGACAAGACTCCAATGGGGGAGGAACCGCCATATTCATAAAAACAACATCAAACACAGACCTTTAGGTTCCAAAGGTGAAAACACAAATGGGAGAAATGACCATGGCAGCCCACTACAGCGCACCAAACCGTAAAGATATGGAGAGTAATTTACAACATATCATGAAACAGTCATAAAATTTCCTTTTAGGAGGAGACTTTAACTGTAGAAGCCCAGCATCGGGATGCAAAACATATAATAAAAATGGGAGAATCTTAGAAAACATGGCAAACACCACAAATTCAGCATCTGTGCCCCACCAGAACCAACCTTTTATTCAACAAACAACAAATTCATTCCCTCTTGCCTGTACCTGTTCATCACAAACCTATTTGTGATAACTATCTGGAAGTGAGACATGAACTCAGCTCGGATCACTTACCAGTTGTCGCCTCAATCAACCTTCGCAACAGCAAACAAATTTTCAATAAGCCACTACTAGAAACAGACTGGGAATTATTCAAAAATAAAATGGAAGCTCAATACCCTTTTCTACAAGAACATGAAATAGTAGACATCAACATGGAAGCAGACATAATAACAGATACTATAAAGCATCACATCAAAAAGTCAATAAAGTCAAAAAACAAAAAAACAACTGTGCAGCAATACAATGCAGAAATAGAAAACCTCATCAAGGAAAGGAACAAAACCAGGTGAATTTATCAGAGAACAAGAAACATGGAGATGAAATCACTGTTAGGCACACAAAATAGACTTATAAAAACTGCAGTCGAACGTCACAAAAATACAACATGGGAGAAAGCAATAGAAGGGCTACTGAAGGACAGAAACGGAATATGGAAATTGAATTGTAGACTAGTGGGAAAAAGACAAAAAACATTCACTCCAGCTATACATGGAGAAAATGGAATCAAATACACACCCCAGGAAAAAACCAACTCAATAGCCGACTCACTTGAACTACAATTCGAACCCTATCATCACCTCATACAAGAAGAAGAACTTCAAAAAGACAAGAATTCAATTCAACTACAACTAAGCAAGCAAAACAAATTCATACCACGGCCTATAACAGAAAAAGAAGTAACATACATAATTTAAAAACTCCCACTCAACAAAGCACCAGGTCCAGACAACATCCCAAACGAGGCTCTTAAAAAACTTCCTGCTCAAACCATAGAACATCTAACCAAGTTATATAACAAAATGCTCAATACTCAAAAAATACATAAAAAATGGAAAACAGTAAAAATTATAACACTCCCAAAACCAGGTAAAAATGCACTTTTCCCACAGAACCGAAGACCTATTAGTCTACTCAATTCCATGGCAAAAATATATGAAAAAATAATCTGCAACCGACTTCAAAAAATTGTCAAAAAGAAAAAACTACTCCCCAACTATCAGATGGGCTTCAGAGCACAGCACTCAACCAACCACGTGATAACCAGGGTAGCAAAATATATAATACAAGGTCAAAACAAAAGAGAAAACTCCATAGCAAAGGCTTTTGACAAAGTTCATCACACTTTCTTAGTCCAGAAACTTATAGAGGCAAAAATACCCGATACATACTGGAAAATAATACACGATTTTCTGAAAGACAGATAATTCTATACCACATTAGATGGCAGCAAATCCTCAATAACGCAGGAGTCCCTCAAGGGTCAGTTCTCTCACCACTCTTATATGCTCTATACACACGAGATATACCAAAATTAGATGTCGCAAGTGTAACTTTATACGCAGAGGATACAGTTATATATGCAAAAGACAAAAAGTTGATATATGCGAAAATCAAATTACAAACCTACATTGAAAAATTAGAGAAATATTGGGAAAAATGGGCAATCAAAGTTAATCCCACAAAAAGTGCGCTAATCTTGTTCACGAAAGGAAAGGATAACAACAAAAAAATAAAAATTTACAACGAATTAATCCATTCACAAAAAAGCACAAAATGCTTAGGTGTACACTTCGACTCTGGAATAACATGGAAACACCACATAACATACACTGCAAATGCAACGATGGGAAATACATTAAGGCATACCCCCTTATCAAGTCCAGCACACTCACAACTAAAAAAAATTACTGCTATATAAAGCTCTACGACCAACATTGCTTTACGGCGCCGAAACATGGGGATCAGCAGCATCCTCAAATATTAAAAAACTCTAGACCACCCAAAACAAGATACTACGCACAATTTTAAGAGCACCAAGAAGAACCACAATAGAAGAAATACATCACANTAGACCACCCAAAACAAGATACTACGCACAATTTTAAGAGCACCAAGAAGAACCACAATAGAAGAAATACATCACAAAACAAATAAAGACACAATACAAGATAGAATAAAAAACTTGAAGAAAAACTTCTATCGGTCAAAGCCCTCAACCAATACAAAAATAGCGATAAAAAGACACTCATTCCTAAATAAAATACAAAAAAAAAAAAAAATTAACAACTCAAATAAAATCAAGTAACAAAAAGAAGTGAAAACCCATAAAAGGAATAATTAACAAACAGAGTACCCAACAGGCAAGACATAGTCACGAGAACATGCAGCACACCCAGAAGCAAGAAGACAACAACCAAAGAAATGAACTATTCCAATCCATTTCATCCACAAAGACGATCTGGCGGGGAAGACTCAAAGTAGGGGATTGCCTGGCAGGGCCAGTGCCGGTGGTGAGTATCACCGTCGAGCGCCACGCTAGCCGGAGGGGCCTGCCAGGAACCCTGAACACTGGGGGATACCCTCCAGATCACAATGGGAAACAGACCATAAGCCATTATTATTAGACATACAAAAAAAATTACCAGGCACACGTTTAAAAACCAGCAATTATTATATCTAACATACAAGATTTACAATCCACACACATTCACCCCACAGGTCATTCATTTCAAAAATCACAATCTGGCACCCCCATTCCACAACACAGTATGTTCAACACATTTTCATGGCCATTCCTTACTTAGGTTAAGACAGGCCAAATAGAAGCAANATTCCACAACACAGTATGTTCAACACATTTTCATGGCCATTCCTTACTTAGGTTAAGACAGGCCAAATAGAAGCAAGCAGGGAAGCCCCATCTAGGCGCATATATTACCTAGGTGGGGGTGGGTATAGTCATAACACAATAATAATAAAAAAAAAGAGAAATAAGGGAAAATTTGAATGAATAAATTAATTAATAATAACAGGGAGAACACAAGATATCCAGCTTATAAGCACCACTCATAATTAAATAAATCACAATCAAATGCAAATTCAAACCCAGATTTTATTTAGGATATAAGTTATGCAACTAAGAGTATAAAAATATAAATTAAGAATTAAATAAAGCAAATATCAGAAAAGGTTAATACACCCCCCAACCAAAAGACCAAGGTCTTAAGGAAGAGAAACCCCTTAGGCATGAGAAAAGACCCCATGGGTCAGGTCCTCAATAAAAAAACTGCAAGGGATCCTCGGACTTGGTCAAACACTTGATCTTGATCGGAGATTCAGGCAAACAAAAAAAATAAAAAAATAAATGACATCATTGGTCGTCACACTCGAGCTGTCACCTTGGTGCAGGAAGGTCGCTCTGCTCGCTCCCGCATCTACTGTAGCTTGTCTCTGAAAGTTATTACTGCTGTTTAGGCGCAGTACTGCGGTGATTCTTGCGAGTTACCTGCTTGTTCCAGGACAGTGACCAATCCCGCATAATCTACCAAATTCGCGGCCTGTGTGGCCTAGTAGTCCGGGTTGTCGACTTCCAGCGCCCAGAAGGCCCTGCGCAGTGTAGTAACTGCCAGCGCTTTGGCCACGCTGCTCGAGTGGGTCGCGCCGCAGCTCGCTGCCGCCTCTGTGGTGAGGCACACATGACTGTGAGTTGTACCTTGGAGATCAAGGACGACTTCGCGTCAAGGCGATGCGTTGGTTGTGGAAGCAGCCACGCAGCAAACTTCAAAGGTTGCACGGCCTACAAGACCGAGAAGTGGCGCTTCCTCCCTGTTGACGAGCGCAAAAAGCGCCAGCAACAGAGAAAGCTGTCACAACTACCTTCTCCTCCCCCACGACCTTACTATGTCGCTCCTCCTGCCCCCTGGGCCAGGCCTCCCCCTGATCATTGGACCACTGTGCAAGGTCGTGGCAATAGGCGCACCCAGCACAGAATTTTGTGCCTGGCTACGCTCAAGGCCCAGTTCCCCTGGCAAATCAGTATAATGTTCTCTCTGCAAATGAACTGGAGTTTCCAGTTTTAGCTAATAATCCGCGTCCTCGGCGTCCCTTCCCAACACCAGGCCCCTCACTTAAGAGAAAGGCGAGCCACCATACTCGCCCTAAGGTGGGAAAGCCACGCCCGCAGCCGACTGTTGCTCGCCAGCAGCAGCCGCCTGCCCACCCCCCTCCTCCGGCGCCAGCCACACAGGAGCCTTCACATCCACAAGTGCTGGCCGCTTCACGACCAGCTGCAGTCCCGGCCAGTGCGGGACCTAGTCAGATTAGTCAGCCAATTTCGGCTGAAAATATAGCAATCCCAGATCTTTTTAATTTTATTAAACAGTCCCCTATTGCACAAGGCAACTCCGCGCTCATTGAGCTGCTGGAGAAGCTTTTTGCTCTACTCACCATCTGGACGGACCCTTCACGAGAACAGGACGAGAAGTGTCAGGCCCTCGTGGGGTTCGCCCTGATGATTCTTCCGCGGTTTTCTAATGGCCAATAGAGGGCGGACCACAAATCTGCCCTCTCATAGGTTTAGCTTAGTCAATAGTATTTATTATTGGAACGCCAATGGCGTTCGCATTAAGAAACAAGAGCTGATAGATTTTATTTCTCGCCACCAGGTTCTTATAATTGCGGTTAATGAAATGCATTTGCTACCACAAACCAGGTTTTCAATTCCTAGATTTAAATGTTTTCGTTAAGATAGGGATCGGTATGGTGGTGGAGTATTAATTTTAATACACCATACTATTGCGTGTACTCCAGCTAAAATATTACAATTAACTACACTAGAAGCAGTAGGAATAACAGTACAGCTAGGAAACCAGCAAGTTTCAATTTATTCTGTTTACTGCCCGTCAGGCCGCACTCTTTTACTATATTAATCAATGCATCTCCGGTTTTACTCGCTGTGGGCGATTTAAACGCTAAACATCCCGCTTGGGGCTATCTCGCGCGTACAGCCAATGGGAATATACTATTTAGACATCAGGAGGAACATACTTATTGTGTACAAGCGCCCACAGAACCTACTTTTCAGCCTTCAGCAATAAATTACAGGCCCGATATACTTGTTATCGTGCTTAATAAAGGCCTTCAGATGACCTTAGAACTAGAAGTGCTCCATGAATTGGCTTCGGACCATTATCCTGTCCGCGTGTTGTTCAGCGATGTTGAAACTGACAACATGCAAACTCGGAAGATTAAAGATTTCAAGAATGCGAACTGGCCTGGCTTTAGAGATTACCTGGACGAGGAAATCAATCCCCCAGCTCTTCTTACTACTCCCGAAGAATTGGACTTCGCTGTCACTCGTGTCACGGAACTAATTCAGACAGGAATAAGTGATTTTGTCCCGGAAAAAACCCCGCGGACTTGCGGAGATACACTACCTGATGATATCAGGGAGTTGATCTCGCGCAAAAATAGGCTGCGCAGACGCTATTCCCGGCTCCGTACCAGGCTAGTTAAAGCCCAAATAAATTAACTCAAGCAACTGCTAGACAGTATACTCGAAGCAATAGCTGAGTGCATTAATGCAAGTTTTAAGCTTGCTCATTTTCCCACTTCCTGGAAATGTGCCTCAGTAATCGTATTTCCTAAACCGGGCAAAGACCCAAAGCTATTAGAGAACTACCGCCCCATTAGCCTACTCAGTTCGCTCTCTAAGATACACGAGCGCGTATTATTGCGACGCCTAGAGAATCATATTCGCGAAACTAATATTTTTCCTAACGAGCAGTTTGGCTTTAGGAAATCCCATTCTACCGTTCATCAGCTCGTAAGACTAAGCGAGCATATAACTACTACTTTTAACTGGCGTCATTACACCGTCGCAGTATTTTTAGATGTTGAGAAAGCGTTTGACAGAGTTTTACATGCTGGGCTATTGTACAAGATTTTTGAAAATAACTTCCCTGATTGTTTTATTAAACTATTAGCTTCCTTTATATATAGGCGCACATTTACCGTATCAATTGCCGGAGCGACCTCAGAAAAGAAAATAATTAGGGCTTATTATACTATATATTATATATATATATTATAATATACTACCCCCAGGGTAGTATATTAGGTCCAGTCTTGTATCATATTTACAGCCACGATATTCCGCGCCCCCCTAACTGGCATATAAACTTAGGAATTTATGCAGATGATACTGTAATTTACACTCGATCTCGCAGAGCTGAAGTTGCCACTCAGCGCGCGCAGGCACAGCTCAATGAGCTAGAGAATTATTTCTGCCTGTGGCGAATTAAAGTAAATGTGGGAAAATGTGAGTCTGTAGTTTTCACTCGACGGAATATTCCTCCCAATCTGCCACATCTTACTCTCTTTGGGGGGATATTCCATTTAAAGATAAGGTGAAATACCTTGGCCTTATTATGGATAAAAAGCTGACATGGCGGCGACATGTGGAGGCCAAGAGAAATCTTGCTTACGCACGCTTGTCAGCCTTATATCCTCTTCTAGCTCGTGGCTCAGGTTTGTCACAGCAAAATGGGATCCGATTATATCAGACAATGATTCGCCCCATTATAACTTATGCGGCGCCCGCTTGGGCATACTGTGCGCAAACCCATTTAAATTCATTGCAGGTGCTGCAAAATAAATGCCTCATATTGGCTGCAGATGCACCCAGGTATGTCCCTGTTAGATGCTTGAACGCCGAATTAAAAATAGACAAGCTGGACGAAGTAATTCGCAAGCATACCGATTCTTTCTATAAATCAACAAAGGAACATTCCAATCCCCTCATAACTACCCTTGGGGATTATGATATCGATTTGACGCAGCGCTATAAGCCACCAAAATCGCTTCTAGCGCACAGGCCCCCTTAGCCCTGTGTGTAACACACTGCCAGGCCAAGTATGTTGCCTCTGCGCGGCTTTTAAGAATATATATTTCTATGTTTAATGATAAGTATGATAAAGGCTCAGACTACATTATATGTATCCTATTTTAAACTTAGTATTATGTTAAAATTAGTGAAGTCATCAGCAGTTACTAATTATACTCAAACTTTCATTGATTTTCATGGTCATGTAGGGCGCTCTGCCCAGGCTGGTTATGTGGGAATTCGCGACAGGTGGGAAATAGCCCCAACCACCACTCGTCTTCCAGGTCAAGGACACACATACCAGTCGAGGTAGGGGTCGGGGGGCTTTAAATTCCTCTACAAATTTCTCTAGAAATCCTTCTCTCGATAAATGTTTATGTTCTGGTCAATTTATAGTTCTTCAATAATTAATTCCTCAGGTAAAGGGGTGAGGACAGTCTACATTTAGATTGCTAGTTTTAAGCTACCACTTAATGTACCCTGCCCAGGCTGGTTATATGGGAACTCGTGGAAGGTGGGAAATAGCCTCAACCACCACTCGTTTTCCAGGTCAAGGACACACATGCCAGTCGGGGTAGGGGTCAGAGGCTACCTAGTATTAATATTAAATAGTAATTAAAATAATTAATAATTTAGTTTGTAGAAGTAGGAATATAAATGTCCTCGTGGATTAACTTTAGTATTAGGTTTTTAGATTAACCATATTTTCTTTCAGGCAACTACCATCTTGTCGTGGATTAGTAAAAGTCAGCTTGTGTCAGCTCTGCTGGCACTCCTGACAACTAATCCAGTTTTTCTTTTAAGTTTTCAGGATCCACTGGGAATTCGGGGGGGAGTAGCACAGTCGCGCTCTCCCCCCACTAGAGTGATGTTCCACATCGCTCTGGTTAATCCAGCGCAAGATAAGAAAGAAAGATTCCCGCCACCTCTCTTCTAGTTTCTCCTCTCCCAATAATAAAGAGCATGGTAACCACCTATCTTTCTCCTGTAGCATTTTCTAATAATGCATGTAACAATTTTTAATTATTTCCTGTCGAAAGGGTTTTTACGGTGTCTTTGCCGGTTTTTCCCTTTCTCTTCTAGATGTAGTTAGTTAACTATAAGTACATTAGGGAGGTTTTTCATGGCCAATCGCGGCCATGGGAAACCCAATCCCTCTTTGCCGCGATGCACGTCTCCTTGCATGTTTTTCCTTACCTTGTAAGCGTAAGGGGTTAGCCCTGAGACGCAATAATCCCGTTCCTACCGCGGACTAACATAACACTTAGTTTTAGAGTAGGTAAGAAAAAAAAAACGAAACGGCAAAGCTGTGTGCACCCAAATACACGCCTCGAAGTACACAGTAAATTCATATTGACTTACACATTCAAATCACAAAAGCGAACTGATTCAGGGGCCAACTGTGAGGGTTCTCGGGCAAGAAAGTCAGCCCCAGCTACCACTAGGGGGCACATGCACTGGTCCAGGGAAAAGTGATAATGGGGGACTTAACCTAATAATTATCATTGTATATATCACACTGCAAATATATTTTAGGATAAGCTACAAACGTTAATAAAAATAGACAGTATATATATATAAACTTTATAAAAATATTTTATTAAAATATTTTTAATAAAAAAAAACCCAAAATACATAACTATATACTCCAATTAACGCACCGACTTGACTTGATAGTTTTTTTCAGACCGGGAAGAAGAAAACTTGGACCTCAGAAAGGGGGGATTCACTGATACAGGAGTCTGTATAGACTCTGGTACCAGTGTCCTCCCCAACTGCAAATTACTAACACTGGTATTTTTCTCCTCAATGTCACAAACGCGGAAACGAGAACTCGTACCCCGATGGAGACATGTATAGGACACATCGGGAAACTAGGGACTCACCGACACAATATATGCGAAATTAACCAGCACACTTGCAAACATCACTTCAACATGCTAGACATACTACACGACACAACAATCACTCCAGCCGAGAGGCTGGAGGGGAGCTTCACTCCCCGCCGAAATCCACGAACACGTAAATTTACTTAAAGTAGGCAGCACAATTTAACAGCCTAAATACGGGTCCGGTGCCCAACAACCCACATACATACGGCTCCCCTCCGCCGACCCAATGATTTGGATATTTGTCGGGGTGCATTTGTTTGACAAACATCCTGAGAGTTATGGGAGTCTAGGCTCCCGGTCTGACGACACCAAGGCCATTCAGTGGCATATGAGGGTTCGGCGGCGAAATACGACATTTTATATACCATTATGTACCTTCAATAACTGGTATGGGGAACAAATTAAGCATAATCCTTTATATACAAATATACATCTAAAATCACTAAATACGAATTAACTTAATTTTCAATTTTAAATTACAAAACTTTCTCGTGTCACGAACTTACGAAATACGACAACTCAGAACAAACTTTGACAATTGAAATCCTTTAAAATTAAAAAAAAAATACCTGCAACTTTTCAGAATTCCCACTTTTATTTTAAAACAAAACTAAAGTAGTCACTAACTAGGCAGTGCTGCCTCCCTCCTCTCTTCCTGTGCAGACAAGGTAAGGGGAGGGGAATAATTTGGGACACCTGGGCTAACTGGGGAAACTCAGTTGGCCCATAAATGTTAGCTGCGGAGGGCGACCTCCGCAACTACAGATTGGGATGGTGCAGGGNTCTTCCTAATCTCCCTGTAGGCTGTATGAAAACCCATTGGGCGGTAAAGGGCCCCTCCCTCACGGGGCCTGGACTACCCCCGCTCTGAGCTTCGGCAGTGATGAAAAACGGTGGGGAATCCCGCAGTCGTCAAGCGCCAGCAGGAACCTCCCAAACTGCAATTCACTAACACTGGTTTTTATTCCTTTTCAATGTCACAAACGAGGAAACGATGAAACGTACCGTGTGGGCTACCCCCGGGAGAATAGGGACTCACCGACACACTATATGCGAAATTAATTAGCACACTTGTATACAACATATCAACCTATCAGACATACATCACGTCATTGAGCATTCACTCCAGCCGGGAGGCTGGAGGTGAGCTTCACTCCCCCGCCGAAAACCACGATCACATAACTTTACTTATAATAGGCAGCACCAATTAACAGCCTAAATATGGGTCCGATGCCCAACAACCCACATACACACGGTGCCCCACCACCGACCCAATGATTTGAGTATGTGTCGGGGTGCATTTTTTTGACAAACACCCTGTGAGTTATGGGAGTCTAGGCTCCCGGTCTCACGACACCAAGGCCATTTGGTGACATATGAGGGTTCAGCGGTAATANTGAGTTATGGGAGTCTAGGCTCCCGGTCTCACGACACCAAGGCCATTTGGTGACATATGAGGGTTCAGCGGTAATATAAGTAACATTTTATCATCACAACTATTACCATCACCTTATTATAGGCAACGTCTTTACCCAGACCTAGTGTGAATAAATTCCCGGGAATATTCAGGCTTAAAATCCGCTTTCAAAAATAAAAGACTGGCTGATGGTTTATATAAATTCCAGACTATAACTATACCAGCTTTCTTCAAAATACGAACTTTTAATTCGGTATTTTGAAGAAACTATGTTGCAGCCTCACTGCTACCTCCTCCCACGATCTCTGTGCAGGCAGAGTCGGAGGGAGGTTAAATGGTAATGGGAACCAGGGCCTGCCAGGGAGACCCGGCTTGCCCTAACATTAAAGCGAGCTAGCCTCAGGAGGACAATTTAAGGTCGGGACGGGGGGAGGGGTTTAGCATCTCTTTTCCGCCGCAGTAGTTAGGAATAGTATGTTTTGGGACAGCGGCATCTGGCGGGGAACGGGGGACGAGCAGCTGCCATCTTGGATTACCTCATTTCCCCCCTTTTCCCCCTCAAAATTTCCATATAAAACGGTTAAACATATGCCATAATATTCCTCAAAATCTTCCGAATTCTAAATTTTCGAAAATTCTCTTAAAANTATAAAACGGTTAAACATATGCCATAATATTCCTCAAAATCTTCCGAATTCTAAATTTTCGAAAATTCTCTTAAAAAAATGTCACACAATTTCTGCCGATGATCCCACAATGTAGGGTTGGCACGGCCTTTTTGACGAATGAGGGCTCGATGGATTAAGAGTTCATTCTAAAAACCTGCGCGAGGATCTCGTCTCTGATTGACTATGCGAGGCTCTCGAAAGGATCTCGTCTCTGNTATAAAACGGTTAAACATATGCCATAATATTCCTCAAAATCTTCCGAATTCTAAATTTTCGAAAATTCTCTTAAAACAATGTCACACAATTTCTGCCGATGATCCCACAATGTAGGGTTGGCACGGCCTTTTTGACGAATGAGGGCTCGATGGATTAAGGNTCCTCAAAATCTTCCGAATTCTAAATTTTCGAAAATTCTCTTAAAACAATGTCACACAATTTCTGCCGATGATCCCACAATGTAGGGTTGGCACGGCCTTTTTGACGAATGAGGGCTCGATGGATTAAGGGTTCATTCTAAAAACCTGCGCGAGGATCTCGTCTCTGATTGACTATGCGAGGCTCTCGAAAGGATCTCGTCTCTGATTGGCTACATGAGGCTCTCGAAAGGATCTCGTCTCTGATTAGCTACGGCCGGCTCTCGAAAGGGTCTCGTCACTGACAAGCCAGTACCATTCATATAAGTTGAAGAATGTTCATGTTCATTGCCCCCTGTCATGCAACTCCTCACATTATAAGCATAGTTGACCCTAATTTCCGAATCGCTNCATGTTCATGTTCATTGCCCCCTGTCATGCAACTCCTCACATTATAAGCATAGTTGACCCTAATTTCCGAATCGCTTAAGATATAGTTACCAAATTTGTAACATGCACATTAACCCCGACAACAAAAATTATCACAGTCATTTATGTCCTATTCGAACTTACAAGCATAGTTGGTCATAATTTCCAACCCGTTTAAGACACAACCGTCAAATTCATAAAATATACATCACTCCGACAACGACAATTATCACAGTCATTTATGCCCTATACGTACTTAGAAGCATAGTTGACCATAATTTCCAAACTGTTTACGATAGAGACGCCAAATTCATAACATAGACATCACTATCGACAACGAAAATTACCGCATGGTAATTTATGCCCTATGAGAACTTATAAGCATAGTTAGTCGTAATTGCCAACCCGTTTAAGATACAGTTGTCAAATTCGAAACATACACATCACCCCCGACAACGAAAATTATCACANTAATTGCCAACCCGTTTAAGATACAGTTGTCAAATTCGAAACATACACATCACCCCCGACAACGAAAATTATCACAGAATCATTTATGCCCATATGTACTTAGAAGCATAGTTGACCATAATTTGCAAACTGTTTAAGATACAGACGCCAAATTCATAACATAGACATCATCCCCAGCAACGAAAATTATCACAGAATCATTTATGCCCTATANTAATTGCCAACCCGTTTAAGATACAGTTGTCAAATTCGAAACATACACATCACCCCCGACAACGAAAATTATCACATAATCATTTATGCCCATATGTACTTAGAAGCATAGTTGACCATAATTTACAAACTGTTTAAGATACAGATGCCAAATTCATAACATAGACATCATCCCCAGCAACGAAAATTATCACAGAATCATTTATGCCCTATAAGTACTTAGAAGCATAGTTGACCATAATTTCGGAACCGTTTAAGATACAGATGCCAAATTCATAACATAGACATCATCCCCAGCAACGAAAATTATCACAGAATCATTTATGCCCTATAAGTACTTAGAAGCATAGTTGACCATAATTTCGGAACCGTTTAAGATACAGATGCCAAATTCATAACATAGACATCATCCCCAGCAACGAAAATTATCACAGAATCATTTATGCCCTATAAGTACTTAGAAGCATAGTTGACCATAATTTCGGAACCGTTTAAGATACAGATGCCAAATTCATAACATAGACATCATCCCCAGCAACGAAAATTATCACAGAATCATTTATGCCCTATACGTACTTAGAAGCATAGTTTTCCATAATTTCCGAACTGTTTAAGATACAGGCGTTAAATTAGTAACATAGGCATAATTCCTGAAAACGAAAATTATCACAGAATCATTTACTTACTTATAAGCATAGTTGGTCGTAATTTGCAAACCATTTAAGATAAAGACACCAAATTCGTAACATAAGCATCATTCCCGGCAACGAAAATTATTGTGGGGTCATTTATGCCTTATAT
Source organism: Clitarchus hookeri (assembly GCA_002778355.1). Lineage (NCBI taxonomy): Eukaryota > Metazoa > Arthropoda > Insecta > Phasmatodea > Phasmatidae > Clitarchus > Clitarchus hookeri. The sequence continues at coordinate 54,000 of NQII01002929.1, read as the reverse complement.
GTACTTAGAAGCATAGTTGGTCGTAATTTTCGGCCTGTTTAAGATACAGCCGTCAAATTCATAACAAAGAAATCACTCTCAACAGTTCGAAAGGAGCACCTCTCTAATTGGCTACACAAGGTTCTCGAAAGGGTCCCATCACTGACAAGACAGCACCAGCCATCTTAGCTGAAGAATATTCATTTTCATTCCCTCCTCCATCATACAACTTCGATGAAGCGAGCGGCTTATCATAATGGACGCTGCCGCACACAACGATAAAGGGTCCTAACATGTTACGTAAGGCTCTCGACTCTACCACACACAACGATAAAGGGGCCTAACATGTTGCGCGAGGCTCTCAAAAGAATCTCTTCACTGACGAAGCTAAGGGCCTAACATTTTGCGCGAGTCTCTCGAAAGAGTCTCGTCACTGATGAAGCTTGGGGTCTAACATGTTATGCGAAGCTCCCGTCTCTGCCGTACACGACGATAAAGGGGCCTAACATATTACACGAGGCTCTCGACAGAGTCTCGGACGAAGCTGGCTTCTTCAACTTCGACGATGGCAAATCGCTTCGGCATCGTCGAAGCTGCGAAGGTCTTACAATTTTTCTACAATTTTTTAAAATTTAATATAAAATTACAGGTCTTTTTTTTGTTTTAAGCTATACATTTTTCTAGATGGTGGTCAAAGGTCAACATCAAGGTCAAATGATAACATCCAAGGTCAGGTCAAGGTCGATTAACATAATTCAATGTCATGGTCATGGTTGCATGTTGACATGGTTTGTACTGTTGCGAGCGAGTCAAATGGATTTTCTCCGAGTGATTCCATGATTGTTTTATAAGCATAATATGGGTTTTTATCCTTGGTGACTTGGTTTCTACTGTTGCGGCTATCTGACTTGCATCTGTATGTACTATGTACATAATAGCTAAACAGCATATATATATATATGTATATGTATACAGGGAATGGACAAAATAATATGAACACCATGCAATATAATACATTTTGTTGCATGCTGGCAACCCTGATTCCGTATAAATAATACGATGCGTATGTATTGCACAATTTACGTGCCAAGTCTTGTAGGTTATATTTCAGTGTATTATACGCTTTGTTCTGAGACAGTTAAAACAAGCGATCGGTGAAATGTGTGATCTCTCAGACTTGGAAAGAGCGCAAATCGTTGGTTCTCGGTTAGCGGGAGCGTCTGTGACGAAAACAGCTGAATTGTTTAAAGTTTCACGAGCGATAGTATCCACGGTAATGACAGCATACACTAAACATGGTAAAACATCATCTGCGAAGAGGGATAGTGGGCGAAACCCAAAGTTAACTGACTCAGACCGACGAACATTAAAAAGAATTGTGGCCAGACAACATAAAACTACTGCGGCAAAAGTGACAGCAGAACTCAACACTCACTTGAGTAATACTATTTTGACAAAAACAGTACAACGGGAGCTCCACAAAGCTAACATTCATGGAAGGGCTGCAATTGCGAAATCCTTTATAACGGAAGCCAACGCTAAGCTGCGAAAGAAGTGGTGCCACGATCATAAAACCTGGACACTTGATGATTGGAAGAATGTGGTATGGTCCGATGAATCATCGTTTACATTGTTTCCTACAAACGGCCGGGTTTATGTATGGATAACCCCAAAAGAAGCCTATAATCCGGACTGCCTGCTTCCTACAGTCAAGCATGGGGGAGGTTCCGTTATGATTTGGGCGGCTATATCGTGGTATTCAGCTGGTCCTCTCATTCACATCACTGGCCGGATTACTGCGAATGAATATCTCGACATCCTCAATGATGAAGTTCTTACTATGACTAGCATATTGCTGCCAAACACTGCCATATTCCAAGATGATAATGCGCCCATACACACAGCCAAAAAGGTTCAGTCTTGGTTTGAGGAGCATCAGAATATCATCAAACATATTCCTGGCCAGAACTCAACATAATTGAACCGTTATGGGGAGTTTTAGAGCAGAGAGTGAGGAGAAGATTTCCATCTCCAACATCATTGAAGCAATTGGTGGATGTTTTGGTACAAGAATGGGACAACATTCAGCTGGAAACTATTCAGACACTCTACGAATCTATTACGAGAAGAATCGCAGCTGTTATAAAAGCAAATGGTGACCCAACACCTTATTAACAAATAAATATTGTGTATATGTCAGGTGTTCATATTATTTTGTCCATCACTTGTATATATTAGTTTTAGTATAGGATGACCGACTCAGTTGTTATTCAGGTTTCGAAGAGTGAACAATGGCTAAGGTGAATGTGCTATTCATCTTCGTAGATGGAAAATAATCGGCGACGCGAGACTGGTTGCTTACGAAATACTAAGCGCATTATATTATCATGTGAAAAGTGTAAATCATATTTTCGAAGACGTGATAGTTTAAAAAGACATACTGCAACATGCAAGGATCTCCTTCCTACACGTGACAATCAGTATTTGCTGAGATTAAAGCAAACTTTTGATGGGAAGATATCTGCGCGAGAAAAATTCGAACCATCAACATNAATCAGTATTTGCTGAGATTAAAGCAAACTTTTGATGGGAAGATATCTGCGCGAGAAAAATTCGAACCATCAACATAATTAAAGGCAACGTACCCTATTATAACAACAATGGCTGGAACAGTCACATCTCCTAGACATGGCCACTACTGTAACCTGACATTTGCATATGCCCGCAATGCGAAGACACATATAAAGCATAAATGTAAACTAAATCCGTATCGCACAAGCTATCAATGTCATATATATCAAGGTTTGTCCACTCGTACAGGCTATTTATACATANAATCAGTATTTGCTGAGATTAAAGCAAACTTTTGATGGGAAGATATCTGCGCGAGAAAAATTCGAACCATCAACATCATTAAAGGCAACGTACCCTATTATAACAACAATGGCTGGAACAGTCACATCTCCTAGACATGGCCACTACTGTAACCTGACATTTGCATATGCCCGCAATGCGAAGACACATATAAAGCATAAATGTAAGCTAAATCCGTATCGCACAAGCTATCAATGTCATATATATCAAGGTTTGTCCACTCGTACAGGCTATTTATACATANGCTAAATCCGTATCGCACAAGCTATCAATGTCATATATATCAAGGTTTGTCCACTCGTACAGGCTATTTATACATACATATGAAAAAAGTGCAAAAGCCTTGTTTCTCTACATACTAAGCAGCAAAGTGCATTGTCAACGTTACAAACTTGTGACGATGAGAATTCCGATTGTACCTAGTATTGGTGTACCTACATCACCAATGTCCGACCTTCGTGTGAACAACGAACACCATCCTTCACACAAAGTTGTTATTGTGGTCAGATGTTTAGTAAAAGTAGCAACGTAAGTCGACATGAGAGATATAAAACGTTGCGTGGCGGTGGAGAGAGGTTGGGTTTTTTGTTAAAGTGTTTGCCATGATTTGAAGCTATAGTATAAACTTTTCAAGGAACTGTGGGAAAAAACTTGCAGCTGTATGGTGGTGTAGTAAACTAGATACAACGGCTATCTGAATTTATGTTTATAGAATGTATAAAAAAAAAATCCCACTGACGTAATATGAAGATGTGTGTATAATATATATATATATATATATATATATATATATATATATATATATAAATATATATATATATAGGTTATGAAACTGGTGGAATCAACTTAGTATTCAAATTTCTAAGAGTTCTGCGTGGTTATTTTCCGCAGGGACAATGTGAGATTGCTGCTGTTTGCAGACGCGACTCGTCGTCCAGGAGGTGCTGCTCCGCGTGACGACTGCTTGTACTTCTTTGCCCTCGGCGAATACTACTGTTGTCTACTCCTGCAATGTTTTTTTTGTTCTGGTAAGTGTTTTTTTATTAACATTTATGAGGGTTCCAGTGTGTTTTGCTTTTTTTTGTTAAATTGCCCATTTCGCCTTCTTCTCGTGTTGGTCTCTGTCTATCGCCTTAGTAGTCAGTTCTGGTTCTTGTGGTGGTGCTGATTCTGTGTAGTTGTGCATCTTTTGTTTTTGTGTAGGGTGCGCTTTCCCGCTGCTCCTGTTGTGTACGATTTATGCTTTTTTGTGCGCCATTTTGTGTATCGCTTTTTCACAAGGGTTTTATGTATTGCGGTGCTGTTTGTCTGCTGCGGCGGTTTTTGAAACTTTTGCTGTTCGGGTCTTTCATTTGTATTTGGCTTGCTTTATGAGGCTTTTGTGTCCCTTATAGGCCGCTGTTTTTTCTCGTCTTTTCTTGCTGTTTTTCTCTCGCCTGTGTTTATTCACCATGTCTGACACATCAGGCTCTTCGAAGCATGCTGCTGATCCATTTGATGTTTCGCCTCGTTTTGTGGTGTCTACTGATGGGCTCACTCGCCATGATGCTGGTAGGGTTCGCACAGTCTCGGCACTGCGCCCGCCTCCTCGACGTGCTACTGTGCCTTCTGTTGGCCCCTCCTCGGCTTCCTGACCTAATTTTTGCCTCACGCGCTGTGTTCAGCTCCGACTTACTCTGAAACAACCGTAGAAGACGAAGTTGAAGAAGGTGAAATCTGTCAGCAGGTCCTCTGTTCTCGATTCCTGCAGTCTCGCTGGGTCTTCGTTATCGGCGCTGGCTGGTCAGCGTTCTCCTGTTTTGGTGGTGGTGGTTTCTCCACTCTCCTCTCCTTCACATGGTATCCCCAGTCCTGGTCTGTCTCTGATCCCCTCTCTGGAGCCTTCTGTGGTCACCATGTGCGCACCTCCGGGTACTCCCTCGGCCTCGGCATCTGTGGCCTCCAATGGACCGCCCATCGTTGGCCTCCATGGTGGCCCTCTTGTCTGTGGTTGATGGGAATTTCTCTCACTGCTGCGCCTCCTGCTGCTTCATTGTTGCCTCTGCCGCTCTCTCCTCTTCGGTGTGCCCACTCTGTACCTCCTGCTCCTCTTCTTGTCTCGCCTGTGCCACACGTTTCGTCTGTGGGGGTTTTCTCCATTGCAGGGCCATTTGGGTCTCGGCGCACTTCACCAGTTCGCTTTTCTGCTCCCTTGGCTTCGTGTGTCGCTGGCCCCTTGCCAGCTTCAGTGGTGGACTCACCCATGAACACGCTCCCGCTGGCCTCCTCCAAGCAGCCTGTTGTTTCTCCTTCGGAAGAATCCGACCATGTGGACTGGGCTGCGCACGACGATCGGAACTGGTTGTCCTTCTGTTGGGGTTTCTTCTGCTTTATTTTTTGCCCCCATGTTTGCCGTCCTGCCTCAGCCACCTCAGGGAACGCATCATGGCGTTACCGCAAATAGCACCTTACATATGTGTCTTACTGTTTACAATATATCAATGATTTGCATGTTTTTATCACCCTAGAATATGTATGTCGCTAACGAAGACATACTGTAGGGACAAAAATTATTTCCTTTTAAAAATTAAAAAAAAAAAAGTTATTAGACTACCTTATAATGAAACAATCTGGAATGGGCCCATAACGTTTTCTTGGCAAACATTTTCTTTTATTCCACATGTTATAAGTAATATTTCGTACAATTATGAAGGAACATAATTCGTGCTGTGTGGTTGATATGGGCCCAAATCTGGACAGGAAATAAGATTCGAAGTCTAACCTGGAAGTGCCAACTCATTTTCCTTCCATGCTCCCTGCTCTAAACGGTGTGTCGGTGTGACCCACACCCATGTACTGACCATCTTACACGACGATGGGCTCTATACCTGTCACTTCTCTGCAGTACATCATTTAATGGAAGGAGATCCGACTCCCCGCCTCGAGTACTATAACTGGATTCTGATATCACTGCAACAAGACTAAGACTTCGTGGGTCACATTCTTTAGACGGACGAGGCAAATTTTACCCGCGAAGGCATTTTTAATTGGCACAACAACCACCACAGGCATCACGGAAATCTGCAAGTAAGATGTGCCAGAAGACTTCATGTTCGATTAAAGCATAAACGTGTGGTGCGATATCATGAGCACACGGTTAGTGTGACAGTATCTGTTGCCAGACACACTCATCGGATGCATGTCTGTGGTGTTTCTCCATCAGATTCTGTCAGAGTTGCTGGACGATGTTCCATTGGCAATCCGAACAACTACGTGATACGAACATGATGGGGCACCACCTCAAAATAGCACATCAGCTGGACGGGAACTTGATCACGTCGGTTCGCAGTGGTGGATCAGTAGGTGAGGACTGTATCATGTCCACCGAATTTTGCAGACAACAGTTTTACAGACTGTTTCTTGCGGGGATTCCTGAAGAAACTAGTGTACCATGAAACTGTGGACAGTGTCGAAGAATGCAATGCTCGATTGTAGGGCTGTTGAGAGCTGCTGAGGGCCCGGGGGCAAGTAATTTTGTCGGGCAATAGGGAGAAATTGGGATTCTGGGACAAGAGGTGTGAGGTGGGGGGTTAAGGTATTCTCCACTGACACCACCCCTATGATGACATTATCTCTATGACATCACCACCCCTATGACATCACCACCCCTATGATGTTACCACCCCTATGATGACACCACCCATATGTCTCGTCACCACCCTTATGTCATCACCTCGATGATGTCACTGCCTTTATGTCGTCACCTCCATATGACTCCATCTTGTTTCGTCTGCTGCTTACCTTCCTGATTGCTAGAGTGTGCATTTGTCGCATGAGCATCTCTCACCTCTGTTTGATCGCCATCTTGTTTACCATAGTTTCCTCTCCACCACTTGCTAGAGTGCGCCTGATTACTCACCTTTGGCATCCATATTTTATTCTGGAGTTTAAGTCGTCGAGCGACACCAGGAGCACTGTTATTTAATGGTCGGGCTCAAAAAATTATCTGGAAGAGGGTGGGATCAAACTGCTGGGCCTTGGGTATAATGTCGTCTCGGCTATCGGAGCAGTCTGGATAGTAGGGTTTTAATGTGGTATACACATCCCCTTTCATTAAAATTTTATTACAATTATTAGTCCAGCATAGTGGATATCTGTCACATGAGCATCTATCACCACTGTTCCAGTCCATCTTTGCTTAAGTCGATGAATGGCATGCTAGTCAGGTTGATTATGGTTTATTTAATAACCATTTTACTACCAGTATTAATCCACTAGACTGGACATCTGTCGCATGCGCATCTGTCACTTCCTTTCGACTCCATCTTGTCTTATGTCGAGGAACGAAATGGTAGGCGGATTGATTAAGATTTATGTAATATTTATTTTATTCAAACGACATGCTAGGCAGATTAATTATGATTTATTTAACATTTATTATATTCAAAAATATTTTTATGGTATGTCTGAGGAGGAGAAAGAGGAGTAGGAGAAAGAGGAAGAAATTTATTTAAGCCTGTATAAATTTATTAGCATCATTTAGCTTGCAATCCAATCATTTGCTGCATGTAAATAAATATTTTGCATATGCATACCCCCGCATAGACAATCAAGGTATACAAGTGCAAAATGAAATTACAATTATGGCTAAGGATTAAACCAAGAAATAAAAGGTAGTAAATTAACGCATTTGTTATTTATTCACATAATTCATTGGAAACCAATACAGTAAGAATTAGAGTATTATTTTTGTTTAATATATTTTCTTTAAATATATATTCTTTATACTTTTTGGTATCTGTATCAATTCAAACATATTTACAGTTCGTCTTCATACCTAGGAGGCAGCATATGTACACCATCATCCNACATATATTCTTTATACTTTTAGTGTCGCTAGTTAGAGCGCATGACAGTTCCACACTCATCTCGATCATTCCTCCTAGGCCCATGTGGGAGAGATCTTAGAAGGATCAAAAAGTAATCTAGAAGCAAACAACTCACAAATATATTAGTTTTCAAACAAACACACATTATGAGATGTTGTCCTTGCTCTTACTGCTCGCATTCTAGCAATGTCAACAGTTATCCAGGCATTGGGACTGGTGTCTACACAACATTCTTGTAACCATATTGTAGAGCATTACATTTTTTTTAAAAATCATTATTAATGTCACATAACAAGCTCAATAATAATTCTCCAATATCCTGAGAAAATAGTGAAGGCAAGCTTACAATGCCGAAAATTAAGAAAACAACATCACAACTAGGGAAAAACAATGTTGAAACTAAATAAAACAACGCAGAAATTATAGAAAATAATGCAAAAACTGAAGAAAACAGCAAAGATAAAAAAATTGACACCTAAAAGATGGAGAAATTATCTAAGTGAACAATGACAATAATTGGAGATAAGTGAACATATGAATAAGTTTATTACCAACCCTCATAGTTTTCGGTGCAGATAGCAAACGATAGTCTCAAGTGCTTCTCATTTCTCTTCTCTGGTTGAAGCATAATATTCCTGTCAGTACCATTTATATCTTCATGGCAGAGCAAAAGATCAACATTGGTATCTGTATCAATTCAAACATATTTACAGTTCGTCTTCATACCTAGGAGGCAGCATATGTACACCATCATCCATTATAACCTCTTATCATCCATCCAAGTGAGTGATAAGTTACTGAAACACTCAGAATGAAGTATGCGACAACAAGATCTTATATTATGAATTTTACATCGGATAGATGTAGGTTCGTGCAGAACAGTCAGTTAATGTTGAAAACTAATCTTCTTCTTCACAACACACTTTCGTACACCTTTGGCCCTTTTTGCTTATTTGCCCTTAAATTTTTATGAATTAATTTTAGTTCATAGGCTTACAAAATCGCTTGTCACCAACCCATTTCACTAATCCTTAAACTCACCAACTACGTTTTTGTTGGCAGATGAGTAGCAAGGGTGAGATGTAGGACAGTAGTTGGTATCAAACGCATTCAGAAGCGCAGGATCACTGGCCAACCATGATAGAAGTCATCTGTTACTATTTCATAGATGAACGAATCTGTGTCCATGTATGCAAGGTGAAGATTGTTGTTGTACTTCTTCATGACACTGTAGTGGAAGTCGTTCATCACTCTCTTCGATAGGTCCAGGACAGCAAAACCAGCATAGATTGGCTTATAAAAAATAATGCCTTCTTCGTCCAGTTCCCCAGTACGAGTGATTCACTGTAGATAGTTCTATTCTTGAATGATGGTTTCACAATCACATTCTTGATGCATTACGCGTTGCATAACAATTCCATCCTGTGTATTTTCTGCTTAGTCTCCATAAGCTTCCCAAAGGTGTATTTATTCGCTAGCTTGAAACATTTTGCTTGAAGTCATTGCTAGAACCTTGACATTTCCTTGTATTCAAGTCGATGTAGGGACTCAACAAAGGAGTCTGGATGAACTGCCATACACGGTGTACCTTCTTCAGTTTTAACCCATGCTCCATAGCTTGCTTCAAGTTGTGATAGTGTACAACATAGTGAGTCTTGGTTTCCAGAGTTGTGAGAAGTTTCATCTGTTTTGAGCCTGGAGGACACTCATTGACTGGCAGAAAATGCAAGCCCATATGATCGTAATGCAGGGAGGTAGGGTAGTTAACACCTACCTCTAAAATATAAACTATATCGGAGTCATCAGCCACATTCATCACATTTAGATCAGTGTTACACTACCGGAAGTCACATTTTGGGATTGCGAGTGACATTGCTTATCCATAAAGGTTGTTGGCATCGACATACTGTAGATAAACCGATGGCTGTGAGGAGACGAATATTTCAAGCAGGTGCTTGTTGTTTGCTTTGCATCGCATTTGCAAACATTGGGCCACACCTCCATAGATTGCTGCCTTGAAGAACCTGTACTTATTTTAATCAGTCAGTAGCTCTAGTTCCGCCTTTGTCATCCGCAGCACCACATCAAACAAACATCCTTGTGCACTAACATAGTGTAAACAGTCTAGCACACATGCTTCCAAGCACAGCTCTCTAAAATTTTTGAAGGAAAACAAATCACTTAGGATGAACACATCGGTCTTGAAATAGATGTCCGAATATTCTCCAAGCATTTTACATTCAAATTTGTCCCAGATGGCCTGTGCATTAGCATATTATTTGTCCGAGATGTCAGAATCTGTTAATCTGTTGAAAAACGTATCGTTATCAAGTAGTCACATCTTTTCTAGTTTCACCTAAAAATCCAAATGTCATGAGAGTACACAGCCTTACGAGTGGCGAGACTCATTTATTCAGGAGTGAAAAATTTGGTAGTATTTCTGAACTTATCAGAAGGCAGGTTTTGAGTTTGACTGGCAAAACTCAGCGAAACGTGTCCACGAAGTTCATGCTGAACCTGTCACCCAGATGCTTGGAGAAAGCTATCTTCTTTTCTTCGCTATAAGGAATGATGGAAATGTCCTGGTTGTTATAGCCCAGTTCCTTTATAATAAAATTTTCGTCATAGGATAGATTGTAAAAGAAGACGGGTAGTTTCTTCGGCCACCAACGAAGATGTTGCAGTTATTGCAAGCTGCACCAATGTATTTGCCAGTAAAATGATTATGGTCTCGTAATTTGCGGTTGTTGGACTCGAAGGTGGCAGAGCAGTAGCAGCATTCAGAGTCTTGGGCAAAATAAAACTGTTCGGATGGTTTCAGAAAAGCCATTGGTATATATGTCTCATATATTGTCTTCACTTTGTTGGCAATATCAACACTNGTTCGGATGGTTTCAGAAAAGCCATTGGTATATATGTCTCATATATTGTCTTCACTTTGTTGGCAATATCAACACTGTCGTCCATGAAGTGCTTCTCGGCATCGGTATCTCTCTAGACAATTGGTTCTGTAGGCAGGAACGATATCAGTATCAACACAAGTATAAATACAGAAGCTGCGGCATTTCAGCTCATACTGGTGCATGGGTAGAATAGTACCTCTGGTGTTCTTGCAAANATATAAATACAGAAGCTGCGGCATTTCAGCTCATACTGGTGCATGGGTAGAATAGTACCTCTGGTGTTCTTGCAAAGCTTCTTCTCCTATAATACCTTATAAACGAGGTTGGTAGTCAAAGTATGTGAATCAGCATTTACAAATGTAAATGTTCTCTTTATGTGCCGTAAGCTGTAGATGGATGAGTCGTGAAAAGTTCTTAATGTATGTAAAATGAGAACTCTCTTCATCAGTGATGAGAAGANAAGCTGTAGATGGATGAGTCGTGAAAAGTTCTTAATGTATGTAAAATGAGAACTCTCTTCATCAGTGATGAGAAGATGAGAAGAAGGTCGATGTGTGTTGTTTTCTCATTTTTAGTTTCATGCTTAGGAACTACCTTCATGTTATCAACNTGATGAGAAGAAGGTCGATGTGTGTTGTTTTCTCATTTTTAGTTTCATGCTTAGGAACTACCTTCATGTTATCAACGAGAGCATATATATCGATGGATATACCAGAGCTTCATGTCTCAAATACTCCAATCTGGCATAATGGAATAGGAAAGTCCAAACCTCCAAAGTAGAAATTGTCTTCCAGATCATATCGATGTTCCACTCTTTTAGGTTTAGGTCCTCCCACATACCCAGCCAGCACAGCCCATTTGAGGCATCGATGGTCGGTATTATTGGGGCTTATTGTTGCCTTTCTAGCCTCGATGGGAGCAGGCAGGTCAATGTAGGAAGAGGCTTTCAATGGATCGAATTTGTTTATTAGTTGTAGTTGCTTTATGGATAATTGAGTCCAGCCTGAGCCCTTGCTTGTATACACCTTCTTTTCTTGACAAAATTTTGGATACTGTCCACTATGGCTTTCTCTACATTATTGATATTATACACCGCAATAGTTTTAGTCTTGAATGCACAGAAATCACTCTCATCTTTATATGTTTCAGGTTTACCATACTCGCCTTCCAAAACAATATTAAGCTTGATGTTCCCATTCTCTTCAATCTCTTCGATGACCTGATTGATTATATTCTGTTTCAGGTTATTTAAATATGTACATATATCTTCACATTTTGTTGTATCATTCACTGCAACCAATGTCTTTAAGTTCTTGCGAAAAGCAGTTTCAGCCTCCAAAAACCCATTGACATTAGTGGCCCCAGCAGTAACAACTATTCTAGGTCGATCAACTGTTTGAGGGATGGCTTAAGGTGCAGTAGATGGTCCCAGTTGAGGTGCAGCAGAAGGCCCTGGCCGAGATGTAGGTGCTGCAACACATTGATTCTTCGCAGACGGTGGAGAGGGTTCATTATATTAAACAACATATCTTGCAAGATTGTCTGCTCTGGTGAACTCCTTGTCGCACTTCTCACACTTGCAAGTATTGTAGTCTGGGTTGAACTTGCATGCTGCTTTGTGACATCTTGCAGCATTAGTATGAGGAATGCTGCATTGCAGTAGTTGCAGTTGGTGAATGCCATATGCTTGATATCACCACATTATCTCTTTGCATGTTGACTCAGTTTGTTAGTGGAAACAAAAGCAGCCCCACACTTCTCACACATCAGCGATGCGACCCTGAATGTGTTCTGAGGGCATTTTTTCTCATACCGCAGACCATAAAAGCGATTGCTGAATAACTTATCGCAAAAACCAAATTGCATGATTGACGGTGGAACAAAGGTGCTTCCAGAAGCCACGATGATTTCAAATCAATTAAAGCAAATGATTGTATGCTAAAAACCTAACACTAACTAAAATGTAAACTCTTGATGTGCTAACCTAAACCACTAAACCTAACTCTTGATGATACTAACTAAACCCCATCAACTCTTGATGTACTAAGCTAAAACGTAACTCTTGAAGTGATAACCTAAACCACTAAACCTAACTCTTGATGCTACTAATTAAACCCTATCAACTCTTGATGTACTAACCTAAAACCTAACTTTTGATGTACTAACTTGACTAAAATTCTTGAAGTACTAACTAAACCCTAACTCTCGATATAATAACTAAAACTAAAAAGGATGCAAAACCTAAACTCTTCAAGTAAAAACTACTGAATACAAAAAAAAAAAAAACTAACATACTAGCTAAATAACACGAAGTACTGAAATTCAAAATGCACCCCTGCTAATTCTCCAATTGTCACTCCAACCAACACTCAAGAAGCTCTCGAAGCTAGACACACGACGAACAGTGAACAGCATCTGAGGGAACTCAAAATCTCCAGGCTCCTTTTATTCATACTGTGGCAGGGAGTGGGAGGAGTTGGGCTTTAGTGAGTAATAGGAGTGGAGGAGTTATGCTATAGACTCTGCCTCATGGTGTAATCGGAGGAGCTGGGCAAGTCTCGACTCAAGAATCATAGGTTGGGAGACATCATTCTGTTTCCCCTGAGGAATTACTTTTGTCGACATGTGGTGCAATCCCCCAGGAAGGCGAGTCATGTCGCAGGCTTGCTATCATCAAACCTATTTCTGAAAAAAAAAAAAAAAACCCAGGGGTCATTCCCGAGTCAGTTGCAGCTCGCCAAGTGTGTCACAAGGCTGTGAATCACTGCTAGTGAGTTACAGGAATGTGATCGACAGTCAGAAGTCGTTAGTGCCTGTCGTGACAGAGTATGACACATGACTGCTAGCCTTCGTCACTCACATTTAATGGTCTGTTTAAGGTTTGTGATCAGCAACAGTCATCATGACTAGATATGCAGTTCGACTCACTAATGAGTTCTTGTGGTTAAGCATGAGACACACTGTCGCCTCGAAATGTCTCGGAAGAAATGAATCATGCACATATTCTGGCAGGCAGCTAGAAAATGTATCATATTCTTGAACACTTGAAGCTGAAATATTAACACTCGAATCACATTAATATGACCACATGACAGAGTAACTTCCCTTCGCTGCACAGACAGCAGCTAGACGAACTGGCAGTGACTCAGTCAGGCGCTGAAGGACCCCACAGGTATCTGGAGCCATTATGTCTACAGTGCGTCCCACAACTGTTGAAGGGTGTGCGTCGCGGACGAACAAGATGTCGAACACGAGGATCGAGGTGGTCCCACAGATGTTCAATTTGATTGAGATAGGGGCTGTTTGAAGACCAGGGAAGAACTTTCAAGACCCGATCGTGCTCTTCTAGCCACATGTGGACATTTCTAGCCATGTGGCAAGGAGCATAATTGTGCTGGAAGATCCCATCCTCCTGAGGAAAGACAATCATCATATACGGGTGGACGTGATCGCCCACGTGACTCGTCAGAGGAGGCTCCCTGTCGCCAATCAGCAGCGGTAAAGTCGACACACTGTCGAGCAAATTCCATTCGTTTTAGTCGATAAACCAGTCTTAGTATGGGTGCAGTCACCCTCCGTCTACTCCGGAACCCCATTCGCAGAAGGGTTCGCTGAAATGTTGCGGTAAACATGCCCCCCCACCCCGGTTCATTTTTATGGCGAGCTGTTCCACTGTTGCCTGTCGGTTGGCCTTCATGCACCATGGTAGTCGACGTTCACCTCAGTCGTCAATGGTTCATGGAGCTCCGCAGTTTCCACGATGGTTATTTCCAATAATGCCATTCGTCTACTCACGATACACCTTTACCACAGAGGCACGTGAACAGTTCACAAATGTAGCTGTTTCCGAAATGCTGCCCGCCTTTGCCCGAAAGCCGATTATCATCCCTTTTTGCATCTCGGTTATCTCGCTGCTCTTACCCATGACAGCAGAAAGCGCAATGTGTACAGCCAGCCTCTCGGTCGCATTATACACAGTAGAGCCAAAAAAAACTGGTACAGCAGCCTAATATCGTGTAGGGTCCCCGCGAGCACACAGAAGTGCCGCAATAGGACGTGGCATGGACTCGACTAATGTCTGAAGGTATGCAGGAGGCAATTCACACCATGAATCATGCAGGGCAGTCCACAAATATATAGGAGTGCGAGGCGGTGGATATCTCTTCTGAACAGCACATAGCAAGGCATCCCAGATATGCTCAATAATGTTCATGTCTGGTGATTTAGGAGACAAATGGAAGTATCTAAAGTCAGAAGAGTATTCCTGGAGCCATTCTGTAGCAACTCTCGACGTGTGGGGTGTCACATTGTCCTGCTGGAATTGTCCACGTCCGTCGGAATGCACAATGGACATGAATGGGTGCAGGTGATCGGACAGGAGGCTTACTTATCTCACCTGTCAGAGTTGTATCTAGACGTATCACGGGTCCCATTTCACGCCAACTGCACACGCCCCATACCATGACAGAGCCTCCGCCAGCTTGAACAGTCCCCTGGTGATATGTATGGTCCATGGATTCATAAGGATGTCTCCATACCCGTACACGTCCATCCGCCCGATACAATTGGAAACGAGACTCATCAGACCAGGCAACGTGTTTCAAGTCATCAACAGTCAAATGGAGATGTTGGCGGGCTTTGTGCCGTGCAGTCAACAACGGTACACGAGTGGGCCTTCGGCTCCGAAAGTTCATATCAATGATGGTCCGTTGAATAGTTCGCACGCTGGAACTTGTTGATGCCCCAGCATTGAAATCTGCGCCAATTTGAGAAAGGGTTACACGTCTGTCACGTTTAATGATTCTCTTCAGTCGTCGTTTATCCTGTTCGTTCACAATCTTTTTCCGGCCGCAGTGATGTCAAAAATTTGATGTTTTACCGGATTCCCGATATTCACGATACACTCATGAAATTGTCGTACGTGAATATCCAAATGTTATTGCTACCTCGGAGATGCTATGTCCCATCTCTCGTGCGCCGACTATAACACCACGTTCAAACTCACTTAAATCATGTTAACCTGCCATTGTAGCAGCAGTAACCGATCTAGCTGCCGATCGCATCGCGTTACTCTGATTGGTTTCATACCTCTGTTATTTGCATACGCACGCCTATACCAGTTTTTTTTGGCTCTTCAATGTATATGCTTACACAGGTGTGACGTGACGGAAGGTGTTTATCTTTAGGGGGTAAAATACAAAAATTGTAAATAAAAAAAAAAAACTTTTTTGTGTATGCATTTTACAAGTTTTAAATAGAAAATTAGCACTATCAAATATTACAGTATCANGGAAATAAAAAAAAAACTTTTTTGTGTATGCATTTTACAAGTTTTAAATAGAAAATTAGCACTATCAAATATTACAGTATCACAGGAAAAAATTGTACTGCCATCTTTAAAATCATGGCTTAATCAAAACTCACACAATACATGCACAATTCTTTTTATTTTATCATGGTAACTGATATCCTTTATAAACCAATATCAGATAATACAAATTCGAGAAATACTGCTCCATTAAAGTGGAAGAATGAAAAATTTTAAGTATTTGAAAATAATACTAACTTTGTTTTTACATGTATTAATAACAAAAAAAGTAATAGTTTTCGTGAATTGAACACAGGTTACTTATGGATGTGGCCAAAAACTAATTTTCTTGGTTATTTTGAAGAAATTAATTAGTTGGCAATATCGAAGTTCGAATAGTATCTTGACAGATTCCGATGAACAGCCAATACAGCCATGTGATTAAGAGGTTCTTGAGTCATTGTTGAACGAAGCCATGCTTTCAGACGATGTACAGCGGAGAAAGATCTTTCAGCTATTGCCGATGTTTCTGGTAAAACAAGAAGCAGCATTAAACAAGTACAACTTCTCAAAATAACCTTCGGGTTTGTGGTTGTTCTTTTCTTATGGAATCTAACACATCATGAATGCTAGTTACTTTCCTATCAGCAGTAAGTTCTGCCAACATAGCCAATTGCCTCGTAAATCTCTTGACATTCAAATCGTACTTGAAGTGATCGCAAATATGTAGCACTTGATCTGTAATGTTTTCCAACTCCCCATTCGACAACTTTACAAGAACATTTTCAATTACCTTCTAAATAACTACTCCTGAATGTTTAAAACGTGCTTCGATTTCAACTTTAATGCTGTCGATAACGACAAAGTATTGCGGTCTCAAGAACTGCTCGAGGCTTGAATATTGTATTGTTAGTGATGCATTTATGTTGCGTTTCAAGCGCGTTGATGGTTTACAGACACGATGGAGGCTAACTGACTGATCTTATCCTCGTTTCTTAACTTTCCCCCACAACCCAGTGAACTGTTACTCTGTTCTAAACCCAATATGACGCCCCATAAATATTTCAGTTTGTCTCAAGACAGCTGTTATGCTGATTCTGAGGTTTTCAGATTTCAAGCAAGTTACTCTGTAATAACAAAAATGATTTCTGATTAAATCTTATCTTCACACTTTGTTATTGTTCTATTCTTCGGTAGGTTAAATAAAACATTTAATGAATTTTACCTGCAGTGGTTGAATGAAGTTGCAAGCAAAATGCAAGTATTCCAAATGGAACCGAATACTGGAACCGATATTCAAATTTTAGAATCGGTACCGGAACCGGAACCTATTTTTTTTGTTATTCGACCCATCCCTACTTTTAATCTATCAAAAAACAGCGAAAAACACATTTTTTTTGCAAATGTTTGGAATAGGAACGATATTTCTCAGCAATCTGTAAAAGTAATATCTACAGCATCCAAGTAGTTAAAAAAATAATTCATACAGAACCAAACAAAGATCTGGTAATATTAGCCTACATATTTTTTAATTGAGAGCTGATACACCACTATCAATTAGAGCATAGGTACATACAAGTGCTGGTATCACACCAACCACTTAAAACCAAATTCAGGTTCTGGGTTGATTTTATTCAGTTTATAAAATTATATTTGATCGAAATCTTGATTCACAACATACAAAAGTGGAGATTTCATTAACTAAAACTTTTCAAAGTNTAAAATTATATTTGATCGAAATCTTGATTCACAACATACAAAAGTGGAGATTTCATTAACTAAAACTTTTCAAAGTTAAATATACTATGAATTTAGAAGGTTCCAGAGTCAGCACTGTTGTAGTTTGAAGATAACCAAAACTCATCATCATTATCTGAATTATGTTAAATACAAGTACATTAAAAGTAGTCTTCCCTACACACCAAATCTATTTTTAATTACTAAAACACTATAATAAAGTGTACCAGGTCAGTAAGCATCAGCTGTACTGATGTCGTTTGTACTAAATAATGGAATTGCTTGACAGTATTATGCAGCAGTATGTTTGTAGACACATAAAAGTATAATGAAACAGTATGTTTGTATAACTGTTCAGCACAGCATGAGATTTTATTATATAATAACACTTTCAGAACAGTATAAAAACACTACAGTCCGTATGTAGTTACATTTTTACTTAAACGTTTGTTTTGTCAAGTTGATAATGACTAAACAGTATAATCTGAAAGCTTGAACAGTATGGAACAGAACTTGCAGTTTGAGAACAGTATAAAATCATTATGGATACTATTCAGACAGACAAAAACCCATTTGTAACTTTATGTGATTGCCCATAACTGTAACTGTAACTTTTGGGCAATCTATTAGAACAGTTAATAAACAATTTAAAAACAGAACACAAAGCTGTTTTTATACCATTTCAGTAGTTAGATATAGTATGTTCGAACACAGAATCGGTGCAAGGAGCCCGGGAGCCAGAAGCTTGGTAAGGAAATGACAAACCTCATGCGTTTGCATTCCGCTTCGGGGGCGGCCATCTTGGCAGCCAGTGCCAAAATGTGCAAAAATTTGCATTTCAAAAAAATTATTTTTTCACAAAAGTTATTTTTCATTAACGTTTTGAAAAGTTTGATTAAATATTTCAAAATATTGATTTAATATTTCAAAAAATTGATTTAACTTTTGAAAAGTTCCAAAAATTATTTTTTCTCGGGCATTCCCTGGTGGCCATGTTTGTTCATGGAGGCTCCCTAAGCCGATGCCAAGGGTCGGCCATTTTGGTTGTGGCTCCCGAAGACGACGCCGTTATGTAATGATCTGGCATTCAAGGGGGGTGCTGCGGTGAAGCTATGGGTAGAGCGCAACTCCATGCTCTTGCATTCACGCACCGACGGCTCCCAACAGAGAGCTTCGGGAATTCGCGCTCATGCATTCCAAAGGAAGGGTGCAGCGATGAAGTAATGGGTAGAGCGCAACTTCACGCTCTTGCCCGCACGCACCTATGGCGGCATCTCCCAACAGCGACGCCAGCCAGGACATAGCTTCGGCTGAAGTACGTAAGGTTACCTTCCCACGGCGTCACTTCATTACCGTAGAGCACAACTTCACTCTCTTGCATTTACGCACCGACTATGGCGGCTCCCAACAGAGGTGCCAAGCATTCCATTTAAATGGAGGGGCCGCAGTAGCATAGTGGATAGAGTAAATGTTAAAACATCATGCTCCTGCATTCTCAGGGAGTATTGCAGTGGATAGAGCGCAGCAGCTCCCCAAGAGACATGCCAGCTATGTGCTAGAGCCTTGCACGTGTGTTAACAAAAATATTATACACATATATATATAAGTCCTACCATCACGTGTGTTAACCCCCCTCCCATCCCAGGCTACGGCCTCCGCCCTGCGAGAGAGAGAGACATATATATATAAGTCCTACAATCACACACACCCTCCCCCCTCCCAGCAGCAGCATAGTTACATATACGTGCGATCGCGCCAGTGTCCAAGAGTGAAGTGGCAGGCAACATCACACACACTCTACGTAACAAAGATCACCCAGGGACAAAAAAAAACTCACAGAAATATTATAAATATTAGCGATTAACCGATTCGCATATCAGTTCAATGGAGATCATGCCACAGACAACCACACTTCCTATCCACATCTGTGATGTCGACAAAGATGAAACTAACATTTTTAAATTACAGCATGGAAAGTTATTACCGGACACCGTACGAGGAATCATAGTGGGACCGAGTAACTGCGGGAAAACTTGTGTCCTCATTAATCATCTAGAAGTACCCAATAGTATGCGGTTCGAAAATGTGTACCTATACTCGAAATCCATTCATCAGCCAAAGTACTTATGGCTAGCACACATACTACAAGCAGTTGCAGGCCTCCATTACTTTCCATTTAGCGACAACGACGCAGTCGTGCAGCCAAGTAAGGCTTTACCGAACTCGGTGTTTATTTTCGACGACGTAGCATGTGAGAAACAAGCGACCATGCAGCAGTATTTCAGCATGGGACGCCATGTAGCAGTGTATTCTATTTACCTATTGCAAATGTATTCACGAATGACTAAACAGCTTCTATGTGAAAAATCCGAATTTCCTAGTCCTCTTTCGCATGGACGACCTGAATTTATGCCACATCTATGCGGACCATGTTAATATCGACATGACATTCGACAAATTTAAAGACCTGTATGCATGTTGCTGGTGCGAACCTCATGGGTTTCTAGTTATAGCAAAAGATTTTCCACTTGAAAAGGGATGGTACCGTAGGGGTTTCGATCAGTTCATTAAAGTGAATCAGTGAAGTATGAGCTACTCAGTATCCAAGTTTTGCCATAGCGGTCTGAAGCGGACGCCAGAAAGCTGTATTATATCTACTAATGACGGGAACTGTAGTTTCGGGGGAAAACGAGCAAAGAATTTAGACGGAGCGAAATACGACGGCGACGACACGAACGTATCCTTCGTCCGCAGCGTTACCTCGGAAGCATTGTGGCCAGTGGCGACACTTCAAACCAGTATCGAGACGCAGTTGTGCACAGTAATTGCAGGTATGGCTCGAATGCGGGCAGTGGCCACACTGCAAACCAGTATTGAGACGCATTTGCGCACATTATTGTCGGGTATGGCGCGAATCACGGCCTTTGAGACAGCTCTGAGCAGTGTGGGGAGCGAATAGCCAGCAGTGTGCATACAACCATTTCAAGCGAATTACGCCCATTGGCCGATGATATTAAGCAACTGGCTGAGGTGGGAGGGAAGCTCACCACGGTGGAAGGACGCCTCTTCGATACCAATATACTTACCATGAACATGGATTTGAGGCTTGGCACGTTAATCGATAAGGTGACGGTGGTCAGGTGGGAACCTGACCACCGTCACAACCGGGGACTCGCTCGACGTCGTGGAAGGTAGGCTGGCCAGCACCACACTGTCTACCAATAGGGAGGCCCAGCTGCACAAACTATCCGATGACGTACTTAAACTGAACGCGTTAGGGACTAGGATATCGGCCGTAAAGAAGAAAATCACTGACATGGGGAGAGCAAGGGAGCGGGAGAGTTCTTGCAGGCCTCACTGCATTACTGGACGGGCACCTTAATGTAAAGACCGAGTGTGTGGTACCCCCAAAGCTGGAATCAAACCTCATAGCCATGGAAGGCCGTATGTTCGCCAACACGAACATACAACTAGACAGTCTCCTTAATGACAAAGCCCCGGACGACGTGGGTGAGCGAGTGAGAGTTCTTGCCACGAAACTAGGCAGTCACCTTTATGACACGGCCATGCTGGAAGCAATAAGTAAGAAGCTAGACGTGAACCTAGGTGCCATCAGTACGATGTCCCTCACCACGACGAAACATTTTCAGACTTTAACCAATAACATGCAAAGCGTAGTGGCGAGCAAGCTGCCTGCAGTAGAAGCACAACTGGTAGATTTAGGCGACCGCGTCGACTACAGGTCCCTTACAACCCTTGCTGCAACATTGAGAGATAATCTGCGTATAGCAACCGAGAGCGCTGACAAACTGAGTGGTGTGGACGCCAAGCTCATAGCATTCGAGACACAGCTCGAGCTTTTCGACATTAAGTGGTTTACAATCCTATCCACGAAACTCGAAAAACACCTTAATGCGTCAGGCGCAGGTTCGACTATGCTAACCACATTACATACACAGCTGGAGAGCATAGGCAGCTTAGAGACGAATCTAAGCAAGATATTGGAAGGGATGAAGAATAAGCTCAGTACAAATCTGCTCGAAGAACTCGACATCTGAAATCAAACAGTGAGTACGGGACTTGCAGATCTAGAGGAACTTATCTGCAACAGGATTGTTCATAACTTAAACGATATGCGCACTGACGATGAAAATTGGATGCATTGCGAGCATATGCATACTGCAGTGCTTCAGAAACTTTCTACTTTTGAAGATAAAATAGTCAATTTGATTGCGCGTAGGGCCATTGTCTAATAAATATATATATAGTACGAATAAGTCACTATAAATTTTAGTATAATGTCTATTGCCGCCGAGGATTTACGCCACGTCGTTGCAAGTGTTCACGATAAGTACATACAGGCCAAGCACACTTGTATGGACCGCGACGCAGTATTGGNTAGTCAATTTGATTGCGCGTAGGGCCATTGTCTAATAAATATATATATAGTACGAATAAGTCACTATAAATTTTAGGATAATGTCTACTGCCGCCGAGGATTTATGCCACGTCGTTGCAAGTGTTCACGATAAGTACATACAGG
The DNA here is from genome assembly GCA_002778355.1 of Clitarchus hookeri. Taxonomy (NCBI): domain Eukaryota; kingdom Metazoa; phylum Arthropoda; class Insecta; order Phasmatodea; family Phasmatidae; genus Clitarchus; species Clitarchus hookeri. The sequence goes on along the minus strand of NQII01002929.1, from coordinate 31,788 downwards.
CCAAGCACACTTGTATGGACCGCGACGCAGTATTGGNCGCCACGTCGTTGCAAGTGTTCACGATAAGTACATACAGGCCAAGCACACTTGTATGGACCGCGACGCAGTATTGGGAGAAGCCTTCCGGCCGATCACATCCCGGCTGGATACTTTAAAGGAGCAACCGGTTCCCCCTGTCGATAGTGTGAAGACCAACCTGGACATCGAACTTCCGGAGGGCAATGGCGAAGATGATGATGACATTGCATCCTTGGCCGAATTTAAACGTAAGAAAAAGGTAGATTCCCGCCTGGACACTGTTCGTGTTTATCTCACTTCCTATACGACTCGCTTTAATGATGTGATTTACAGTGTATATAGGCGGAACAAAAAATGGCATCTCAGGAAGAAGTATATTTATTTTCTACCCAACGATTACATACAAATTGACAATGAAACCATACGCGCAGTGCCAGGCCTCTACGAGCTGTTATTCAAATGCAGACCTGGCGAGTTTTCACTAGAATGCGCATTTAACAGATAATGACATACGTAACTGCCAATACATATAAGAACGAGGTCCACCCGAAATTCGACATTATTGCCGAGTTGTTTCCCGACGTAGGCCTAGCTAGTGGTTTGGGACTGACTTCGAAGCTTGACGGAGGCAGCCAGCTCGAGTACATTTATTGGGACAATGTGAATGATCTCGTATCCCGACTGCGTCTACTCGTAGCATCTCAACAAGCAGGTAATCGGTCACACACTAACGATATTGTCAATATCGTGGAGGAACTGCGGGAAGGCAGCTATGTCTACTGAAAATGTCACGTGCGGCGATCGCAGCCGAGATTCACCGACCAGCAAGAAGAAATTTCCGCAGACGGAAGGTGCTCATGTTTGGTCTCGACGATTTGTATCAAACCTAACTTGTGGAAATGATCCTGTATGCTGCAGTGAATAAGGGGTATAGATACATGCTAACTGTAATTAATTGTTTCAGCAAATACGCATGGACCATCCCAGTTCGCAGAAAAAGCGGAGCGGACGTTGCCAAAGCTATGAAAATGGTCTTAAGCGATAAGGGCTAAGAACATGCAGACTGATTTAGGTAGGGAATTTTACAATAAAGCTTTCCGTTCATTCATGGATGGGAACAACATTAACCACTACAGCACCCATGGCGAAAAAAAGGCTTCAATTATTGACAGATTCAATCGAACATTAAAAGCAGATATGTGGCATAAATTCTCAGTGCGAGGAAAGTATGTGTGGCTGGATATGTTACCTCGTATAATTACCAAATACAATGCTAGAAAACACAGGACCATTCGTATGCGACCGGTGGACNGCTGGATATGTTACCTCGTATAATTACCAAATACAATGCTAGAAAACACAGGACCATTCGTATGCGACCGGTGGACATTAAAGACGATTCTTTGCTGGAGACTGTGTTTAAAACCAATAAGATAGTGGATAGGCGGAAGGTGAAGGTAAAAGNGTTAAAGACGATTCTTTGCTGGAGACTGTGTTTAAAACCAATAAGATAGTGGATAGGCGGAAGGTGAAGGTAAAAGTGGGAGACTATGTCTGCATTTCCCGAATTAAACCCCCATTTGCGAAATCTTACACACCCAACTGGTCATTATAAATATACATAATTAGCCAGATTCGAAATAACGAACCCCGGACCTTCGTGTTAGAAGACCTAAATGGCGAGCGTTTGAAAGGGCAATTCTATAGCGAAGAGCTAATGAAAAAAAAATTCCCAAACATGAACTTGGTTGAGGGGATATTGAAACGGCGAGGGAAGCGTGCATTTGTCAAATGGCTAGACTTCAGCTCCAGATATAACAGCTGGGTATTAAAATCACATCTGAATAAAATATAAAATGTGCTTCTGTCTTCACACACAGGATACCTCTAGGTCGAGTGGGTGGGGGCGAGAGACCACTACACCTGCTGCTCTTAGCATGGAGCTGTTACGCAAGATCAGAGGATGCGCTTCACCGCAACCACAGGACGACCCGGTCGTCGAACCGACACGCATGCCTTCCCAGGCGGAGTGGGTTACGTTACGCAAGATCCCTGCTGTGGTCAGTCACTGCAGTGCTCGCCCATCGTCATCGAGACACCCACACCGACCTTCCCAGGCAGAGGGGAGAGCATTTACACAATATCTGGACTGTGATCGTGTGTCCAGACGATCTCACCGGTGTCGACATGTGGCGACACACACCACCCACTCGAGATGCAGCACCGAAAAATGTTTGAAGTTTCATGGAAATAACGTACACACTTGTGTAGTATCCATGTTCATATCCAGCCCCCAACACAAAGTGTATAAAGCAGTAACACAGTACAACTTAACTGTTAGTGTATAGGTATGAGTCACAGGGGCAAGATCTCCAAGAAAGGAGGTGGACTGGTAAATTCTTTAATTAATAATTTGCCCTTTGAAGCGCACCTTCCCGGATATAAGTATTGCGGTACTGGCACTCGGCTGGAGAGAAGATTACAGAGTGGTGATGTGCTCATTAACGCGTTAGATTAACGCGTTAGACACAGCGTGCAAAGAACACGTCATTGCGTACGCAACAAGTACTAAGTTAGCAGATAGACACGTGGCCGATACGATTTTTGCAGATAAAGAAAGTCAATAGTAGGGTCGTCACATTCCAAGGTCGAAAATTATGAAGACTAAGGTGAAGTGCGGCATGGAATTGAAATTTGGATGGACGAAAAAGTTGCGCTCCGGAAGGAAACCGCGTCGGTTAGCAGTGAAACGAGGCGGCATTCTACTATTCATCTTGCCGGCTCTTGAAGTACTAGGAAGTTTGATTAGTGGTGCCAGCGGCATTGCCAGGGCTGTTAATATGGCCAAAGATGAAAACAATCGCTTGACGGAGACTTTGAGACACAATAGACGAATGGAGACGCTTGCAAAAAACGGTCGCGGGTTGTACCTGCGTCCCTACAAACAAGTGGCAGTGGAAGGAGGCAGAAAGAGAAATCGACAACGCAAAAGAACGAAGCGATCTTAAGGGGGCTGCCAGCCCACCCGCTAACCAACTTTGAAATACTTTATTATGCACGAAAATTAAAATGAAGGTATTTCCGGGGAGTGTTCATGCGAGATCGACTTCCCCGTCGAGCGTGCCGGTTAAAGTGTGGTATAGTAAACCTCGATAGTAGAACAGGCCCGGGAACTCATTGGACAGTATATAAAAATAATGGCGATATGGTCCACTACTTTGACAGTCTTGGAAATATAAGGACCCAGCCAGAACTGAAAACGTATTTCAGAGGAGCGCGAATATACTAAAATCACGGAGCAGAGCAAATGCCNTAAGGACCCAGCCAGAACTGAAAACGTATTTCAGAGGAGCGCGAATATACTAAAATCACGGAGCAGAGCAAATGCCACGATCATGGAACTGCGGACAACTTTGTCTGCGCTTCCTTACCAAGATAGATACTTAACGAGTGAGCACTAGGTGCTGTCTTCAGTCATGTCCGTTACCTTGATCTTGTCGGGCACTAGTTCGGAATTGCGTTCCGTACACTTTCCACCACTCTCCCTGAAGGGAGTATGGTTCATGGCGGTGATTGATTTTCAAACTTATTTCTCGGTGCCAAACATAGATGACCGCAATTGTATGTTCCGTTACGTTAAGGGGGGGGGGGGAGATAGGCGAGGTGCGTATTCCCACAGGGTCTTATAAAATCAATGACATAGGCGAATATCTTACGCATGAGCTGGGACAGGAAGCCACATTAGTTCTTCGTGGTAATGCGAACACTTTGCACAGCGAGATGAAGTGTAGTGCACAGGTAGACTTCTCGGGCAGCGATACTCTCGCTGCCATGCTAGGATTCGAGAACGCTACATACGAGGTTAATAAAACACACGCATCTACGCTGCCGGTACAAATATTCCCCGTAAATGTAATAAGAATAAACTGCACTTTGGTTAACGAGTCGTATCTCAACGGCAAGCCCAGCCAGACACTGCACGAATTTTTAGCGATGGTGCCACCAGGATTTAAGCTCGTAAATGTACCGAAAACACCCATTTATGTTCCGGTAGTGACGTCGAACATACAGGAGGTCGTAGTGTCCATTGTGGACCAAGAGAGTCGATTGATTAATTTTCGAGGTGAGGAGATAACGGTCCGCTTGCATTTAAGGAAAGATGGGCCTGAAAATTAAGCGTGCGAATGCAATAAAAGACGCCTACAGTACCAAAGTTAAAGTCAGTACGAGTCGGGCACGCAGAGTGCTAACAGCTGAAAACGTGCGTTTCGTTAGAAGATTGGGCCTGACGATTAAGCATTGATGTGGAAATATTAAACGTTGCGGAGCTGGCGGGGTTTGAAGACGCGATCACCAAGGCTGAAATCAACACTTATTCACCCTATCTTCTGGGCCCCTACATGCCTTTGTCCGAGGTCCGAATCCCGGTGCAAAACCAAGATATATACACAGCGCCATGTAACTCATATTTGTTCTTCCGGGGAACACTGACAAAGCCAGGCAACACGCTTCCTGTGAAGACTAAAATCATTAGAAACTGTATACTTCACATGAAAAGTAGAATTGCGTATGAACTGAATGGATGTGAGGTCGACGCAACTCGCGATGTTGGAATAACAGCAACCATAAAGAACTATCTGTCAGTAACGCATAACCAATTGCCCGCCGCCAAAATGGCAGGCTGCAGTATTGACGACGAGTTTAAGGTCTCTGTCTATGCGAACGGGAAATTCGAAGTTTGTATTACACTAGCTATGCTGTTGGGGTTCGTGGGAGATTACAAGCATGTGATTATTAATTCAAAGCAAGAGTTAGTTATTCACATTACAAACACGCAAGCTAATGCACTACAGGACACGGGTGCAGAAGCCGCGATGCTAGCAATACGCACGATTGACTGGTTATTGCCGCAGGTGCAGGTCAACATGTCTGAACACTAAAATTAATGAAATATGCGGAAAAAAGAAGGAATGTAGATATTGCGTTTCGTACATGGAGTTTAGAGACGTACCCGAGTATTCCTACCTCCACGAACGCCAATTGGAACGTTAAAACTAGTTTCAAGAGTGATAAACAGATATATATAATTGTTGCGTTTCAGACCGGCAGGTGAAATGTCCTCAATACAGACTGCTCGAAATTTGATCACGTCAATATTAAGAACGTTAAAATTTTCTTTTAACTCCGAGGCTTACCCGTGTAGTGATTTGAACATTGATTTTACAAACGGTGCATATATACGGTCCTTTATCAAATGTATGCAGATTTCCAGAGGTCGTATTACGGACAAACGCAGGCCCCCAAACTCGAACCGAATGCCTTTATGAGCATGGCGCCCCTACTGGTATTTGATGTTAGTAAACAGAATGATAGAATAAAATCGGGTGTGGTAGACTATAGGGTTGAAATATCCACAGCGGTGAATTTTCCGCCCTCTACCCCCGGAGCCGCACGACGACGATGTAGATCGTCGTGCATTTAAGACGAAGAACATGCCTGCATTTAATGTGGCTGACANCCGGAGCCGCACGACGACGATGTAGATCGTCGTGCATTTAAGACGAAGAACATGCCTGCATTTAATGTGGCTGACATTGAGGAGGCGGTGTCGGGCACCATTGCAAAGATCTGTCACAAGGAGACTGACTATATGGGGAAGGGCGGCGGCTGGACCCTCACTGCTGTGAAACGGGCCCAGTTACGCGTAAATAAGCTCGATCTCCTCAGAGTCTCTTTGTACATCCCCTTGCCTGCAGGTTTCACGGAGAAAGGAGCGCTTATCAACCCGCACAACACTGACCTGCAGTGCTTTAAATGGGCTATACTGGCACATTTTGTAAAGGGGGCGAATCCACAGCGCATCGACCAGCGCTACACCAGGCTGGAGATGCGCTTCGACTTTTCAACCTTAGATTTCCCCACCCCTCTACATCAAATAGCTAGGTTCGTGAGAGCTAATCCGGGGGTCAGCGTTAATATTTACGCACTCAACGAGAATACGAAAGTAGTGCCAATATGGATAACAGATGTGGAACTGGCCCAGCACTTTGACTTGCTGCTGCTCACCACTGCAGAGGACCAGAACTCACACTATTGTTATGTTAAGAATTTCTCGCGACNCACTTTGACTTGCTGCTGCTCACCACTGCAGAGGACCAGAACTCACACTATTGTTATGTTAAGAATTTCTCGCGACTGGTTCGTTCCCAGGTGACGTCACACACANCTGCTGCTCACCACTGCAGAGGACCAGAACTCACACTATTGTTATGTTAAGAATTTCTCGCGACTGGTTCGTTCCCAGGTGACGTCACACACGGAGCATGTCGATGTCTGCAAGCACTGCTTCAAAGCATATGATAATCAACTGTGTGTGACCGGGTTGACGGGCGCCGAAACTCTGGCAGAGCACAGGCGGTATTGTAATGACCACGGTGCTGTTCGCGCAGACATGCCGCAGCCTGCCACGGACGGCAAGCCACCTGTGCTCAAGTTCAAGAATTACCAAAACGGCGATAAGATACCTATCGTAGTATATGCAGACTTCGAGGTGATGCTGGTGCCTGTGCAGATGTGTCAGCCGAACCCGGACGCATCCTACATATATAGGTACCAAAAACACGAGCCCAATTTTTCTAGCTTATACGTCAAGGTATACAATCATATTATTCCGGCCTCCAAGACGACCAGCCTACCCCCGGGTGTAACCATTTACACGGGCGAAGGTGCGTCGAAACGCTTCATGGAAGAGGTGGTTAGGATAGGTCTCCTGGTGAAAGACATATATAGTCAGTATGAACCTATGCGAGCACTAACACATGGGGAACAGGTTGGCTATGCTCTAGCCACTACCTGCTGCCACTGTTCTGGCATGTTCACCTACACCAAACGAAAGGTACATGACCATGACCATTTCACTGGCAGTTTTATTGGGGCGTCATGTAATAACTGCAACAAGCTTCGTCGCCGGCCCCACAGACTGCCGATACTCTTCCATAATTTGACCTATGATGCCAATTTCATTATTAAGCAGCTTGGCTATGATACCCAGGACATATTTATCATTCCACATACAGAGGAAACGTTAATCACCTTCAGTAAGAGTTTGGGCGGCAAGTTCACTATACAGTTTATTGATACGTATAGGTTCATGTCTGCCAGCCTGGCAACGCTCGCGCAGAATCTGCCGTCCAGCGAATTTCACACAACATCTCGCTTCTTCACGGTAGAGCGTGAGCTAAAGCTGGTAACCCGGAAAGGTAGACACCTTTCCGGGTTACCAGCTTTCCTAGCCGAGGTTACCTGCTATAGAGTCGTTCTATAATAGGCTTACTGGGGGGAACATCAGCGCAGAAGACTTCCAGCACGCACAAACCGTCTGGTACGTGTTCGGCTGTCGCACCCTCCGAGACTATTCGGAGCTCTACTTGAAGACGGATGTGTTAATTCTGTGTGACGTCTTCGAGAATTTCCGGGGGCTCTGTCTACGCACATACAGTCTCGACTGTGTGCGCTATGTTAGCGCCCGGATTCTCGTTTGACGCGATGTTGCGCAAGATACAGGTGGAATTAGAGTTGCTCTGCGACTATGATATGCACCTGTTTATTGAGGCAGGTATCCGGGGATGGGTGGCTCAATGTGTTAAGCGGCACGCAGTTGCCAATAATATGCATATACCTGAGACGTATGATGCTAGCAAGCTATCTACCTGCCTGCAGTATGTAGATGCCAATAATCTATACGGTTGGGCGATGTCTTTGCCACTCCCATATGCCAGGTTCGAATGGACCGCCACGAACATCGATGTGATGAGCGTGCCGGACGACGGATATGTCGGCTACATACTGGAGGTAGATTTAGAATACCCTTCCGCTCTTCACGAAGCGCATTTGGAACTTCCATTCTTGCCAGTAAACGAGCGTCCCCCCGGGTCCAAAAACGCTAAACTCATGACGACCCTGGAGAGCAAGCTTCATTATATCGTACATTACCATACTCTGAAACAAGCATTGGATCATCGGTTGCGGCTGAAGGCTGTTCACCGTGTCCTTCAATTCCAGCAGAAGGCGTGGCTAAAGCCATATATAGATATGAATACGACAAAACGTCAGGCAGCCACGAACANCGGCTGAAGGCTGTTCACCGTGTCCTTCAATTCCAGCAGAAGGCGTGGCTAAAGCCATATATAGACATGAATACGACAAAACGTCAGGCAGCCACGAACGCCTTCGAGAAGGACTTTTTTAAATTAATGAATAACGCAATGTACAGCAAACTTATGGAGAATAAGCGCAAACGACAGCGTATGGAACTCGTGTGTAGAGAAGTTCGGGAGAAGAAATTAATTTCTAAACCTCCATTCAAATGCAGAATGATATACGGTGAGTCGTTGTCCCTAGTCAAATTATACCAAGAGAGCGTAAAATTTGACAAGCCCATATACTCTGGGGTTTCTGTACTTGACCTGTCAAAGACACTTATGTACCATTTTACTACGACGTCATGCGAGCGCGGTATGGGAGCAGTGTCAGTCTCTCCTATATGGACACAGATTCCTTTATAATGGAGCTCGACTGTGCTGACTTTTAGAGCGACCTCGCCTCTGACCCGGCACTCATGTCGGAGTTCGACACTAGCGGCTACCCTCCCACTCATCCATGCTATTCTCCAGTCAACTCCAGGGTGATTGGGAAGTTTAAGGATGAGTGCGCGGGTAACGCTATGGTTGAGTTCGTCGGGTTGCAGGCGAAGCTGTATGCGTACCGTTGCCAAAATACGGTGGTGAAACGCACGAAGGGGATACAGAGGTGCGTAGTTGAAAACACGATAACATTTGACGATTATCGACGCATCCTTTTGGCTCAGCACTGCATGAGAGTACAGGTCGGTAGTATTCGCTCGTACCACCACGAAGTTTACACCGAGCGCGCGAACAAACTAGCGCTTTCGTGGATGGATGACAAGCGAAAAGTCCTGGATGATGCTATTCATACCATCCCCTATGGTTATCAGCCCTAAAAATAAAAACAGCACTGGGTCAGGCCTATGTAGTTATGTATGTATGTCGTCTCGGAGAGAGTGTTATTTCTCACAGCGTGTACTGGAGAACTTACAGGCGTCTTCGTATTCCGCTTGTAAGGTATATTGCTGAGGGGTTTTTTTTGGTAGCCATATTTCTCGATAAGCATGCTGTAGCGCGTGCAAGTGTGTCGCAGGCTTGCCAGGTGTGCTGCCTGANCTCGATAGGCATGCTGTAGCGCGTGCAAGTGTGTTGCAGGCTTGTCAGGCGTGCTGCCTGGTAGTCTACTATAGCATGTTCAAGAGGTACGTTCCTAACATTGTCAGGTAGATTATCAGTTTGTTTCCTGCAGTATACTGGAGCTCATGCAAGACCGGATGGCTTGCCAGGTATACTATTTTATTGGCCTACGCGCAGTCTGATTCAGTGTACTGTAGCCCTTGCAAGGGTTGCAGTCTTCTCCTTGCCAGGTACACTGGGTGGTAACACGCTGGAGCGCATGCAAGCGCTCATCTTACTTGCCAGGCCTGTTACCAGCACGTCCTGTACATGTTTTCATTTTCTCGGAGGAATACTGGAGCACATGCAAGCCGTTGTCGCCTTGCCAGGTATACCAACAGTCTTGTTTTTCACAACATGCTGTATAACATGCTAATTTTTTACGTATGTATGCGTACGTTTGCCAACCGCCGTCAGCTCGGCGTACATTTTGTACGTCATCCATTCTNCATTTTTTATGTATGTAAGTGTACGTTTGTCAACTGCCGTCAGCTTGGCGTACGTTTTGTACGTCATCCATTATTGATAACCTCATGCTACTGCTCTTCATATATATTGTCACTTATGACTACAACTTTCTCCACACGAGATATTCCTGCTAGTGATATATATTGTCACGTCTGCGACTCCATCTATCTCTTGGTTCCAACCCCCCACATGTCCTACCGAGATGTTCATCACCACCTTGGCACGCTTGTTTTGTTTCACGCTTTGTTTTGTACAGCTCCTGTTTTTATTTTCAGACATCTTGTCACGCTACTTTAACGTGTGGTGGTTTCCACCATACTACTTCTTGTGTCAATTCCAATTGTTCATATTATTGTAATTTTTTGTCATGTATGTGTGTGTGACTTTATCCACCATACTGCTAATTGTCACACATGTGACTCCATCTATCTTTTGTCCCACCCTCGCACGGTCTTGTTATCACACTGTAGTGCTCTTCTCTAAATTTTATATATACATTAATTTTCCCATTGCCTAAAGCACTCGCTTTTCCACTGGCTGCAGCGTTGTAACCAGCCTGTACACTATATTTGTAATGTTACCAATATATGTATTATATATATTGGTAGTGTCATAGGAATATTGTACTACCCGGTTCCAAGCCCGGGACCCATCTACGTGGTTATGCCATGTCGATGGTAATTGGGAGGACAACGCGGCATAAGTTAAATGTCGATAGGCTAGGATGTGTGACGCGGGCGCGATCGCATGTGTATGTAAGTATGCTGCTGCTGGGAGGGGGGAGGGTGTGTGTGATTGTAGGACTTATATATATATGTATATTTTTGTCTCTCTCTCGTGAGGCAGGGGCCGTAGCCTGGGATGGGAGGGGGATTAACACATGTGATGGTAGGACTTATATATATGTATGTNGCGCGATCGCATGTGTATGTAAGTATGCTGCTGCTGGGAGGGGGGAGGGTGTGTGTGATTGTAGGACTTATATATATTTATATATATATATGTATATTTTTGTCTCTCTCTCGTGAGGCAGGGGCCGTAGCCTGGGATGGGAGGGGGATTAACACATGTGATGGTAGGACTTATATATATGTATGTGTATAATATTTTTGTTAACACACGTGCAAGGCTCTAGAGCATAGCTGGCGTGTCTCTTGGGAGCTGCTGCGCTCTATCCACTGCATCACTCCCTGAGAATGCAGGTGCATGATGTTTTAACATCCACTCTATCCACTACGCTACTGCGCCCCCCCCATTTAAATGGAATGCTTGGCACCTCTGTTGTGAGCCGCCATAGTCGGTGCGTGAATGCAAGAGCGTGAAGTTGTGCTCTACCCATTACTTCACTGCGGCACCCTTCCATTGGAATGCATGAAGTCCCGAAGCTATGTCCTGGCTGGCGTCTCTGTTGGGAGACGCCGCCATAGGTGCGTGAATGCAAGAGCGTGAAGTTGCGCTCTACCCATTACTTCACCGCGGCACCCTTCCTTTGGAATGCATGAGCGCGAAGTCCCGAAGCTCTCTGTTGGGAGCCGTTGGTGCATGAATGCAAGAGCATGGAGTTGCGCTCTACCCATTGCCTTACCGCGGCACCCCTCTTGAATGCCATAACATGATAACATGGTAATTAACTGATAAAAAAAATTATTTACTTCACCTGTTGAAGAGTAACAAGATATTTACAGGGATGCTGCAAAAAATAATACCTTTCACTGGTTTCAATTAGTTGTTGTTATAATGTGTGGTTGAGGGTGTATTTCCACCTGTGCCATTGTTGCTTCATTTTGGGTTTCTGCCCTTTGGTCTCTCACTGGGATCAGCACACACCTTCCAAAAGGGAACCCAGGTCTGTCCAAAACTATAAAAAAAAAAAGCCACTGCGACTGCTTTTCACTAGGTCAGTGCTGACAAAAAACATTAAAAGCCACTGCGACTGCCTCACACTAGGCCAGTGCTGACTATAAAAAAGNGTCAGTGCTGACAAAAAACATTAAAAGCCACTGCGACTGCCTCACACTAGGCCAGTGCTGACTATAAAAAAGGGCCCCAGACCTGTCCAAATCCAACTACACTTACTCCTTGTGCCACTGATCCCAGGACACCATAAACTGCAGCAACATCTCCTACCACTTATGCCGATACTTAAGGCTCAATACTATACAACACCTCAACTACTTCAACCTTTGTGTCTTAACTTAATACTGGTGTTATGCGGTGCATTAACATGTTATTGAAAATTGCCATATTACTTTGCCCCCTATTAATTACCAACAATTCCAGGAACTAACTCCTTGGTCATGGCAGGGCCTATGGGGGCTATCCCCTAGGCCCTCAACATGGATTCTATCTCTTTCCCTTAACTTTTACTATGCCTTCATCCTGTGTCGGTGGGTGAATATGTTAAGGGTTTATCTGAAAAGGTAGGAGCACTAAATAATAAAATCACATCTACAGTTTTGGTCAAACCAGATGCTACCTTTTAGCATGTAATGCCAGAAAACAGGGAAATGTGTAACGATTTTGGGGAGGATGATCTTGTAGTAATCGTAGCAGGCAGCAAAGACGTATACAAGAATGACTCAAATGGCTGAATGAAAACGTTTAAATCGGTCCTTCCAAAGTCTATACAGGTAGCTGTCTGCAATATTCCACACTGCCATGACCTCAATTCTGAGTCATGTGTGAATGTTGAAATTAAGATGACGAATAGGTACACTGAAAAGTTCTGCACTAGGTTCAACAATGTTCAAGGGATTATCATACATTGCCTTAAAAAATGTTGTTTCGCCACCCATGCATGGATTACATATGAACTATACAGGTCAATCTGAAGTAGTTAGACTGATTATTATAAATTACACGAATACTCCAGAAATAAAAAACAAATCTGTACTTCCAATGCNTCTGAAGTAGTTAGACTGATTATTATAAATTACACGAATACTCCAGAAATAAAAAACAAATCTGTACTTCCAATGCCTGATATTATTTTGATCATAGCAATCATTTTTTCTGTCCAGAGCCATTAATAATGTTCCATAGGTATAATTTTTCAAATGTTTTAAATGGTATCCGTCTGTTTTCTAGACAATTAAATGTGCAATGTCCCAAAAAAAAGTACCAGGGTAAATAATAATTGTGTTTCAGGGCAGTTAAAAATAGTGCATCAAAATAATTAACTATAAAGAAATAAGATTCTTGAGTTAGAAGTATTAATAGGAGACAGTGACCTTGATCCAAATATAATATGCCTAAATGAATACTGGCTCAAAGAGGCAGAAATTAGTATTGTTAAACAGAGCACTTTTCATGTAATGTCTAATTTTAGTAGATGCAAAAATAAGGGTAGAGGCAGTTGTATTGACACGCGCCACGTCCCTCTCCCTTAGCTCGTTTGTCCCGTCACACCTGTGCAGCTATGACGTGCCCTCTACGAGGCTGGGGAAAAAAGGGGAGGGTGGTGGTCGGCCTAAATGTGGAGGTTACACCTTCACGACTCCTGCCTCGGCGCTATGTGCGAGGAATGCACCAATCTGCACGACGTCCGAGGTACTGCCGGATTCAGGTGACCGTCCCACGTCCATGTCCTCAAGATGCAACTTTTGAGGGCATAATAATTCGGGACTACCGCTACCACCAAATAAACCCCCCAGTAAAGTTGCCACCACCGGCAAAATGAATGCATCGAGGGGGCCACAACGGCTCCAGAGTTCCAGCAACCCCCTTCGTGCGCCCCCTATACACATGTTACGTCCCCTGTGAGTGTGGCACCAAGCTAGGCCCATTTTTACGAGTGTGCAACCAGATTCCATTCTTATTAAAAGAGTGTGAACACAACGTTTATATTGTTTTATGGCCATTCAGGCATAGCTACCTACACCACTCCTGGGGCGAAAGTGGACTCGCCCAGTTCGAGCCACCCAATGCCACCATACAATATACAAATTTAAGGGTGTATTTTATTTTAATTATATCTTTTATTCAGTGTTAGTTATGTTTTAAACTAAATGGATCAAGCAACAGACTAAGAATTACAGCTCCGAAACCTTTTCAAAATACGTTGCACAGTAAATTTAACGCCAGTGAATTTTTTTTTCTGCCTTTTTAAATATTTAAATTAATTAGCAAGTGTTCATATGTTGTCTAATTAAGGGTTATGATATGTGAGTGTATTTGTTCGTTTGGTTATTAGTGTTTTGTATTTCCTTTTGTTTCTCGCGTGCTTTTGGGATGAGCTCTTGGCGGGGCTCCGCCATTTTCTTCAGTTGGTTTTTAGTTCTTGCCGGGAGTGGTCATGCGTCGCGTGCCTCTGAGTCTGCGCCATTTCTCACTTAACCATTTAGCTGTAATAGTCATACTTTTAGTATATGGAACCTTAACGTATCTTTTTACACCCAGAGGCAGCACCACCATCAAGTCCCATCAGCTAAAAAGCACCGGGACCACCTTAAATCATCTAATTTGTTTTATTGGCCGTGCGCCGTTTTGTGCTGGATAGGTTGCCAACGCACCATAGCCGTTGGGTAATTTATAAATGCCTCCCAGGAGGGTTACTGTAGTAAGTAAAAGGACATTTTCGGGACATTGTGTTTTATTTCACTGTCGACCGCTTCACGGGCACGTAATTTTGGGTCCTGTACCCACTTAACTACTGCACCCCATAAGTGACGAGATTGTAGGGCACGTAAGTTCTATCAGCGTGCGAGATGGCCGTAACAATCTCACCCGGAAATTAGCGGCGTATGAGGGGGACCTACATCCTCATTAGGCAGGCATACAGGATTAAACCTTCAACAATACATCATCGTCGGCGCGGGTTGAGCCCAGGAGGAGCCACGCGGTCGAACGGCCTGCCGCTTGAGAAGAGACTCACTTCTCAACCGAGCTGGCGCCCTTATCATCCGAATTTCACTAAACCTGTCACCGAAAATTCTCACTACCTGTTACCCGCTGCTGAGCCCACGACAACCCATTGGTATATTGGCTCATAAATTTATGTATAACATAGAAAATGGATAGATCTTAATTCTTTAAGTATGTAAAAAGATATTGAATGTTCTGTGGTAGAAGTAAAACTAGACATGCTTAAGGGTATCCTGATCAATATTTATAGACCAAATAGTAATGTTACAATTTTTTATAAACAGTTAGAGAAAATTTTTAACAATATAGGGAGTAAAGAGAAATCCAAATAATAATTTGTGGCGATTTAAATGTTGACTATGCAAAGGATTTTGTTACTTTTTTTTTTTAAAACACATATGATCTACATAATTTCATTCCAGACTACACAAGCGTAAGAAATAGTTTTCCATCAGCTGTACACTATATAATTAGTAATATTGACCCTGATAATTATAAATCTGTAGTGAATGACCATGGTATAACATACCATTTGACGCAAGAAATTTCTATAAATATTGAGGTAAACGTATAGTAACTAACCACAAAAATATAAAATATATGTTTTGCAATAAAAATTCAGAACGTGTCTTCTTAGACAGTTTAGGGGAAGAAAACTGGTTGGATATTTACAACATATCGTAATATTCAGTGACTTTATAAACACTATATTTAAATGCACTAACAAAACTTTCCGTCTAAGCAAACTAAACTAAATAATAATGATGATCAAAATTAATACCTGGCTCACTAAAAACATTTCTAGTAAAAAAATGATACTTACATAAACTTTTAAAAACACGTAATTTAAGAGAAGCTACACAAGAATATTGCCAACACTATAGAAAATATACAGGAAAATGATTAAACAAGCAAAGAAAATTCAATTGGAGAAATTTATACAGCAATGCCATGATAAACTAAATACACGGAACATTAAAAAAAATAAAAAAAACATGTAAAAGTAGGGTAAACCATGCAGAAATAACAAAGTTACAAGCATAGGGTCATGCAATTACTGACAGCAAAGGAATTTCAGAAACATAAAATCAATATGGTATTTCACGCACTTTAAACTGAAACCATACCGAACCAGTGTCAAATGCAATATAACAATTGAAATGTAGATGAGAAGCCAATTATAAAAGTATATTTATGTTTCCCACTACAGAACAAGAAATTATGCACATTGACGGGATGTCGTGGCCTCACGAGAGGAGAGAAGGGATGTTTGTCTTACGGTACCAGGTTTTAAAATGATTGTAGAGTTGCGAAGGGCGCCAGAGCACGAGAGACTAATCCAGAGTTTGGGCCCATGTGACTGTCCTCAGTTCACCTCGACTAGGAGATGTGGTCCTAATGATGCAATAATACCTAACGAGAGTTAGGTATTATTAAGTTAAGACGCTGTTAGGAGGTTGCGGTGACGCAGTGGGTAGAAGACCCAAAACAGTTATACGGCTGTGATAAAAACAACCAATTTCCACTGAATTGATTTTTACTAACTGAATTCTCTCCGAGAAGGCGCGTACTTTATCATGGTTTACATCTGACTTGTCTCATAGATATCAGCAGGTTGCAATAAATTCAGATGGTATAAATACAAGTCTCTCAATAAAAAAGGTTAATCAAACATTGTTCCCCAAAGTTCCCTTCTTGGACCTCTAATATATATATTTATTTTTAATAGGCTGTATATAAATTATCTGTATTCCAACATTCTACTCTTTGCGGGTGATACCTACTGCATTTTTATGTAAAGATGACAATACGACAGCACTTCTGGTGACATTAAATGAGACTATTCATATAAACAAGATAAATGGTTTACAGTTTACTAGGATAAAACAGTTGTAATGAAATTCCTCACATAAAAACAACACGATTATGACGTTTTAGAAAAATATAGAAACTAAGTTTTGAATGAAAGCCAGTCTACAAAATTTTTAGGCTTACATATTGACAGTCATTTTTATGGGAATACTAACATTGAGAACGTAGTCCCAAAACTAAGTGCGGCGTGTTTCGCTTTCCACAATTCTTCTAAAAACATCCTCCCTTTAACAAATTTATTTTTCATATGTTCATGCTGTTATGTCTTACTGTATCACTCAGTGGGAAATTCTGCTCAAACTATCAAAGCTTTCATATTCCAAAAAAGAGCCATCAGAAACATATACAAAGTAAAATCTTACTCGTGCCGTCCATTTAATAAAATCTGGGCGTTTTAACGTTTACAAGCTAATGCCTTTTTTGATTAATATAGTTTGTTATAAATAATCCCACTAATTTTGATAAAAAAAATGTGAAATACATTCCTTCAATACTAGGAAAAAAAAATTTACATTTGCACAGCAACCAGCTGCATATTGTGCAGAAGGAGGTGTGGATTTTGCAGGTATCTGATATTTCAACAAACTATCTACTGAACTAAAAAATCTTAGTAAAATAAACAAAAACATTTAATGTCAACATAAAAAATATCATTTGGAACATGTTTTTTATTCTGTTGAAGAATATATGAATATGTACTGTCTAACACATACGTTTCTTACCTATTCACAGACCGTGCATTAGTATTTGTTTATTTTTAGCTCTTCTCTTGTAATCATGTGTTTATATGATGTATAGTGTTTGTAATGACATGTAGTATGATGTGATATGATGTATAGTGCCTGTACTGAAATATTTTGTATAGTTATGTGTATGTGTCGCAACATTGTTGACTGCTCATCATGGGATCGCTCAAGTGATTTGGTAATAAATAAATAACTTTAGAAACACTTAAATTCTGTGTATGCAATTACAAAATACCCTAGGTTTACACAGTTTGCTGCTGTTAAAGCTGTTAAATTTTGACTACAAGGAATTACCATACAAACTGTTACATAATTGTTTGTGTTTGAGAATGTTTGTGGTTTTCCCTGTGTTGCGGACTAACGAGCAACAATGTGCTGAAATACAGTTTTTACTACAAAATAATGAACAGTTACGATGTAAAGGCTAGCCACTCTTTGGCAGTGCTTGGAGTTGTAGCATTCATTCATGGTGCCTTTTTGATTTGACTGTATTGATATTTGTGAATTTAAAATGGAGGCTGAAAGTTCAAGAGTTTCATAGGTTGTGTATCAGCTATGAATTTATGAATTTGGTGGTGCAATCCTGGCCATTTATTTTTGAATATTTGTTAAATTACCACTTTTTTCTTATGTAAGGTGAAGTGTGACTCATACGAGAGCTGTTGAAATGCACAACCAGACGGAATATTTTTGTCAGCAGTCTGTTAGAAACCTGTCAGAGTGTGCAGTGTTGCACATTTATTTATTGCACCATAAGTTATTCATTAATTGTCTGGTGAATCTTTTGGTTTTCTTTATCATTACATGTTGGTAGGTTTTGCGCGTGTCCCATTCTTTGCATACCAGTGACCCATAGCTGGAAGTGTGCGCTTTTTTGGAGCCTGAATTTCAGGATATGGAGAGGAAAGAGAAAATAAAAAATAGGTATGTTTTTGTGATTCAAATTGTTTTAATAGACGTTCTTTTTCTTTTGACATGGCAATTTTGTTCTTACTTTATATCGTTATTTACGATCGATAAAAAAATATCAATTATATTACAAAAAATAAGAAATGTTGAAATGTCGTTTGAATGGAAAAAAACAATATCTATGCTCATCTTGTTTATAAGAAATAATAAATCTACTTGATTGAAATTATGTATTTCCCCCATTTCTTGTTACTAATGTCATAAGAAACAAAGTCCTTCCTACTGCAGGATATTGAAATACATTATTATGGAAACTTACATAAGCAAAACAAACTGAAAT
This sequence comes from Clitarchus hookeri, assembly GCA_002778355.1. NCBI lineage: Eukaryota > Metazoa > Arthropoda > Insecta > Phasmatodea > Phasmatidae > Clitarchus > Clitarchus hookeri. Next base: position 13,273 of record NQII01002929.1, on the reverse strand, counting down.
TTGGTGTATAGTCTATTCACATTAAAGTGAGTACTTTTTAAGGTATATTCACAAAAAAATTATATGCTATGCTGGCAACATACATTAGCTTTTCAGAGGCATACATTGTATACACAGTGTTTACTAGTCACACGGAAAGTTTTATGTTAACATTTGGCGATAGGATACAAATAAGCTGAAAGGAACTTTTAAGCATGGACTCAAAAAGTATTAACTTTACCGTGAACAGCCTATACTAATTCTTATTGTGAGGCGATCAGAGCCGCCGCCATTTTTCATCATTGCCGAAGCTCAGAGCGGGAGTAGTTCAGGCCCCGTGAGGGACCCTTTACCTTCCTCTGACCCACCGGGAAATTAGGAAGAAGCAAGATTGGCCTCTTCCCAACTCCCAGCACCATCCCTATTTGTAGTTGCGAAGGTTTCCCTCCGCAGCTGTTTTAATGTGCCCACTGAGTTTCCCCAGCAAGCCCGGTACCACATAATGCTCTCCTCCACGCCCCCTGCGAGCACAGGATGAGGAGAGGCAGGCGGTATTTCATAATCGGTTACTATAAATAACTGGTATTTAAAGAGTGATTTGAAGGTGCTGTTTTAATTAGAAATAATTTTTTAAGTTTTCTAGCATGATTATTTTGTCTGTTGAGGAATTGATTTGTTTAAATTACGCTTATTTCCTCGTGGATGTGTGCTACTCTGAACAGCGAGTGAAAGTTGTTTAAGGAACTTGGTTTTAAACTATTTTAATTCGCGAAAAGACGCTGAGAGCATGTATTTAATGGTTTAAAACAATTTGTTCAGTTATTTGTTCAATAACTCTTTGAAAAAGTCCGTGATTTTGTGAAAGAAAGCTTAAAAAGCGAGCTGGGATTGTAACTTTGGTTTCACGGGGTCGGAGGTCTCTGATTGGCCGAGAGGTCGCGCGGTAGGTGGGGACTTCATCCACCACTCGAGAGGTGGCAGCACTTATCGTCTTTTTACGTGGAGCACATTTTACGTTGAGAATTTGTATTGGAAAAATTATAAGCTTTTGATTAGGGGTGTAAAATAGCTAAAATAACTTATTTTAATATATATATATATATATATATATAAAGAGTAGCAAAGAACTTTTTTCCTAGATTTGAGTCCCATTTATAGGCTTAAATTAGTTTTGAAAATATGGAAATTCTTGGATTTTCCAGTCTATTGCCATGAATGATTTGAATATAAGATTTCTTTAAATTGATTGATTACAGAAGGGTTTATTATTGGAAAAATTAGCTTGAGTACCTCAACTGGGATAACTCTGCTTGTAAAGTGCGGTAAGAGTTAATTAATTACTTCGGTGTGTGTTGCGATCAGTGGGTGTCGGTTAAATTATTCGAGTTTATTTCTCTCATCAGAGTATGTATTTTTGTTTAAATTGCCAGGAGTTCCCCGATACAACTTTGTAAGGGGAGGATAGAGTTGTTTTCATTCAGAAAATTAGCTAAGTGGTTCTAGAAGTAACCAAGAATTTTCTTGTGGGTTTGTCAAAGTTTGGCTTTTTGCGATGTAGGGACGGAAGTGTGCCATGATGGCTATGAATGAAGTTTGGATTCCAAAAAGAACCGCATTAGCGAGTTCGTGTCTTGGAGTGCGTCTCCAAGTCCTCCTGGCACACTCTGCGGTGTGGAATGATTGGCTGTGGAGCTGACAGGGTTCTGTGTGCGTGTTTCCTGCGCGATTGGGGGTAGAGTGGGGACTGTAGCTGGTTGTTTTAGTCCTAAGGACACCTGTGCGTACGAGAGGTTTTGTGGCAGATTTTTTTCATGATAGATTTTTCGGTAGTTAGCCAGGTTTCTAGCCGGCACTGAAGCTGACTTGGAGATTTGTTGTTGCTGTGTATTGCGCTTGTCGGTTTGAGCTTGTCGTTTCTGAACCTGTTCTATGAACTTGGGGCAGAGTCTGGAGGCGATCAGATTATCTTCTAGTTAACTACATAAATACTCTCAAGTGCAATGTATAGAAAAATAACAATCTGGTATAAAACTAGTGTTCCTCATGAATGTGTCGATGAGAAGGTTGCCCTAAATCCTTAGCTTCCTTTTTACTTCCGTCTAGCCTGAATTCTTACTATAGAAATCTAAGTATTTTAAAACGTAATGCTTGTTTTTAAAATACATGCTCTCGTGTAGTGTTTTAATGTGTAAAGTAATATCCAATATTGTAAAACATTCAAAACCTCAAAATTTATGGGGATTTTTGACAGGAATATTTTGTTAATATATGGGTAAGTGGTCCGTAATAACGAAACACTGAACTGGTTTCCATACTTAAGATCAGGAGAAAGAATTTCTTCGTTGCGAACGGACTTCGCTGATGCGACATAATAACCAGAAAATTATGGTTCCAAGGCAGTAAGGCCTTAAACATTGACGTCACTTATGGCTCTACTTAGTTTAGCACACACTTCTGGTATGAAACAAAACTTCGCAATTTCTGTAATAAGATAAGAAGCTGAGAGTCACTGTCCATTGCCTAAATCTAAACATGCATATTTAATTAGTGAAAAATAAGAATCCGTATCATCCTAAGTCGTATGTCGACTTTATGAATCTTCAGTACATATCCAGATTCATGCTAGACACAAGATTTATATTTTATATAGCATTTTTATAGCCAGTATAATAACCCCATAACGAAACTCTCCAACATAACAGTTAAAACAAAACAAAATAGTAATGAAAATTTAATTTCGTACATTTGTGGAAATGTCAGTACATTTTCGGAAATAACATGAGCACGTAAATGTTTCAGTGCAATTAAAGAACCTATTTTATATAGAAATAACTGGAAATGATGTGACCATTTTTGAAGCGGTGGTTTGGATATCCTGCAGTGCACCTAACCTATCCGCTACTCAAGGAGTTTTATTTAATCTGTGTAACAAGGCATGCGTTTAAAACGTAAATGTCGTTTATACAACCACGAATATGAATATCACCGACGACAGGTAACATTTTTTTTTCTAAAATAAATGGAATTGAGATTTCTACCTTTTTTTACTCCATTAGTAGTAATCTACTTAACGAGTTAAATTGTTGTTAGACTTTCTGAAATACAATTTTCTCCTTAATTTCCTAGGTATACGGCAAAGTGTAAACACAGCCACATCATGGTGTTTTAAAATATTTGCATTATCCAAGTTATATACTTTTGAAAACATAGAACTGTTGGAAACACCATTTTTAAAAATATTTTTTTAGGTATGGAAAAGTGCTTTTTATTACTGAATTATACTGTCTTGTGCGTGATATATATTTCAAACAGCCATGCTTACAATGTGTTGGGCTTGTACATGTCCCCTTAATAGGTTTTAAAACCTTTATTATATGCTAAGAAAACAATATTCCACTTACAAAGCATGCTTGCGAATACATGTTTAACACAGTTGATTTTATTTATGATTATAATTCATAAGGCGTCATGCTCAGCACTTTGAAACATAACAATCCCAACAGCGCCATCGTTCTTCGTGTGCAATAGATCTAAGGATTAACAAATAACACTATAGCTAAAGGTCTACAATAAATCCAGTAGGCAATGGAGAGTTAAATAAAGTTCAGTACATTAAGGGGCAGAATGTGTTGTGACCATTTCCTGTGACATGCATAATATTTTCTGGATCAGGACAGTGTATTTGCTTTGTATTCTTGTAACAACTATTTTTGGTTTTTGTGAGTTCACAATAAAAATATGATATACAAAAATTTACTTTTTTGTAATTATACCAATATAAACACAATGAATATTAGCCATTCAGCATTTGGAAGTATGCCTACTGTGTAGTATACCTAACAATTATTCCTAAATATACATAGGAATTTATTTTAATCAGAGGTGTTCAGCTTTCACACAAGCTGAGTTAATCTCAAAGTAGAAACACAATTGTGTAATCGAAGGGTATGTCACAGAAATCTAATTTAAAACAAAAATAAATGTTTTAAAAGTTTCTTGAGAAGTGTATTTTGTTCTGTAGATGTATCCACCTTCCCGCAGTTCTTCCACGATATTCACAATCTGATTCGTGTGTGTATGATTACCTGCCTGTTGAGATGTCTCGAGTAGTCGAAGTCGTGATATGAGTTCATTTATATCATCCCAGTACACGTACTCGAGCTGGCTATCCCCATCAAGCTTCGAAGTCAGTCCCGAACCACTAGCTAGGCCTTCGTCGGGAAACAACTCGGCAATAATGTCGAATTTCGGGTGGGTCTCGTCCTTATATGTATTGGTTGTTATGTCATTATTGGTTAAATGCGTGCTCGTGTAACTAAGCAGTTTTTGGTATTGGTGTAGCGCTTCTCGTGAAAACTCTCCCGGTTTGCGTTTGAATAACAGCTCGCAGAGGCCCGGAGTCGCGCGCATGAATTCCTTGTCAACCTGTATGTAATCATTGAGTAGAAAATATATTTGCTTGTTCCTAAGATACCATTTTTTCTTCCGCCTATATACACCATATAACACGTCGTTAAAACGAGTCGTATAGAAAGTGAGATAATTTCGAACCGTGTCCGAGCGGGAACCTTCCTTTTTTTACGTTTCGATTCAGCCAACGATACATTATCATCATCATCATCGACCTCCTGAAGTGGCTTTATTTCGACGTCCGGGTATGTCTTTGCACTACCGACAGGGGTAACAGTTTGCCCCTGTAAAGTATCCAGTGGGGTTGTGTTAGGGCGGAAGGCTTCTTCCAATACTGCATCGCATTCCATACGCACACGCTTGGCCTGTAGGCACTTATCGCTCACAATTGCAATGACGTGGCGTAAATCCCCGACGGCGGCAGACATTATACTAAAACTTATAGTGACACATTCATACTTTATATATTAGGCAATGACTCTACGTGCAATCAGGTTGACTATTTTATCTTCGAAAGTATTTAGTCTCTGGAGCACTGCAGTACGCACATGCTCGCAATGCATCCATTTTACATCGTCTGTGCGCAAATCATTTAAAATACGCAAAATCCTGTGACGGATAAGTTCCTCAATATCTACAAGTTCTGTACTCAAAGTTTGGTTACGGATGTCGAGTTCTTCGAGCATATTTATAATAAGTTTATTCATCATCCCTTCAAATATCGAGCTGAGTTTCGTATCTAAGCTACCTACGCTCTCCAGCTGCGTACATAATGTGTTTAGCAAAGTCGAACCTGCACCTGACGCATTAAGGTGGTCACCTAGTTTCGCGGACAGGATTGTAAACCCCTTAGTGTCGAACTGCTCGAGCTTCGTCTCGACTGCTGTGAGCTTGGCGTTCACACCACTCAGCTTGTCGGCGCTCTCGTTCGCTATATGCAGATTTTCTCTCCATATTGCTGCGAGGGTCGTAAGTGACCTATAATCGACATGTTAGCCCAAATCTACCAGTTGCGCTTCGACGGCAAGTAGCTTGCTTCCCACTATGCTTCGCATGTTATTGGTTAAGGTCAGAAAATGCGTAGTCACTGTAACGGAAAACGTACTGATGGCATCGAGGTTCACCTCTAACTTCTTACTTATTGCTTCTAGCACGGCTTTATCATTAAGGCGACTATCTAGTTTCGTGGCAAGACCTCTAACTTGCTCGCCAACATCGTTCGAGGCTTTGTCATTAAGGTAACTGTCTAGTTTCATGGCGAGACTGCTAACTTGATCACCAACATCGTTAATTTTCTTCTCCGTAGCTGAAAACGCACCGCCTAATGCGCCGAGTTTCCCTACATCGTCGGATATATTGCTAAGCTGGGCATATAGCTTGATATACAGTACGTTCGTGTTGGCGAACATGTGGACTTACATGGCGACGAGGTTTGATTTCAACTGCGAGGGTACCATGCTCTCGGTCTTTACTTTAAGGTACCCATCTAGTAACACTATGATACCCGCTAGAACTCTCGCGCATCCTTTCTTACCCACATCGGTGATTTTCTTCTCCACTGCCGAAATCCTAGCCCCTAATGTGTTCAGTTTAAGTACATCATCGGATAATTTGTGAAGTTGGGCCTCCATATTGGTACGCTCGTGTTGCCGGACAGCCTCCCTTCCACGGCTTCGAGCGCGTCCCCGGTAGTAAAGGCGGTCAGGTGGGATACGTTTTCAATTAATGTACCGAGTCACAAATCCATGTTAGTGGTAAGTATATTAGTGTCGAACAGGCGGCCATCCATGGTGGCCAGCTTTCCACCCAACGCAGACAGTTTCTTAACATCGTCGGTCAATGGGCGTAATTCACTTGATACGGTCGTATGAACTCTGCTGGCTATACGCTCTCCCACACCTTTCAGCGCTGTCTCTAAAGCTGTGATTCGTGCCATACCTGCCAATAATGTGCGCAGATGCGCCTCCATACTGTTTTGAAGTGACATTACTGACAGCAACTCTTCCGATGTAACACTGCGAACAAATATACCTTCGTGGCATCACCATAATGTTTCGTGCTGCCTAAATTATTTGCTCGATTTCCTCCGAAACTGCAGTTCCCGTCGGTAGGAAATATAATACAGCTTTCCGGTGTCTGCTTCAGGCTGCTATGGCCGAACTTGGATTCTGAGTAGCTCATACTTCACTGATTCACTATAATGAACTGATCGAAGCCCCTACCGTCCCTTTTCAAGTGGAAACTCTTTTTCTATCACTAGAAACCCACTAGGTTCGCGCCAGCAACATGCACAAATGTCTTTAAATCTGTCGAATGTCATGTCGGTGTTAACGTGGTCCGAGTAGATGTGGTGTAAATTCAGGTCATCCATGCGAAATGGGACTAGGAAATTCGCATTGTCACATAGAAGCTTTTTAGGCATTCGTGAATACGTTTGCAATAGGTAAATAGAATACACTGCTACATGGCGTCCCATGCTGAAATACTGCTGCATAGTCTTCTGTTTCTCACCCGCTATGTCGTCGAAAATGAACGCCGAGTTTGGTAATGCCTCTCTTGGCTGCACGACGGCATCATTATCACTAAATGGAAAATAACGAAGTCCGGCAATGGCTTGTAGTATTTGCGATAGTCATAAGTACTTTGGCTGATGAAGAGATTTCGAGTATAGGTCAATGTTTTCGAAATGCAGACCATTGGGTTCCTCTAGGAGGCTAACAAGGACCCATGTCTTACTGCAGTTGCTTGGTCCCGCTATGATACCTCGTACGGTGCCTGGTAATAACTTTCCATTACTTGATCTGAAGCCGTTGGTTTCATCTTGGTGAGTCTTGGTGCCTGCGGCACGATCTCCATCGCACTGATATACGAATTGGTTAATCGGTAATATTTGTGTGAGTTTTTTTTACCATTCGCGACCCTGGGTGAGTTCTGTTATCTACAGTGTGTGTGTGATGCGGTCTGCCACTTGGGTCTTGGACGTGGATACGCGCGCACGATTATGTAAGTATGCTGCATGCCAGGAGGGAGAGTGTTTGTTATGGTAAGACTTACATAAATTTTTTTTCTCTCTCTCGACGAAGTGACGAGGCTGGGCCGGGGGATATCATTATTATTATTTAAAACCTGCTAGGCATATTTGTCATGGCAGGCATCTCTCATGGGAGCTGCTGCACTCTATCCACTGCATCACTGCGGCACCCTCGTGGTGGGCGTTGCTGTAAGGAGACATCTGCCTGAGGGTATGTCATAGTGGCATGGCGGGCGTCTCTCTTGGAACATGCCTGTCCTACGAATGCAGGAGCATGAAATTTTTTACATGCACACTCTATCCTCTACACTACCATGGCACCCTGTTGAAATGAAATGACAGAGCATTACATTTAACTTGTCATCTATCTGTTCCATCGCTGCAGCATCCCCCGTAGCAATGGAATGCCAGAACATGAAGTTTTTACATACACTCTATCCATTGAATCACCTCGGCCCCCCCATTCGGAATGTCATAACATCTCGCAAAGTCCCACGGTGGGTGTCTCTCTTGGGACACGCTTGCCCTCCTGTGTGAATGCAAGAGCGGGCAAGTTTTAACATGTGCTCTATCCATTGCATCACCGTGGCACCCCTCCCCAGTGAATGCAAGAGCGTGAAGTCTCGTAGCCCGCAGCTATGTCATGACAGGCATCTCTCTTGTGACACGACTAATGTCTGGGCAGTGTCTAAGAGACACACAGGAGAAAAAAACATGGCCACCAGGGAATGTGAGCTGTATAAATTTTTTATTTTTAACTTTTGAAATGTTGAAAACATTATTTTGAAAAAAATCCATTTTTTGAAAATTAGTTCAGGAATAAAATTATTTTAAAAAAATTAATTTTTCGAAAAAAAAATTTCTAAAATTCTTGCAAATTTTGGCAAATTTTGGCACTGAATGTCAAGCTGTCCGCCATAAAAGCAGGCTGCAAACGCATAAAGTTTGTCATTTCCTTGGTAAGCTTCGGTGTCCTTGTGTCCCTGTCATGACGCTGGCATTGAAGGTGCCAAACCACACTAATCCAGTCAACGAGAATGCTACCGCCACCAAGGATAAATTTGCCTAACATGTTAATCATTGACGATGCTAGCAGCCTATCATAAAGGGCACTGCCCGCACACAAGGATAAAGATGACTAACTTGTTACGCATGGCTCTCGAAAGAGGCTCGTCACTGACGAAGCTGGCAACCTATCATAAAGAACACTGGCACACACAATGGTAAATAGATTTAACATAATATGTGAGGCTCTCCAACCATTTGTCATGCAAGAAAAGCATCATTGCATGTTCAGCCCAGCATAAAAAGTGTTCCACTGTGATAACTGTTATGGTTGGTTTACCCGCAGTGATAACCTGTATACAGACATATCAAGAAGTGCATAGGGTGTGTTTGCCGTTCATCGGGAAGCGTCTGCATTTTTGGCTGCAAGTCATTCAGTTAGCACACCAGGACCAAACGACATGAAGATAGTAACTGCACAATTGTTAGCTCGGCCAGGCACAGGTTTGCTGTACTGACAAGTGGCCAGTCTGTAGGAGCATGTCTCTCGTCTGGGGGGAGTCTGGATTCACCTACTGCACAGGTGTGACGACGGGCTTGCCCGTGGATGTGAAGTACCGCCCGGTAGGAATGTTTTTAAAACTCAGCGCAACAAACTCCAAACATGTGATAAGTGGAGTGAGGCTCACTATGCTGTTCGTCTTGGTTACTGATTTCAATGTGCTACGGAAGAATGTGCTCATATCTTTGAAAGAAACCTAGTAGGTACATCTATGCTGACGTTGGCCAAACTGCATGTTTAATAACTTGTTGGAATCTGGTAGAAACGCCCATTAGCAAGGAGCGTGGGAAGAGACCCTTTGCCACAACGCTGCCTAAGCCGCGGCTGTTAGTCGTAGTTTCATGTAGCCAACCTAGTATATGAGGCCAAAAGAGTACCTTCCACTCTTAATGATAAATGTTAACTCACAGAATACGGTTTTTTCTTTGTTTGTTTTTTCTAGCTATTAAAAATAACATTTGAACCACTTGAGTGAGGTTAACCATGAAATTTACAATTTTGAAAAGAGTACACAGCTCAGGAAATTTTCTGCTCTTTTCAATTTTTGCCCTTACAAGCGTGCGCCATCCATAGTTTCAGATACAAGCAGCCCATTATTTACCCCTCTCTTTTCCAGTTTTTACACCTTTTGAAGGGTAAAACCTGCAAAAAAAAATTTCTGACTTGAATGAGATACATAATGCAAAAATAAGTCAATGTCCAAACATATTAGGCTATTTTTAAGGCATCAGTATTTCTTTCGATTAAATTACAANTATGCAAAAATAAGTCAATGTCCAAACATATTAGGCTATTTTTAAGGCATCAGTATTTCTTTCGATTAAATTACAACTATTTAATTTTAAAAAAAGTTTTGTTTTTGTCGAGTTTTTTCCCCGCCGCACCATAAATAAAAACCAAGAACAAAACACATCAGGCTCAGCTGTATGAATAACCAAGAAATGAATTCCATGCTGTGATAAACTGCCTTGAGTAGTTAAACAAATTATAATACCCTTTTGCCACTTCACCCTTGGTTTGGCGATGATCTCGCAGATGTGTGCCAGGCTGTCAGGCGGCTGGCGAATTCTGCGAGGGGGGGGGGACATAATTCCTGAACACGATATACCACGATTACATAATGAATTAAGGAGCCCTCCTATCTGGAGTTTTTTTAGGTAAATGTAATGAATAGCGGCGTTTTTGAAGGAGACATAGTAGACCCACAAATGTTATATAAATGGCTTTTGCATACCTTACCTGTTTCATATTTAGGACGGCGTAATGATAAAATAAGCAGAACATAGAATATAAAATAGNACTTTTGCATACCTTACCTGTTTCATATTTAGGACGGCGTAATGATAAAATAAGCAGAACATAGAATATAAAATAGATAATATACGAGGAGTTCTGCCGCTTTGTTTACATCGGACGCCATGATGTTTAGTCCTGTAATGCTGTAGTAACGTAAACAAATGCGAATCGGCCGTCACATTATTCGCTGTGGATGTGTAGACGTTACCGTANTGTAATGCTGTAGTAACGTAAACAAATGCGAATCGGCCGTCACATTATTCGCTGTGGATGTGTAGACGTTACCGTATGTTAGTTGCAGTTTAGATGCGAGACATTGCGGTTAGTGGCGAGTGGTGTGTTTTTGCGTCCGTGAGTTCCGACGTCCAAATCCGACCGTGCAAATGCGTGTGATTTAAGAATGGAGGGTGCAAGTACGAATGCTTCTGTGCGTCACAGTCTTCTATGTGGCGGGTGTTACTTGGACGTTTTAGTAGATCATGGTGTTTTGTCGAGTGAGGTAATGTGCAAGTCATACACGATAGTTGTTGAATTGGCCGAGGATAGTGGAATTGTACCCACCGCCTACCTAGGTGAGTTAATTCATATACTTCCGGTATTTTTTACTACTACTTTAAAACCCTAAAATCCTAGATTAGAATAAAATCGTAGGTTATATAAACCCCCTACAATCCTAGATTAGATTAAATCCCTATAATCCTAGGTTAGATTAAAATCCTACAATCCTAGGTTAGATTAAAAATGTAAAATAGTGATTCACTTATCGTGGGGTTAGGTTAAGTTAGGTGGGCACATATTACGAAATTGGGTGGACAAATGTTAAATTGAGGTGTTTTTGTATTTTTTGTGGGTGTATTTTTAATGATTTTACCCTACAAATTCCCTGATCTTCATAGCCCTCCCCACTATCGTATGTGTGGTTTGTATTGGTAATACGTTAATGCCCCTAGTATATTCGTGTTCTGTGTAATTAGTAGAGTGGAAATATACCACTTTCCGTGATGTTCTTTTATTTTAAGAAAAGTCTCTATTGTATACAATTACAGTTTAGAACAAATATTTACCTCAATATTTGAAAAAATCATTATAAAAATAATTTATACAAAATTCTAATATTAGTATTAAGCAAACTCGAAAAAGAAAAATTGTTAATTCTCAAATATACTGATACAGAATAATGACTATTACATTCCTCACAAGAGTCCTCTGATGAGTATAAATATTTCTCTCTTTTGCAGCTGAATCCGTGTCGTCCGCAGATCCCAATAAATTCCACACTGCAAGGTCCATTCTTCTCCGTTTAGTTTTAAGAGTTGCGCGTAGACAAGAAATTACAGGGTCTGACATGATGAGTGTGTGTCGATGTTCGTGTCGGTTCTTGAAGTTGTACGCGTAAATAATTCAATAAATATATAATATTTGATTTTGTCTTAGCACCACACAAGTAGCATGTTGAAGCTCATCTTGACATGGCAGCTATAATGCAAAATAAGTATTAATGTAGGGGCAAGTGTTGCAGCTTGTTTCTCATTTATCCCCACATCTGTGGTTATCAATTCCACTGATTCCTTGGCAAATAAGAATATGATTTTTTTGACCTACAAGGCATATTAGCGGTACTCTTGCTTTGATGTACATGGGAGTGCTTAAAATACATCTTCAGAAAAATTAATATTTTTCTGAAGTCACGTGGAATAATAATTCATAATAATTCTTGGTGCGTTGCTACTTTTCCCCATTTCGTATGAACTTTAATAAAGTATCAGTTGGTGGTAACTTACCAACTCGTTGCAAAACAAGGACAAACATGGCGTCAAATCTTAAATCTTCCCTATTTTCAACCTATATGTCAAACAAGGACGTTAGAAATATTGGCGGAATCATTCTGAAAAAAATCTAATAAAGATTTTGTGCGCAAAAGGTTTTGCACTTTTAGTGGTCACTTTCAATAATGTTAAATGATACATAAAAACTTGTAGTAAAAACGTAGCAAATATAAATTATACCTTAATTACCTATTCAAATGTCTTCTCCAGATCAATAATTTCTAATTTTGAATCACTAATGCACTCAATAGTAAGCTAATATAAATAAATGTGATAGTTGAGAACTGAAACCGCAGTGCAGGTAATATGTATAAGAACCAAGATAGCTGAACAGACTGGGCTGAGTGCGTCAGAGCTATCAGTACTGCCATGTTTGCGCGCGTTCCAGCATGACCCCTGGCATGGTCCCAGTAAAACAAGCAGGTCTCACTCACTTTGAACGTTCTACAACGAAATAAAATTAATTTTCAGTTTCGGTGTGGTGGGAAAATATAATTTTTTTCCTTCTAGATGGGCAAAATCGCTCACTGTATGGCGTTTGCAGCCTGTGTAGTTTGTATTGCCGGCAAATATATATAGAAGCAGTTCTGTTTTTCTCGCGCAGCAGCTGTGAGAAGGTGGCCCCTCAGAAGCCCTCAGGGCGGCAGACGTGAATCATTGGCTGCATCACGAGTTTCCTCGTGTTGACTCGGCTTGCAAATTGTCTCCTCATCCAAACCGCTCAGAGTCCACCCCTGATCTGTGTACAGTTATTGGACAAGTATTGCACTGTACTTTACTCACCATATTTAGCAACTATCTGGGATAAAAAATAGATACGTTCATCTGTTATTTACTGTCAGCAGCTGAGATTACTTACAAGCGTTCCTTTATTTCTGATGCAGCTAAGTCACTGACGAGATGCGTTTCGGCGTCTGGCTTGGAGGCTACACTTGCTACCGATACTACTGATGGGCAGGACACGCGGTAACAGATGATCAAAAATGGCGGTGGTACACGATAATTCTAACCAAGAAACTGTAACATTGCTGTTATCTGCCGACTATGTGAAGAGTGAGGGTAGGTTAGTAGTATTAAATTATTTTCACCGGAATCAAATGCTCATACTATCTAATTTTTTCAGATTAATCTCCGTATCATCGAAACACACACGCATTGCTATTG
>NQII01002928.1:269717-305201 GCA_002778355.1 Clitarchus hookeri | reverse complement strand
GGCTGTGGCCGCAGGGTACGGAAGGGCGCTTTTCCTTCCTAACTCGCCTTAAAACTGAGAGTGGAGATATTTGGGTGACTCTTAACAGCGAGGTCTTGAGAGCCGGTGAGGGCGAAGTTAACTGAATATGGAGCAGCGCCGGAATGCAAGGGCGAAAATGCGGGAGCGACCCCACCGAGGATCCGAACCCGGTTCGCCTAGCTGGGAGGCGAGTATTCTTACCACTACACCACCGCGGCCCCGGTCTTGGATAGGGTCCGAATTCTAATCGCAAGTGGCGATTCCGAGGGGTTTCACGTGAACACGCCTGCGTCAGCGGGTAATACTTTCCTTCGGGATAAATGAATGAGAAGGAAAGTAACAAAATGTGAGCTTGGTTTTTTATGGCTTGAAATCGACATATCTGCGCGAGCTCGTCAGTTTGGCGCCAAAATCAGCTCGCTAGCTCATCGGAGTCGCGAGATATTGCAACACGAACGTCTTCGCCCACTTCAGTCGCCGCGGGCCCCCACCCGTGCCTCACGCATGCGCGGCNCATCGGAGTCGCGAGATATTGCAACACGAACGTCTTCGCCCACTTCAGTCGCCGCGGGCCCCCACCCGTGCCTCACGCATGCGCGGCGCCGACTCAAGGTCATACTCGCATCGTGGTCGTACACCCGACTGAACGAGATGACGTTTATTTTAATCGCGTTGTTAGTCGGGAAGTTATAGTGTCGGAATTGATCACCCTGCAAACGTAACATCGCCGTTTACCTCCTGGTAACTCACGTGTAGACCTGATTTAAAAGACGCATTCACGTAAAAAATAAGCATGGTTCGTTACTCGAATTCAGTTTCCTGATTTCTGCGCTACTTTGTTCTGTATTGGGCCGAGCTTCTGGCACCCGTCTACTCCAAGATATTTTCCGTTTTTTGTGAGGCACGGAAGCAAGGAAGCGATAAGGGCGACACTTGCATACGCACCACAAGCTCCGTCGTCGCTACGCGCAAAACTCTTAACTGACGTGCAAGCTTTCTGTTTAACAAAATTTACTACGGGACTTCAAAATTTAACTCTATAATTCTGTTGCTGGAAAGTTTCTAGCAAAGGTCCACTACACAGTAGTTTCGCACTTATTAACCCAGAATATTTTAAGCAATATACTGTACACGGTAACGTGAGCACTTTTGAGTCCCTAGTTACTTCTTTCGTGCAAGAGCCATTTTCATCCATCCAAAATCTTTTTTTAAATAAATATTTGCCATGTAAGCTACAAACACAGTGTGTATATTTCACCAGACACACAAAAGTTAAAGTCTAAGGCTACATTAACATGTATTTATTGACTATTATTCCAAATGAGAGTGCTTCAAAAAGTGCTCACTTTACCGTGAATAACCTACATAGCTAGAAACCCTAATTGGGGCCGCGGTGGTGTAGTGGTAAGAATATTCGTCTCCCACGAAGGCGGACCGGGTTCGGATCCTCGGCGGAGTCGCTCCCGGATTTTCGCCCTTGCATTCCGGCGCTGTTCCATACTCAATTCGCTTCACCCTCACCGGCTCTCAAGACCTCGCTGTTAAGAGCCGCCCAAATATCTCCACTCTCAGTTTTAAGGCGAGTTAGGAAGGAAAAGCGCCCTTCCGTACCCTGCGGCCACAGCCACGTGCCGCGGTGGAAATTAATTCCGCGGAAAGACAGGTGGACGTCAGCCGAGGGAAAAGATGGTCTCGAATTACCGCGCAGCTGCTCCGGCCGGGGAACACGTGGCCGGGCCGAGTCGGGAACTCCGTAGAGGTAGAGTGCTCACGCCAGCTGCGCAGTAACAACTCTCCGCGTTTCAATACTGGACTGTTTTTTTTTCCCCCTCTTACCAATAGCACAACCAGGCTATTCCTCCGTCTCGTGCAAACAAAGCTTAACCGAGCCTAGAAAATTACACCAAAAGGACAAAGCACCGCATTCGTGCGCACTCAAATGTAATATTAATTTGCAATAAGAACTATTTCTTACTAGGTATTTGCAAACGCATCTATTTTCTCCCTGTTTAATTCATACTAGTTATTAATTAAATATTGTACCTTATGGATAAAATATAAGCGAAATTTCAAATTTATCAAAAAATTATGTACTTTTAAGTTTCCACGAGTATAAATGTGGTGGTTATTCCCAAGGTTTGATTCAAAAAGTGCGAAGAAACCGCGAATATACTACAGCAGAAACATCATTCATACCACGCGAACTAACCTCCTGAGGCGTCTATAATTGTTTACTAGTGATTCCCCTTAACTGCACCTGCGAGCACAGAGCAGCTCCTTGCGTAGAAGCCAACTCTTTAGAGACGTCGAGTAGAGCGCATAATGCCTGCTAGAGAAGGCACTTTGACGAACCCGGGAGATGGACTCTCTCTCCTCCGCGAACACATCCGGGAGAAGGCGGCAAAAATTACGACCGGGAAACCCTTAAAAAAAAAAAAGGGATGCAGGGAAGCTTGAGGAGGGTGGGACGCCTGTGGGTGGCGAGGGGGGTTGATCAAGGGCCTGCGCAACCCCCCCTACCACTGCAACCCCTCTTCAACCCCCTCCCTATTCAAGAACCTGGCCTACCCTCCACGCGAGACCATAAAAAAAACTCTGCATTGTGGAGAACATGAGGTGGCCGTGGACGGCCGGCCGAAGTATTCCACGCAAGACGAGACCTCGGCAGGTATTTGCACGGCCTTCTTGAAGCACCCTCACTTCCCGAGACTGCCCGCGAGTGAATCTCTTAAACATCCTGAAGGAAGCGTCAGTTTTACTCACGTCGCTGCTTGCGGGGAGAGTCTGGTTTTGGCATCAGAGCAATTACGGCGTGAAGACCGCTGGAATGCATTAAAACCGATGTTACCAAAAAAGTCATTATATTTAAGTCTGATCTTCCGCATGCGATGTCGTTTCAAGCAAACAAAACTGAATAAATAAATACATTTTTTTTTTTGCATAATCGCGCGTCAAGATAACTATTTTACTGTTCATCGAACGCGACGGGAATTAAAATTAACAAACAGTATAAAGTGTTAACGAGTTACCCTAAAGTATCTACGTAACAGGGCAAATTTTATAATTTTTGTAAAGATAATTGAGGATCATATTCTACTTATTTTTCTCTTCAGTAACGTTGCTTTATATATATATATACATATATATATATATATATATATATATAATATTTAGTAACCGTATCAGTTTATTCAAATAGCTGTGCGTTCGAGTCACGCTTTACAAATTGTTTTGAAATTGAAACTTAAGTATTGTCGGTGCTAGCCATCCAATTAATGTGATTATATGTCGTTATTTAAAGTATGCGAATCTGGTGCATTCATTCTGCAGCATCCTAGACTACTTAGTCATCAACGTAGGCCTACTGCGACCATAGCTACTTATTCATTTGGCTGCTGCCATGCTGAGAGTCTTTGCTTCTATATTCACCTTCAGGTGGCCGCCTGGTTGAAGAAATTTTGCACGCGTGAGGCCTAAACAAGAGGAAGCGCTAGGGGCGACCTAGATATGCGCATCAACTCTCACATCGCCTCTACGCGCAAAGCACTGAACTGGCGTGCAGTCTTGACGTCGATAACGCGCCCTATGAGACTTTCAGCGGAGACCCTACCATTTTATGGCGTAATAATAAAAATTAAGGTTTGATGCGCGTCCCTTTTCCTTTTTAATGTTTTGTACCGGAATGTTTATACATTTAAAAAAAGACCGCGAAAACACCCGTTTAGGCCATTTTCAATATCACAAAAAAATTCTGTAGAGAGAAATGGAGGAACTGGAAAACGTATACAGACGCGTAACGTTTATTAAATGCTATTCGTAAGCAAACCTCACTCAGACACGTTGGACGGTGTTTTAATAAAACGTGTTCTGCTGGAGCTCTGCGCCCAGACAGCCACCTTAAGGGGACAGTTTTGCTTCCATCCTGGAATTTTATTTTACAAATATTGATAATCAAAATTCATGAAAAAATATTAAAATCCATGCTTGATGTGATGTAAAGGACCACTTGGCCGAAATTTTGAAATTTCAATGATTTCAGTTATAGATCCGTATTTTCCAATTGGGACTGAAATTATTAAATACGGAGGCAATCCTTGATTACGGTCTCAGATATGAAATTAATCGTGTAAGAAAATTAAGTTGAATTTCGAAACAACTATTAAGATATTTCCTGTACCTTTACAAGCTTGGTTTTTAAATACCGACTGTGTGTAAATTAAGTCATGATCAGCACATTTTAAGCGTGTTCAATAATTTCTTTTAAAAAAACTGAATTTCCAACACACTGTAGCACAATTCAAGCGCCAGGTAGGTGGACCCGGTAACAGCATTCATAAAATATTGTATTTTTTTTAACCCAACATGTATATTTTTTTTAGATATTTTGATATATTTTTTTGTATTGGGTATGTTTTCAAAGTCCGCTGTCCATGCACTAAACATCTGCGCGTTCAGAAATGCCGCAAAAAAAAAATTTAAAGCTTATGTAAATCGCGGTCATTGTGTCGCTATCTCTCTGCAGATGTTGCGTTATATAGAACAGCCGGCCGATACGCTATTATGCTGAGCAGCCCACTCTACGGCCATTGTGGCCCGTGGCGATCCGCTTTTGGGTGCCGCTGTGGTCTGATGGTCCGACCACTCGATTCTTGGTGGGATCGCGCTAGATTTTTTGCATGTGGGAAACGTGGCGGGCGTTGCCATTGCACGGCGGGTTTTCTCGGAGCTCTCCCGTTCTCTCTCGCCCTTGCGTTTCGTCGCTACTCAACACTCAGTTCGGTTTTCAACTATGCTGGTTCGTCGGGTCTGCAGTTGTCGAAGGCAACCTGGTGTCTCCCTTTTCGGAGTTGTAGACCCACAATGTGGAATTTCCCGTACGGATATCCGTATTTCAGCCCATAGTGGAAATACGGTCAGACCTGTGAAGCCTGATTGTAGTGGCAATCACAGGTGGAGGGATATTTTTCCCAGAGGCCCTTGGTGGTGGTACCGGACCGTCCTAGAAATGGAATTAATTAGGCTCTGAAAGATGTATCCTGTTATACCCTAGTACAGGAGGGGAGGTGGTAGGGAGAACCGGACATGTTCAGGAAAACATGCCGGTGGGTTTTCTCGGGACTCTCCCCTTTTCTCTCACCCTTGCATTCCGTCTCTACTGAACCTCCACCTGCCGGTCTCACGTTATCCCTCACCCTTGCATTCCACCGCTATTCAAACTCTACTTCGTTTCTCCCTTACAGGTTCTGAAGACCCCTTTTTAAAGGCTCTCTCGTGCGCTCGCTGGGGCCGCGGTGGCTGAGCGGTTAGTCTTCTCAGCTCTCACTAAGGTGAACCGTGTTCAATCCCCGGCCGGGCCACTTCTGGATTTTTGCATGTTGGTATCATGCCGGAAGACGCCGCTGGTCGACAGCTTTTTTCGGGATCTACCCGTTTCCGCCACCCCTTCATTCCGGCGCTGNGGCGGGATCGCGCTAGATTTTTTGCATGCGAGAAACGTGGCGGGCGTTGCCATTGCTCGGCGGGTTTTCTCGGAGCTCTCCCGTTCTCTCTCGCCCTTGCATTTCGTCGCTACTCAACACTCAGTTCGGTTTTCAACTATGCCGGTTCGTCGGGCCTGCAGTTGTCGAAGGCAACCTGGTGTCTCCCTTTCCGGGGGTTGTAGACCCACAATGTGGAATTTTCCGTACGGATAGTCGTATTTCAGCTCAGAGTGGAAATACGGCCAGACCTGTAGAGAGCGAAAATTACGTGGAGGGACATGTTTTCCCAGATGCCCTTGGTGGTGGTACAGGACTGTCCAAGAAATGGAATTAATTAGGCTCTGAAAGACGTCTCCTGTTATACCCTAGTGGGTAAGGTACAGGAGGGGAGGTGGTGCGGAGAGCCGGAAATGCACCGGAAAGCATGCCGGTGGGTTTTCTCGGGGTTCTCCCATTATCCCTCACCCTTGCATTCCAACGCTACTCAAACTATACCCCGTTTCTTCTGAAAGGCTCGTATGTAACTGTGGCCGTGTCTCAATTGGCCCAGAGAGAGCTCTCTCGTGCTCTCGCTGGGGCCGCGGTGGCTGAGCGGTTAGCCTTCTCAGCTCCCACCAAGGCGAACCGTGGATTTTCGCATGTTGGAATCGTGCCGGACGACGCCGCTGGACAGCGGCTTTTTTCGGGGATCCACTAACCTCTATCACCCTGATCGGCTTTCAAGACCTCGCTGTTAAGGGCCGCCCAAATCTCTTCACTCACTCAGTCATGCTCTCGCGAGCACGTCATTATGACGTCAGAGAGAACGCTCTCCGGTCGTCTCAGTTCGTTGGAGTCTGGGACAGAGATGTGTTGGAGTACGTGGTCAACACGACCGCACTTCCTGCGCATGTCCTGTGTCGACCCTTAGTGGCCCTGCTTAGGCTTGCTACGTGTTCTTCCCTGGGCGGTTACCCATCTGAGTCCTGATCCCGCTCGAACCTATTTAACCACGTAATCAGAGGACCGCCAGGTTACCAGGGCGGCATGGCCGCCGGCTCAATTCGTCGGAGAGAGCACCTAAGAGCGAGAGTACAGAGAGAGAAAGAGAGAGCACGAAGTTGTATACTCGCTCGCACTCTCTCGCACTCTCTGACCACCGCGCCGTAGACCGAAACAAATATGGCCAAAATAACGTCGCATTTACCTGTTTGTGAATAATTTCAACTGTTTTAATCACCGAAATATCTCACGTGACACGTATTTATAAAAATATAAATAAGGATTTCTAACAGTTTTTTTGCCACTTTGATGTAACACAACGGTAATATGTAAAATAAAAATTATTATTTTATGCTTTAACAATTATTCCGGTAATCATATAATTGTTTGTGAATTTTTTGAACATATGTAAATTATTTTCAATAGTCATGACCGTGATTTTATCTTAACATGATCTCGCGGCTTTCAACATCAGCTGTCTGCGTGACGTTGGAGAGAAACGAGAGAGCTGTGTTCTCAATTTCACAGAGCGAGAGCGCGAGAGAGCGCGAAGCAGTGCCCTCACCAGGTTGTACAAAAGAGCGCTCTCCCAAAAGAGTATTCTTTATATCGAGACATGGCCTGAAGCAGTTTCACGCGTTTAGGGCCCGGAAGCGATAATAAGGGCCTTGTCCACAATAGCTGGCCTGGCGGACGCCTGGCTGCTGATTGGTGCACGTGAGCTATGACGTCACAGCTCGCGGTCCCAATGTCCCAAGGTCATTCGCCAACTTCAACTTTTCGCCCGCGGACGCAAGCAGACGTGTCCCAAGTTTTTTTTTTAGTTTGCATTTTATGGCGCGCAAACGGTAAAAGTAAAATAATGCCGTGTTCGTATCGAAACGCGAAGATCGAGAAAGTAAAATCGCTACTTGTACAAATACATAATCGCCATTGTCACAGCTGCGAAAACGAAACTCAAATGTGCGACTTTCAACCATCCGTATAATCCGTCAGTCGCCCGTCCATCCGGCGGCCACGTGATCTTCAACCAATCGCAGGGCAACTTTTTTTTTCCCATGCGTCAATCCGTCAAATATTTCTCAATTTTAACTTTCGACGGATGGGCCACCGTCTTCTGACGACATTCCGTAGACGTAAATACGCATTTTGAAATAAAATGCAAGGCGGTGGTTCTGTGTCAATTTATCTTTAATTGTAAATTCAGGAATTTTAAATATTAACAATAATTAAGTATAAATTCTCATCACGTAAAAATTACTCCCCCAAAATGTTGCTCTCTTGAATATATATTTATAACCAAAATATACCTCCAACTAAAGAAAGATCACGATGTTAAGTTGTCACACTGAAATTTTGCCGTACATAAGGATTGACGGATTGTTGTGAATCGCTTTCAACTGGTGGACAAAACACAGACGGATGACTGACGGTTGTGAAGGATGGTCGTGAGTCCACCTTTAATAAATAAAAACCTAAAAAGTGCGCTGACAAAAAAACAAACAATAACCAAGTAAAATTTAATAAAATCAAAATGGAAAACTACTCACTCGCATAACTAGAAATAAAAAAAACAACATAAATTCAGCTACAAATATGAATATTTATGAGTAGGGACAGGAAGATTTTGTGTTTTAAACGTCTCGTAGGCTAGACTTCACGGTCCTATGTATTTTCGAGCCTCAGCTTTCTGTTGATTGGCTGCTGCCCCCGTGTGTAGCAAGTTTTAACTCAGACCAAATTCAGTGATTGTTTCCTTGCAGGTCTTTTATTGGCCCAGAGTTCACCTGGGCGTGTCCAACAAATTGTGGTGCAATTTCAAACGCAAAAGAAATATACATATGTCTAAAGTCCAGCTTGTCCTGAACTGAATTCGCGAAATTTTCCAGTCCCTATTTATGAGTAATCGCAAATGAGTAATTGGCTCACGATTCCAGTGCACTCTAGCGATGGTGTCCGAAAGCTTAGGCTTGGAACGGCGCCGAATTCTGTGCAATCGGGTGCCAGTGTCAGAAAGGTTAAGTTCGGACATTGGAATTGTAGCTTGCCCGACGTGGATAGGATTTGAGGTAAAAAAAACCTGCCAAATGACTTCTGCAAAACGTTGGGTGTCCGCGTCGAACCGCGGACTCCAGAATGAGAAGCTGCAGATTGACCACTCTTGACATCGGTGGATTCACGCTGAGAGCTGGACAAGAACAAAATTCAGACACGGTGCATCTGAATCAGCGACTTCAATCAGTAGAATTACTTTATTGAAACTCCAGTTAGCGAGCTGTTATCTACCGGCAATGCACTGCCAGAACAATATAATTCACCAGGAACCCGTAGAAAGTACTACACAATCCGTGAATACCGACAACAAAATTTATCAGCGGAGTTTTACTGATTAAACAGATCTGCAGTAAAATTCACTGATATGGAGCAGATTTCAACTGTTTCGATTTTAGAGTGCAGGGTTTAAAATTTGTTTCGTGAATTCACCGGAAGACAACGTAGACTTCGTGTGTAGGCATGCGTATAGTGCGTTAGCACCTGGTGGACAGACATATGAGGCTCGAGTATATACTGTAGACCTATTATGGGCAAGGTCAAACACAAATTAAATCATTCCGATATTAAAAACCGTTTACATAACACTTTTAATTCAACTTTAAAGCACGGAACTAGTTTCCCTCCGTCATTGCTGATGTCACTAGACGCATGTCAGACATTATTCACGTTAGAATGCACAGCTTCACTTGAGAGACACATTAATAAAGTGATCAGGCTCATCGCAATGGTAATTGTACCTACGCTGAAAAAAAATGGTTTTGTGGTGACCAACAAAATTTTTTTGGTGGCCACAAAACAGTTTTGTCAATCAAGACACCACAAAATATTTTGTAGCACCAACAAAAGTTTTTTTTTGTCATTGGCAGTATTTAGTGGCAAATACAAAATGACGTTTGTGGT
Organism: Clitarchus hookeri; assembly: GCA_002778355.1. Taxonomy (NCBI): domain Eukaryota; kingdom Metazoa; phylum Arthropoda; class Insecta; order Phasmatodea; family Phasmatidae; genus Clitarchus; species Clitarchus hookeri. The sequence goes on along the minus strand of NQII01002928.1, from coordinate 295,764 downwards.
CACCGGCAATTAAAAACTGAAATAAACCTCGCCAGGAGCGGGATTCGAACCCTGGACTGCTTACAGGAAAGCTCTTTGTTTTACCGTTGCACCACCTTGCTCGACGTTAAGTTACTGTCTGGGGCATGTTTATAACATAAGTCTAATGCAGTATAAAAAACACGACAAGGCCTGCACACTTCACGTCGTGGAAAGTTAATTTTCTGCACTCATTCACGTATAACATTGACTTATTTAGAAGAAAGGAATGATATAAACAATGTTCTTAGGAATATCCCTCATGAATTAGTTCGTAACGTGATGCAAAGAAACTAACACGGACAAATATGGCGTCGTGGCCAGCCAGAGCGCATGCGCAGAGTATAATGGACGTAGTTTCGCAGTCGCAACAACATTGTATTACTGTAGATGACATTAATGCCATTGCTGCCAACTAAATGCTTTGGTGGCAGCCAATAAATATATTGTTAACAAACAAATGCGTTAGTGAGCACTAAATAGCGTTGGTACTTCTCAGTCTACGTGTTATTGGGCACCACAATCTGTTTTGGACCAGCAACAAAATTTCGCCTTGGAAAGCATTAACCGAACAGTTTTTTGTAGCCACTGACAAATCTTTTCTTTCTTGTAAGGTGGAAAAATACACAACGTGCATAGAAGTAGACCTTAAGTAGGGCTTTCAAAAGTGCTTGCTTAGTTTACAATGAACAACTTTTATCAATATGTTTCGAAAATATTTTATCCAGGGTGATGGTACAGTGATCAAAACGAATATACTAATAATGTTATATTTATATGTAGGGATAGATTGTCTATAATTAACTTAAAATTAGGAACCTTATATCTGCAGGTAGCCGCAGTCCTTCCTGAAACATGAGATTGCTAGACAACTTGTAACTTCGTTAAAAAAAAACTAAGCAGTTGTTTAATTAATTAAACCAGTGACATTCTTAAATGTGTAGAAAACGATTTCTCCTTTCCTCATAAGTTAATGGAAATAATTTTCAGAGTAATAAATGTCTCCATATAAACGTACATACGTTTCTTAAATGCGGTTCGTGTTTAGACACCTCTACAAACTACCCAATTATTTTTCAAGGACGTGTGTTGTACAACATTATTGTAATGCATTTCAAACGCCAGTTAAGCGAAGCCCTAAAGCCGGGTTCATAAACTACGCAATAAACTTATGAACGCAACGACGCAACGCAAGATAATTACGATCGTTTATAAACATCGTACTACGCAAGACGTCACCAACATTGCAAAATGTAAATACCAAACAAGATGTATTTCCTTAATGCTTTTTAATAAACTTTAGTTTTCCTTTTTCAAACATATTTTTTTAGTGAAGATATATATATATATATATATATTAAATTTTAATATTTGTTAAGTTACTGGTGCATTGCTTTAAATGCCTGATAACGAATTTCCAAGAACATTATCAAATTTTCTCAGCAAGACGGAGATACTAAAATATTTAAACACTTATTTATACTCTTTACTTGTGAATCAACGCAACAATTACTTATAAATTCGTTGCGCAAACGAATAATATAATAATAACTGAACATCACAGCGTTCTGTACGAGTTTAAAACGATTTATCAGTCGATCACTGCTAATTTAGAAGGCGCAAGCAGGATGCAAGCAAAAACGCAAGAAGTTGCAAGTTGACCAATTTTTGCGTTGCGTTATTGGGTCCTGCATAGTTTATAAACTGTAGCATTGAGATACGTACTTTCGACTGTTTGCGTCTTTGCGTTTCTTGCGTAGTTTGTAAACTCGGCCTAACGAGACCTGTGTCAACTTCACTGCGAATCCGCCTGAAAGGGTAGGCCACTCCGCCAGTGAGTTGCAACCTCCCAAAACCCACCCTCTAATGCAGATGCGGGCTTTATTCCAAAGAGCCTAGGCAAGGGGGGAGGGGAGTTGATATTTCCCAAATGAGAAGTAGGCGGTAAGGAGGGGTGAGAAAGCACGTGGCGGTGCAAGCCCCGCCCACCCATTGATTCATCATCAGCACCTGCTCCGCTCTCATTGGCCGGCGGCTCGTGCCAAGGGGGAGAGTCCTCCAGGCCACGCCCACCCCGGGTTCTTTTTTTTTTTTTACGGGCTGCTTTGTCGGGGGTTGAAGTAATGAGCCGTACATCATCTGCCTTGACCAGGAACACCCTCCGGGGGTTTTATTTCATGCCGCGGGGAGCGCGTGGGTTGGACAAACCGCACCGTTACAGGGGTTGTAGAGGGGGTTGCGGTGAATAAGGGGTGAGGGGTGTGAAGGTCATGCCCTTAGTCTCCCCCGCAGCGGTGCTGAAAGAGTTCTTTTATGACCGGGTCCTTTTTTAACGCCCGCTCAGGAAAGGGTGTTGCTAAATGTCCGTCCTTGCTGCCGCTGAAGTATATAAAGTGATAAATACTCCCTTGAACAATTGGAGACACTTTTTTGTTGTCCCGGGCATCCTTCTTTTCTATCCCCCGATCTCTTTTTTGAAAAGCTCGGGGGAAAAAAACCCCCCGTTCGCAGTTAAGGCGGAGGTGAGGAAAACCGGCTAATATTTACCACGCCACAGAAAGGCCTCGCCGCCTTTCCGGGTAACTGAACCGATTCACGCAGACATTCATTACCGTCGCCGTGCTTAGGCCTGGACGTCCCGGGGCGCAGCGGGTTGAGGCGATCCACACCTCTCGAACGCGCGACAAAAAATGAAATAACAGGTGGCCACAAAGAGCTGCGTGCAATTCTCCGGAATTACGGCTTGCGGAGTAAGGTACCTGCTGGATTCACGTCGCTACGAGCTCGTCCCGACAGCGCGGCACGACAGCGCGGCACGACAGCGCGGCACGACAGCGCGGCACGACAGCGCGGCACGACAGCTCAGTCCGACCGTTTCCGCGTCCAACATTAGATAAGTGTTTACAACGCACCGGCAGCTTCCGCCCGACAAGTGTTGCACGACTTTCAACCAATCCTAGAACGGAAAGTAACCATGGACTGAAGATGAGGTAGAGAGATCACGCTGGCTGCGCACAACCAGTCTCCGTGTCCCAACATCGAACTGCTCACCTGCCAACACGTCCAGCAAAAACGGCGTGGATTGGATTTGAGGTTAGAACACTGTTAGTAAGCAAGTGCTTTGAGATATACTTGTACCCCCTCTAGCCAATTTGTAATGCAGTTTGTTTAAATTCAAACGGGCGAAAGTACTTCATTCATATAAAAGTGCTTGTCTTTTGAAAATTAATATATTAACAAACACGTTCTTCACTGTAGACCATGTGACTTTGACAGCTGTGTATGATGGGGGTAGGTCAATGTTGGGTACATGCGCAGAAGACGAATAAGCGGTCTACCTTATCTTCAGTCTACGATTTCTTCTGCGCATGTACCGGATATTGACCTACTCCACACGCCAACACAACTGTCAAAGTCACATGGTCAACAGTGATAAACGTGCTTGTTTACATCTTTATTTTAAAAAAGACAAGCTCTTTCGTACAAATATAATGATTTTACCAATTGAATTTAATCAAACAGCATTACAGATTGGTTAGAGAAAGTACGCAAACATCTGAAAGCACTTGTTAACTAAACAGTGTTCTAACCTCAAATCCTGTCCACGTCGTTTGCCATGGCCGTGTTCCTAAAAAATCAGTTCAATACTGGGACACTGGTTATGCGCAGACAACGAGATCGCTGTATTCACTCTACGCGAGTAACATGCCATATAATTCTCTTTGGAAGGCAAAGAAATCACAAATAAAATTGTACTTTTATTAGTTTTGTTTCAACAACAGTGCAAACAAAGTATATTTGGATTTCGACGCAATGTTTTCCATGACTATTTATTTTCGTAAACTATTTCTGCTACAAGATAACCAGGATGTGCATACACGTGAAATATTTTTAGAGTAAAATTTCCTACAGTACGTACTGAATGAATTTATCCGAATTGAGACTTTCAAAATAAGAAATGTCCTATTTAAACATTTGCGGGTGGTGATAGTATTTCAAAAATCGTATCATCACATTTACGAGATCATTCGAACGTACCAGTCGTACATATTTGAGGGCCTATTATTTTTTTTATAAGTTATCTTCTCAAAATTTCAAGAAGGAAATTAGCTTGCAAGGCGGAATAGATTGCATATAATTATGCTAGACTATGAAAATTGTATAAACATTCAATTTTGTTGTTAACTGCAGTAATGTTTGTGAATGGAATTATTAAAAATATTTAAGAAACCTTAAGTGGCTGGTAAAGCTGAAGAGTTTCATACTTACGTTGAGCTCAGAATATTTCCAATGAAGTATTGGAATTTTCACTCGTATTTTCGTACATACAAGTCCGAATACGGGTTATGTGCAGAATAAAAGTTATTCTTTTTACAAAAAAAAAATTAATTGTTAACGAACCTTTCGTAATGTCCTTGAAGAAGGGAAGAGTGAAAAGATTTGAGCGGCTCTTAACATGGAGGTCTTGAGAGCCGGTGAAGGTGAAGCGAGGTGAGTATGGAGCAGCGCCGGAATGAAAGGGCTGGGGAAACGGGAGATCCCCGAGAAAACCCGCCGACCAGCGGCATCGTTCGGCACTAACCCCACTTGCGAAAATCCGGAGTGAGCCGGCCGAGGATTGAGCCCGGTTCGCCTTAGTGGGAGGCTAGCAGTCTAACCACTCAGCCACCGTGGCACCTAATGTCTTCGAAAGCAGTCTGAGTAACTGTAGAATACGGAGGCCCGAAACGGGCAAACAATTTTCAAATAACAGAGACGCCACCCAAAACAGACATAAACCGAAAATGGCCTACCGTATTATTATATCTACTGGTTTACTAATTGTATACATAGTTAAAGTCAATTCAACCCGTTTTATACTAAGAAATTTCATGACCATAATAATGGCAGTTTGTTACTCCGGTGTTTGTATGCATGTCAAACACTGAACTACTATTCTTCCTCCACCAAAGCGAATTGGGTTCGATTCCCTGCGTGGGTCACTCCCGAATTTTTGCACGTGGGAATCGTGCTGTTTTCTCGGGCATCTCCCGTTTCCCTCGCTGAACTCACCTCGCTTCACCCTCATCGCCAGTACAACTGTGGAAGTCAAATGGTCAACTGTAATTAACATGTTTCCGTTGTATTTTTCAACGGACCCATTCTTTTCTGTATATGAATGAAGTACCTTAACTAAAAAATATTCTATTTTCATTAAAAGTAGGCTAGATGAAGTGTGCAAAAATCTCAAAACACCCGCTTGTGTAAATAGTGTTCTAACCTCAAATCCTATCCACTTTGTTCTTTATACAGTTCATTCACGGTTAATTCCGACTTTTTTGAAGCCCTACTTTCAGGATATTCCTCCGCTTCCTGCAAACGAAGCTTAACCACGTCTATAAAATTACGTCAAAAAGACAACACACCGCATTCGTGTGCACTCAGTTTAACAATATTTCGCATGAGAACTGTTTATTACTCGACATTGCCAACACGCCTATTTACTCTCTGTTTATATTCATATTAGTTATAAATGAAATATGACAATTTATACATAAAATATATGAGTAAAAGTTTTATTCAACCAGAAATAGGCTACTTCTTGTTGACAATCGTAAAACACTGCACGTGCGTACGACTATGGTATAAAGACCTTTTGGCCGAACAGGTATTTATCCGAACGGGATTTTGACAGGAAAATCTGCCAAACTACTTTTTTTCGGCCAAACGTTGGGTGCCTGGGTCGAACCAGGGGACTCCAGCATGAGAAGCTGCAGGCTGGCCACTAGTCAAGAACGAAATTCAGACACGCTAGATATGAATCAGTGACTTGACCCGTAGGATTATTGACAGAATCTCCAGTTGGTGAGCTGTTACGTAACGGCAACGCAACTGAGGTTTCACTACCAGGAAAGTACAATTCACCACGAACCAGTAGAAATTACTGCATAATCCGCGAAAACACAGCCACGCTGAATTTATCGGTGGAATTTCGCTGATTCTAGCGGAACAGTTCCGACATGTCTGCAATCAAATTCGTTGATTTGGAGAAGATTTTAACTGTTTCCGATTTTATGAGTGGCAGTGTCTGAAATTGTTTCGTGAATTCATCTGAAGACAAGGTGGACTTCAAACAGGTGTAGGTACACGAGGGTTTAGCGGGGCACTAGCCCGTGGACGGACAACTGAGGCTCGGGTATATACTGTAGAGGACCAGGGATACGGTGACTATAGTCCATTCACGGTTACTTCCAACTTTCCTGAAGCCCTGTTAAAGTTCTACTTCCAGGATGTTCCTCCGCCTCAAGCAAACAAGGCTTAACCAAGTCCAGAATATTACACTAAATAATAATAATAATGGCGTGTGGGGAGTGCACCCAGGGCAAGGCAGCACCCTCCGAGTGACGGTCTTTCCAGCTGGGACCCGTAGGTGACCGTCATCCCCGGGCATGGCATGAAGTGAGACCCTAGAATGGAGCGGCGCTGGAATGCAGGGGCGGGGGGAAACGGGAGTACCCCGAGAAAACCCGGCATCGCCCAGCACGATTCCCACATGCGAGGATCCGGGAGTGAACCCGCCGGGGATCGAACCCGGATCGCCGTGGTGGGAGGCGAGCGCCCTGGCCACTACGCCACCGCTGCCCCTCATAGGGTGATAATAGATCACTAAAGGGACAGAGCACCACATTCGTGCGAAATCAGTTTAATAATATTTCGCATAAGGACTATTTCTTAGGTATTACCAATACACCTATTTTCTCCTTGGTTTTATCTACGTTACTTGTAAATTACGTATTATAATTAAAATATAAGTAAAAGTTAAATTTAACCAAAAATTATTTACTTTTATGTTGACACAAGTGAAAAACCTTGTGAAACATGGCATATTTAAGGAAATAAAAAGCACGCCATACACAGGGTAATTTTTCAAAGGTTTTATTAAAAGATTGTGAAGAAACCGCAAATAGACTATAAATATGCGTGTACAGTGTTCTTATCATAGACTAAATATGAGGTAGAAGTTGGTAATGACAGAGATAAAGTATTTCCATGTCTCAACGTTGAATTAAAAGTGTTAAAAAATTTAACATGGAAATTATTTCTTTTGCTTTTTATTGTTTAATGTGTCTAAGTGTAATAATTAGTAAATTCGATAAATAGTTTACTTTTTTTATGATTCCACAGTTTCACTTTACTGAAGCACGAATAAAGTGATCAGGCTCATGGGAAATGTTAATTTTACATGTGGCGGAGTAATACACAATGTGCATACAAGTAGATCTTCACCAGGGCTTTCAAAAGTGCCCAGTTTACTGTGAACGGCCTTTATATGTGTATAAGTGTCATCTTTGGCAACCGATGTTTTTTTTTNTCAAAAGTGCCCAGTTTACTGTGAACGGCCTTTATATGTGTATAAGTGTCATCTTTGGCAACCGATGTTTTTTTTTATACACTCCCAGGACATGTTGGTGCTGTCTTTGCCGGTGTTCTTTTATTATTATTATTTTTTGAATANTTTTTTTTTATACACTCCCAGGACATGTTGGTGCTGTCTTTGCCGGTGTTCTTTTATTATTATTATTTTTTGAATATGTAGTGGACAGTTTAAGTTCTTCTCGCGGAAAATTAAGTTAGTATCTTAGTTTTTTCGTGTCTGCGTGCGCATTTCTCAAAGGGGAGAAAGAAGTGTGTTTCCAAGAGCCCGGCGGTTTACTCGGGCATTCGAACAAGATCATTCCGCTGTTCACTCCCGCAACCTCCCCCTCCCCCTACCCCTCTTCACCTCCCCGGCACTGGCTTCACCACGTCACATGGCAACCGGTAGTTAATAATGAATGTTCATAACACGGCGAGAACGATCTCTCCCCTCTCCCGCCTGATGCCGCAGTCGTGTGTGCGCGATCAATACCACTGACCTGCCCAAACATCGCGCACGACCATTTAAAGCTGGGTTCNATGCCGCAGTCGTGTGTGCGCGATCAATACCACTGACCTGCCCAAACATCGCGCACGACCATTTAAAGCTGGGTTCACATTTTAACAATTGTGAACTAGCCCTTTCTTTCCCCACGTGAATTTGTACTTCCAGATGTTGCAGATAAGGAATATTTTTTTATGCGTGCTGTACTTAAGCTGATGACGTAAAATTTGTTTGTGTGTCACAGCCAATAAGCTGCAGGCTTTATGCTCGGTGGTAGTGATATGAACCAGCCATAACGTAGAGCAGTAGAACAGTTTACGAATCAGTTGCACTCAGGGAAGATCATTGGCCACTGGGACTCGCAGTGAACAGTACCGGTCAAATATAACTTTCAAGTGCAACATGTTGACATTTGTCTACAATAGGTATGAAAGAATTATGAGTATAGTCAACACTGTAAAAAAATGTCTGTATTTGTACAAGGAATTATTTGGCAACTGGTTGTCAAAAAATATTTTTGTAACGCTACAAATAATGTAGAATAAATTTCTCAAAATATTAACGAGGAACGTGCGAAACTAATATTGATTTCTAACTAGCAAGTGATTTAGACTTCGGGTTTATTATAAATACTGAGCTACGTAAACAGTTTTGTATGTTTTCTAAAATAATGTTTTGTAAATATACGCTATTATATCGGTAGAGTTACAAGGAAACTGGTTTCCAAATAATTGTTTGTAACAAGCAGGATAAATATTTTACTGTGCATTCGCAGTTGTATCTACTTCCAACTTTTCTGAAGTCCTGCTGAGGTTCTACTTTCAGGCTATTCCTCCGCCTCACGCAAACAAAGCTCAAAGTCTGCGAAATCACGCCAAAGGGACAACGCACCGCATTCGTGCGCACTCAGTTTAATATACCTAATACTTTACATGAGAACTGTTTAGTGCTAGGCATTACCAACACTCCTATTTTTTCCTCTGGTTTTATTCGTATTAATTACAAATTATACAATATTATTTATAGATCTAATATAAGTAGGGCCAGTGACTTTTCGCGTTAAAATCGGAGCACACAGTAGACTTCAATACTATAGACACACCTTAGCTGTTGTTACACCTCCATTGGCTGCTGGTGCCGTGTCCGTCTTTGACCAAGCCACTCAGGACTAAGTAACTCCGACACTGAACCTTCGTGATTCGTGCGCAAACTGTTAACACGGGTCAGAACATTTTTTAGCCAATCGAAGAAGCTGGACGACCCTACAATGCTTTGGACTGTGTCTTGTCTCGAAATATTTTCGCGAAATATCACTGCCCCTAAATATAAGTAATAATTTGAATATAATGAAAATTAAGGTATTTTCATGTTAATACAAGTATTAAACGCTTGAGGTTACATAGCATACATAGGAAGTAACCAAACACCTCATACATGGGGTGATTTTTTAAAGGTTTGATTCAAAAAGTGTGAAGAAACCGCGAACAGCTTATAATCGCAGTTTTTGCACACGATACTACTTCTTCTGGATTTGCGATTCACTATTCACATGATAATTCTTAAACATTGCTAATAGCAGTAAAATATTCATTAAAAATAATTTTTGCAGAATATTATAGCCTGTTACCGATTTCAGCTGTGCGTTGTTATTGTTCAATTGTGTTTGTAAAAGTTAGAATTTTAGAGGCCTGATTATAAACCTACAGGTTTACATTTTTTCTTTATTTTTCTGAAAGTAGGGTGTTGTGGTTCTTCCTTATAGCACATATAAAAGGTTTTGCTTGGTTCATTGCAAGCCGAATATTCCTACAATAAATAATATTCAACATCTTCGTTAATTCCTGGTGCCTAGAATACTTGCTGACAAACTGACGAGTACACATCATTCGTCAGAATAAAAGCCCTTAAACAATAGAAATCTTTAGCATTTGACTTTGCGTCTGCTTCCCTTTGACGAAATCAGATGCACAATACAATTACCAAGTCAAGATTCAGACAACTGATTGCAATCTTCGTAAAATTGTGTATCTTGTTATGTAAACCATTAAGCCTATGCATCGCTCAGGAATATATTTTACGCAGCGGTTTTTAAAACAAGCTTAGGCAATTGTATTAAATATAATTTGAAACAAAACAAACCGGTTGTTTACTTTATTAGTAAGTATCACTTCCTCTTCGCATAACATTCGTTTGCCATTTCTTTGATTTCGACGAGCTGGGTTCAATATCGAAATGAAAATCGCCTTATGGTAAGCAGATATTCATTCCACATAACCTCTGATAGATTATCGTCAAAATGGATGCTTGACTTTGACTTTTAAGTTTTACTTTTCGAAATCGTAAAATCAAGAGTGCTTGACTTAATGTCTAACAGTTCCACTGTGCCAAGCTTTGTAGTAAGTATCATATCAAGAAATCAAGAAGCAAACATTAAGTCAAATGTTGGAAGTTTTAAATTTTGTAAAGGGCTTAAAGGCATTGTCCATGGAAAAAATTTGTTATTTTATATTTGCACCACATAATGTTTAAATTGTAGACATTATCTGTAACTTACATTTTCCTCAGATAACATTTTTTTATATTGCATGGATTTTTTCCTTTAAAATGACACATGAAAGGAAACATTTTACTGCTTTGGTAATGTACAAATAAAATAAACCGAACTATTTGCAGAAAATTTAACAAGGGCAACTGAAAGGTATTGTCTTGATTCATTTTAAGGTAGGCTTAACAAAAATTATTTTACAAAAACTCAGAAACAGCTACATATCAAAATTATGCAAAATTTACTAATTTTCAGCAATTTTTTGAAATTGTAAAAACCTTTTTTTTATTACAATTTTAAAAACTTCTTCAAATATCTCTTTTCGTCTTCTTCATAAGTTAGTTTCCATTATTTGTAGATTTCTAAAAAGTTGAATTGTGATTCTGACATGTATTTAAGCCAAAACTATGTGTTGAGATATATATTTTTGCGAGGAAAGAGTAATTAGCGATAATGTCAAGTTGAACAGTATGTAGTACAAATACTAAATAACACGATTTTTCTTGGCCAACGCCCTTAGGCATAGCAGATTATCGAGAGAGGTGAAGGAAGGGTAAGAGAAAGACAGGTCGAGATGAATTCCAAGGACCAAGGCCTCCCCGCGCTTGTCATAAGAATACACTGTAGATAAATGAGGGAAGAACATTCGTAGAAAATCAAATAATGTCGGTTGAGAAGGATGACTGATGACGGTTACACCAACTTTTCTGAAGTCCTGCTAAAGTTCTACTTTCAGCCTATTCCTCCGCCCCATGCATACGGAGCTTAAACTGATTCTAGGAAATTACACCAAAGAGAGAACCAGCTGTAATTTGTGCGCCCTCACTTTAATAATATTTTGCATGATAATTTTTTCTTACTGGGCATTTCCAACACGCATGTTTTTTTTTTACCCTATTTTATTCGTATTAACTATAAATGAATTATAGTTTTTTTCACAAAATACTTTTATGTTACTTGACATATTCAGACAACAACCAAACACACCGTGCGTTGGGTAATTTTTTCAAAGATCTGATTCAAAAAGTTTTAAGATACCGCGAATAGACAATAGTTTAATTCTGCATGAAAGTAACCAATAAAATACAACGACGGTCTAGGCTATATTCACTGTAAAGTGAGCACTTTTGAAAGCCCTCCCATTTGGAATATTAGTCAATAAATATATTTTATTTTAAACTAAGATATTAACTTCCGAGTGCGGTGGTATATACACGCTGTGTTTAATTACTTACATTGCAATATTTATTTGAAAAGGTGGTTAAAGGATAAAAAAAATTTGCTGAAACGAAAAACTAACTAAGGCCTCAAAAGTGCTCACTTTACCTTGAACGGCCTGTATGATCAAGAGTTCCTTCAATACTGAGGAAGAATTTGCCCCTTCCTTGCCCCCCTCTAACACTTCGCATACGTTGGAAAATCCCCTCTCCACCTTCTGATCCAGCAAATGCCAACGTACATGGTTCACACTAAAACTGAGGTTTATAATTAGCTACCTTAGTCTACTCGTGGTTTCTTCACACTTTTTAAAATAACTTTTGAAAAATCACCCTATGTACGACTAGTGGAGTGCGTTGAAAACTAAGAAAAAGTTTAATTTGTTTCTGCGATAAGCCATTCTATCATCTCTAGAACGAAATTACCCACGGGGAAGATGGTAGCCGATGATTCGCCGGGCTTTCAGCCTCGCAGCGTACAGTACCGGCCAAAATTAACGTTTCTTTGCGTTACGTAAAGCAGTCGTGGGCACAGGGTGTGTCACGTTCAGAAACATGTAAACGAGTGCAGTCTGTTCGCGGGGTCTCCCCACTTTCTGAATCAAACCGTTGAAAAATCGCCCCGTGTATAACGTGCTTGGTTTTTTCCCGTAAATATGTCTCGTACCACATGCGTTTTATTCTTATGGTAACATAAGGAGTATCTTATTTTTCGTTTAATTGAAGTTTAACTCTTATTTTTTTTTTATACCGTTAAGAACAAAATTTTATTCATATTTCAAATGAATAAAAAACAGGGAGAAAATAGGCGTGTTGGTAATGCGTAGTGAGATTCTTATGCGAAGTATTATTAAACCGAGTGCGCACAAATGCTGCGCGATATCACTCCGGTGTAGTTTTCTAGACTTGTTTAAGCTTCGTTTACGCAAGGTGTGGGCGTATCCTGAGAAGTATAACTTTAATAAGGGCTTCAGAAATGTTGAACTTAGCCTCGGATGGAGTGCGTGCGTGACATGCCCGAGGTCTCGCGCCCGTGCGTGGAGTTGCGACCTGGGGTCGAGGCGCGACGCGCTGCAGAGCCGTGAGTCACGGCCGGTCAGCCTGCTCTAGGCTGTAGGGGTTGGGTTTAGGGGTTGAAGGGGTGGCTCCGGCCAGTCCCCCCACACACGAGAGGGGGTCGCGGTGGTTAAGGCGGTTGCCATGGAAGCCACGGGAGTGTCCCCGACCTGCCGCAAGCCTGGCCCGACACACGCACAGGCCCGGCCGGCGGTATGCGTTTTGTGCCCGGCTAAAAGGTGAATTCTACTCAGGTTTAAGGCACCCGTCTACCTGGCGCTTGAACTGCGTTGCAGAGTGTTCCAAATACACGTTTTTCAACGAAACTATTAAGCGTGCGTCCAACGTGCTGATCTACGAAAAGAACACACACTTCAGACGAGAGCTGTTAAGTACTTTCAAAACATCACGTACGTTAGAAACATCAATTCAGAGTACTCCAAAACCGCTAAAAACGGCCTTTCCAAGGCGCTGTAGCTCAAAATGCACGCATCAGATACATACAAAACTACTATAGGGGCCTGCACTGAACCTTCCTAAAGACTTCCCACTAATAAAATAATATGGTCACCGCTGAAAGTCCCATAGGTACACGCAGCACGACGAGAACACTGCACGCCAGTTCAGAGCCTTGCGCTTAGCGGCGATGGCGTACTTGATGCGCGTGGCAGTGTCACCCTTATCGCTCCCGTGCTTCTCGGCCTAAACGTGGGAAAAAGTTCCAGGTAGAAACTTGGGCTCCATATTATAAAGTTTTAGTCTGTTCTGTGATATACTTCGAAAACTATAATCATTTGACTACAATTGTTTTCATTTATGTCATATTTTTATATATTTATTTCAGATAATTAAATAAAAATTATTTTGAAGTATGGCATTAGGGGCTTTGGCCACGAAATAATACGTTATTTAAACTTGTGTACCATACTGTTCAGCTTGTAGACATTATATGTGACTACTTTCTTCTTACATAATCTTTTTTTAGATAGCATTTTTTTTTTATTTTGCAAAATAGCATGTGAAAGTCAAAATTTTATTTTTTTTGTAATGTACAAATAAAATAAACCAAACTGTCTGCATAAAATTTAATGAGGGCTACTGTAAAGTTTTGTCTAATAGGCTGTTCACCGTAAAATGAGCACTTTCGAAAAACCTGCTTAAGATCTACTTGTATGCGCATTGCGTATCCTTCCGCCATATGTAAAATTAACATCGCCATGGGCCTCATCACTTTATATCATTTGTCAGTCTAGTGAAACCGTGAAATTATTATAAAAGTAAANTTAACATCGCCATGGGCCTCATCACTTTATATCATTTGTCAGTCTAGTGAAACCGTGAAATTATTATAAAAGTAAAAATATTTAAATAAATCTGCTCATTTTTACATTTCGATGCGTTAAAAAAAAAAACATTAAACGAAAGAAATAATTTAAGTTATCACAAAAAGTTTTACCTGCCATTTTTATTCGACGTTAAGATATGGAACTACTTTCCCTCCATCGTTACCAACTATACTGTGCGCATGTCACTAATTGCGCCCGTTAGAGGCAGGAGCAGTGACTTTTTCTAAGGTTGATTTCAAAAGTGCTCGCTTTATCGTGAACCTTTAATTNTTAACATCGCCATGGGCCTCATCACTTTATATCATTTGTCAGTCTAGTGAAACCGTGAAATTATTATAAAAGTAAATTTTTTTAAATAAATCTGCTCATTTTTACATTTCGATGCGTTAAAAAAAAAAAAACATTAAACGAAAGAAATAATTTAAGTTATCACAAAAAGTTTTACCTAGCCATTTTTATTCGACGTTAAGATATGGAACTACTTTCCCTCCATCGTTACCAACTTAACTGTGCGCATGTCACTAATTGCACCCGTTAGAGGCAGGAGCAGTGACTTTTTCTAAGGTTGATTTCAAAAGTGCTCGCTTTATCGTGAACCTTTAATTCATTGTAGCGTATGCTTAGAAAAGATAACGAAATAAACGATCGTGAAATGTGGCCTTAACCCCGAACCATTTAGATCGAAGGCTTACTATAATCCATTCACGGTTACTCCACACTTTTCTGAAACTCTGCCTACAGTTCTACTTCCAGGATATTACTCCGCCTCGTGCAAACTAAGTTTAACTACGTCTAGAAAATTACACCGAAGAACAACGCACCGAATTCGTGCGCACTTGGTTATAATAATATTTTTGCATCAGAATTATTTCTTGCCAGGCGCCACCAACACAAGGTATTTTCTCACTGTCATAAATCGTATTTATTATAAATGAAATATCATAATTTATAAATATTATATATATATATATATATATATGTAAAACATTCAGTTTAACGAAAAACAAGATACTGTTATGTTAACACGGGTACAAAACGCTTGTGATGCATTGCGTATTTAGGAAAACTAAACACGTTATGCGTTGGGTGATTTTTCAAAGGTTTGTATTAATAAAAGCGTGAAGAAACCGCGAATAGACTATATATTGATATCAAGCAGTGGAAGTCTCTCGGGCGTGTAAAGGACCGTGGTTCGTCTTTCCTCCGCGGAGCCCCGGGGCGAGACGACAGCTGGTGTTTGGCGTTCCAGCTGAGGCGAGCCGACGACAGTTGCGGCCTCGGCAGGAAGTGAGAAGGGGGGGGGGGTTCACCTGTGCCTTAGTTCACGCCGCATGTCCGTGGCGCCACGCGCACAAGCCAACATTCCCCAGCCAGCAGTGTCACGTGGTTTCCCCCCTCCAGCGGCGAGCGTTCGGGAGAGCCCTCCCCTACTACGCTGCCTCCCCTACCGTCGCTCCCTCAAAGCCGCGCCAAGATTATTTTCTCATGAACTTCAGTATATGAGGCCATACAACCTCTGTGCGATGTCACCCCAGCCACCTTCTCTACTAGTTTCTCCTCTCCCAATAACAAAGAGCATGGTACCCACCTATCTTTCTCCTGTAGCATTTTTCTCATAATGCACGCAACAATTTTTTAATTCTCTCATGTCGAAAGGTGTTTTTACGGTGTCCGTGCCGGTTTTTCCCCCTTTCTCTTCTAGATGTAGTTAGTTAACTATAAGTACATTAGGGAGGTTTTTTCATGGCCAAACTCGGCGAGGGAAAACCCAATCCCTCTTTGCCGCGATGCACGTCTCCTTGCATGTTCTTCCTTCCCTTGTAAGCGTAAGGGGGTTAGCCCTGAGACGCAATAATCCCGTTCCTACCGCGGACTAACATTTAGTAATTAAATTTAAAAAATAAGCCAACATTCTTTTGCCTCGCCCTTCCGCAACTTTCGCCCCCGGGAAATGGAACCGCGTCACTGAAGCACGCTCTTTGTTTATGGACGCCGCCGCTTGAGCGGGCGTATCATGCCGCTAGCGGCCTTAACTATGCGCCGTTCACGGCGAACTGAGCACTTTTGAGAGCCCTTATTAAGATCTACTTGTATACACGCTGCGTGTTCTTCCACCGTGTATAGTTTATTTACGGTTTATTTACCCTCTTTGAATCAAACCTTTGAAAAATCACCCAATGTACGTTGTATTTGGTTTCATCCTAATTAAGTCACGTATCACAATCATTTAATACTAGTTTTGACATAAAACTACCGTTTTCTTAACAGAATTGGAATTTTATTTATATTTTAAATTACAATATTTCGTTTATGATTAGTACGAATAAAAACAGTGAAAAAATGATGTGTTTTTTTAAAACACCTAGTAAGAAATAGTTCTTGTGCAAAATATCATTACACTGAGTGCGCATGAATGTGGCGCGCTGTCCNCCTTTGAAAAATCACCCAATGTACGTTGTATTTGGTTTCATCCTAATTAAGTCACGTATCACAATCATTTAATACTCGTTTTGACATAAAACTACCGTTTTCTTAGCAGAATTGGAATTTTATTTATATTTTAAATTACAATATTTCGTTTATGATTAGTACGAATAAAAACAGTGAAAAAATGATGTGTTTTTGTAAAACACCTAGTAAGAAATAGTTCTTGTGCAAAATATCATTACACTGAGTGCGCATGAATGTGGCGCGCTGTCCNTTAAAACACCTAGTAAGAAATAGTTCTTGTGCAAAATATCATTACACTGAGTGCGCATGAATGTGGCGCGCTGTCCCTCTGGTGTTGTTTTCTAGACCTGGGTAAAGCTTTGTTTGCACGAGGCGGAGGAATACCCTGGAACTACAACTCTAGCAGGACTTCAATAAAGTTGGAAATAATCGTGAATGGACTACAGAAAGAACACTTACCACGGGCCTTGATCGCTTTATTCGTGCGCCTGCCGAGTGAAACTGTAAAGTTATTAGAAAATTAAATATTTAAATAAAAATGCTAATTCTTACACCGGTATGCAATAAAAAAAACAGAAGGCAAAAGATATAATTTCATATTCACAAATTTTTACGTAACAAATTTAATTCGACGTTAAGAAATGGAACTACTTTCCTTCCGTCGTTACCAACTCGACTGGGGCGCATTGTAGTAGGCGTGTTCGTGAATATGTACGCAGGCTGAGGGCAGTGGCAGTGCTCAAAAAATAAACCTGTATTTTTTTTTAAAGATAGTTTATGATATCTTAAAACTTTCTGAATTAAACCTTCGAGAAAACTCCCCACTTCGAAAGATTTGGTTGCTTCCTAAATAAAACAAATATCGCGAGAGTTTTATATACTTCCGTCCGTTTTAACATACTTATTTTTTTGCATGCGTGAAACTTTAACATGTTATAGTTAATTTATTGAGGGAAAATGAACTGAAGTATACGTAATTTATTTTAAAATATTATGGCCTCTGCTAAGTTACTATTATTCATTAGTATTGTTATTGACACCGTTAGTAATGGTACGGTTGCAGTATTCAGGGCTTCAGTAAAGTTGGAATTAATAATTATTAATAATAAATAAATACATTATTTATTTATTAATTATTAATGACTATTAATTAATAATTGTTGTGTTCTCGGAGCACTGTACACCTCCAACAGTTACGCCCAAGAACGTAGCCGTATTCTAGCTGATATTTTTCTTGTAATTTTCAGTCTTATCGCATTGTTAAATGTATTGAAATGTTTTAATTGTAAGAGAAGGCTTCATGCCTTAATTTCCACAATCTTAAAGAAAATTAACAATTAGTAAATAATTCACAGCGAGCATAAAATAAAAACGAGAGAGAAAAGAGGTATTTTGGTAACGGCTGGTAAGTAATAGTCACTATGTTGCGATTAATGTTACGTTACTTGCAAAGTAAACGTTCCTTGCTGCCACAACTAAAACAACGGGATTTTCCAAACACATTTTAATTTTACGTGTAAGAATATTTATTCCTGATTGGCTGCCCAGCGCTCGAATACTGTGCGTTTGGTTTCTCCTTGGAGTTTTCTTACAGGCGTGTTTACTTTCTGTTTAGACCTATTAATGGCGAAGTGATACGTAATTAGTAGTTCAAAAGAAGAACATTAGCTGGGCTTCAGACCCGAAAAAATGTAGCCATATGACCACTTTCCAGACCCCCCCAACCCCTTCTTCACAATAACGTAAAACCTCTAAAATAAAATAATTTATTAATTTTTTACATATTTTGTGTTTGTTTTTTTGTTATAATGAATTTAAGGCTTCTCGCCTTTTCTTGCACTTAACCATATGCCTTTACTCCTACAGTACGACGCATATAAACAATTACTCATTAATGACGTAAATTACTTAGTTACAAAGGTATCAAAGCAAAATTCAGTAAATCTGGCAGTATAAAATTAGTTCGTCCGGAAAAAGACAGTTACAAATCAAACGGATTCTTCTTACCAGGAGAAGCACTATGCCGTTTTTAGGCACTCGCCTATTTTTATCAATGTTCTTTTAACCTTATATTCCCTTTCTGGGAATTTTTTTTTCTTGGCAAAGCCATTTGTGTTTTCCCAGCACGTAGCTTTATTTTTCAATTTTTTGGTTAAAGCAATGTTAGATAATGTTTTTGTCCCGGTTACCGTAATTTTGTTTATTTATCTAGCGATATTCCAAGATTTCGTTACTTTTTTTCGTTTTTAACTTTATAAGTGGCCAATCACTCTTATGTGGTTATGCTATTGTGCCAACCGATTGGAATAACTTTATTTAAAAACTAATTGTAAAATTTCGTGTTGAAATATCTTGTATTTCGTTTGTGAATTTCATATTTAAATTCCTTTCTGTCAATACAATTTCATTAGGTATTTATGGCATTCATTTAAAATACCACAAACAGGATAGTATCACTGGTTTCGTGAAGCGACTTGATACCTGTGTTAGTGACTGGTATTTTAGGAACGCACCCTACTTCCTTCTTCTTGCTTCGAACTCGTCATGACGTGACTGAATTTTTAATTAGCTCCGGCTATTTTCCTACTTATGGTATAATCATTTGAGTTCTGCCGCTTTTGGTAAGGGTTTTTTGTTTCCGTTTGATATTTGTCGCCTCAATAATTATGATCTCGCCTCTTTATTTTGTGCGTAAATTTTTTATTTACCGCGGTCGACCGTTTGAGTCAGAAAAATGCTGTAGTGAGACCTTGTCTCTAGCTTCCTGCCGAGGCGCGGCAGTTTTTCTTTGAAGTCGCCTTGCGTCTTCTTCATGCCTGATACCGTTTGTTAAGAGGATGTAACACCTAGCTGGCGTTGGCAAGGGAGATGTCCGGAAGATGGGCCACATCTCAGAAAGTTCAGCCCCCCCCCCCCCCCCCCCCCCCCTTTTNTCCTCCCTTTTTTTTTTGCTTGTGCATGAAACAAAGTAATTACATCGCAGCCTTTCTCAACTCTTTCAATTATGTAAAACTATCGAACCGGCCCGGCTTCGCCCGGTAACAATTTAGTTTTTACAGCGATACTTTGAAAGACAAATATGGTTACTGTGAGTCATCCTTAAAAAAATAAACATACGCTATCNGACAAATATGGTTACTGTGAGTCATCCTTAAAAAAATAAACATACGCTATCGCGGACTTTTCTGTAGACCTTTTTGAGAGTTACAATTCTGTAGTACATTAATTTGATGTATCTCTTATGGTTTAGTCAGCGCAAGCCATGTAAGCGCCCTAAAAGCCGGTTTTTTTACGACTTGATTACAAACGGTTCGACGTTTCTCTACTATCCTAACATTAAATATAAACGTTTTATACACTAAAACCTTTCTCAAGAAATTCTCTAAATGATGTTGAAAACCGCATAAAAATCTATCAAGTAGTTTAGAAGTACTAAGCGAATACACAGACAGACGCGGATAAGCGACTTTGTTTTATACTATTTGGAGATAATACAAATTTTGTTGTATGACTTAAAACATTCTTGTCATAATGTGTTTCAAAATATTTTTTGTGGTATCCCGACATTTAACATTAATTTCTTTATATAATATATAAAAAAAATAACTTATTACTTACTCAAAACCAAATATCATATTTATTGTTGTTATACTTTTGAAAGGTTTATTCTTTTTTTTNTTTTTTTTTTTTTTTTGCTATTGTTAAATTGAGAAAATAATAATTTGGTCACGAGAATTTCACATATTTTGTTTATTTATCAATCACCTTACTAATTTTTTTAAAACACATTATTTATTACTGTATGTAATAATAATAATAATTATTATTATGTATGTGTAAAGGTGCTGGAGTGGGAATTTAGGCTCTGCCTCTTTGCTTCTACTTTTACATCTGAGTCACACCTACACAACTAGATCCTCGGAGCTCTCTATTTGTGGCATGCTTGTGGTTGTTTCCACCAAGTATATCCTACGCTGCAAAGGGCAAGACGGCATTGAAGGACGTCAACAAGATCTCGGAGAGATATGCGGCGTCACGTCTAGCTTGTGAATTTTCCCAGGGGACCGCAGTCTAGGGGTCCCCGAAGACCCTATGGTGGAAGGGGTTAAGCCGTCAGTGTTGACGAAACTGCAGGTGCCAGCGAGCCGCGCAGAAAAAGGGGAGGGTCGGCCGACCTTTTCAACCCTTTCACTCGCCTCGCCCCTTTTCAACGAATGGCATTGTACACCCGGGCAACCTGTTGCCGAGTTGTAGGGTCCCAAACAAAACTATTTTTCGCCGAGCAGAGGACCAGAGGGCAATGACCCTTCTCTCGGCTGAGGGCGACACCAGAGCAAGCGGCTACTTCAGAATTGCGAGTGGCTAGGGACAGGTAATTTTTCTTCGTCTACCTGGCGCTTGAACTGCTTTTCAGAGTGTTTGAAACACACGTTCTTTCCACGAAACTATTACACGTGAGTCCAATGTGCTGATCTACGAAAGGAACAGACACTTCAGACGAGGGTTGCTGAGTACTTTCAAAATGCCACGCACACTAGAAACACCATTTCAGAATACACCAAAGTGGCTTTCTCAAAACGCTGTATCTCAAAATATACGCATCAGACACATACAAAGGTACTCAAGGGCCCAGCATTAAATCTTCCTACAGACTTTCCACCAATAAAATGATAAGGTCAACGCTTAAAGTCCCATAGGTACACGCATAACGACGAGAACACTGCACGTCAGTTCAGATCCTTGCGCTTGGCGGGGATGGCGCACTTGTCGCGTGTGCCAATGTAGCCCTTACAGCTCTTGCGCTTCTCGTCCTCAAACGCGGGGGAAAAAAAAAACTCCAAGCAGGTGGGATTGAGTCCTTCCAACTTAGACTTGGGTTTTCTCGCTATGTCTTCTGTTTTTGATTTAGAATAAACATTTCTGGCGTTACAAAAGATCACAGATACCTAATAGTTGCCCGAACGTTCTGTATTTTTTGCAGTTTCACTTCCTTCATTACTTCCCAGTAGTAAACAGCTGACCATAAAACGTGAATATTGTATGCGAACGACTACAGAAGTGACAGCAAGAAGGGAAACCTCGCCATACATAGTTCAGGAAGTGTACCAGGCTTTGCCATGTGCCTGAGGCCGCGGTGGTGTGTAGTGGTTTAACCACTCGTCTCCCGATTGGGCGAACCGGGTTCGATTCCCGGCGGGTCGCTGCCGGAATTTCGCATGTGGGAGCCGTGCCGGACGATGTCGCTGGTCGGCGGGGTTTGTCTCAGGGATCTCCCGTTTCCCCCTCCCCTGCATTCCCGCGCTGCTACATACCCACCTCGCGTCGTCCTCACCGGCTCTCAAGACCTCGGGGCCGCTCAAATCTCTCCTCTCCAATTTACCATATTCCCTGTCAGCCCGCAAAATGTAGAACATATTCTCCACTGCCAGTTTTTTTAAATATAAAACCATAAATTCAAAATGGCGCGAATCATTGTTTATAATCAGACTGACACATGGACGGAGACGGTGCTGTAACGTTTGCAGGGTGATCCATTCCGATGCTATAACTTCGTGACTAACTACATGATTGAAATAAACGTTGTCTAGCTCGACCGGGTATACGACTACGATGCGAGCATGACCTTGAGTCAACGCTGCACATGCACGAGACGCGGGTGGGGGGCCCCCCCACAGACTGGCGGCCATTTTGACCGAGGGCGAACATTTCCGAACAGCGTATCTCGCGACTCTGATGTGCCAGCGCGCTGATCTTGGTTCCAAACAAAAGATCTCTTCTAGATCTGTCTATATAAGTAATAAAAGCAAAGTATATATATTTCATTACTTTCTTTTTTTTCCCCCGTATTCACGTAAAAAAAACCGCACGGCCGAATCCCCAACACAGCCACCCCCCAATTTTTTTAAATTTATTTCGTCTCTGCTTAAGGGGGAAAGAGATACGGCAATTTTGTCTTCTCTACCACTGAAACCATCGTATATACAGATATTACGGTAAAATAAAAAAATCATTAACCTCTTACTATACGTACTGAAGAGTATAAATATGTTACCTTTACTGTTAACGCAAATTCCTTTGATGACAATCTAGACGAAATTGCATATGCATTTATCCTACCAATTAATCGTTGTTGCCCACAAATCTCACTCGGATGCTCAATCCTTTACGGTCTCCGCCACCTGATCGTTTATCTGTGTACCAACCAAACGCAAAACTCGACAAAAAAACTCCCAGCTTCCAAACACTGTGCATTGAAACACACCAGGCACGAATTGAGTTGTCGAGACATCAGCCTGAAAGAACAAAACCAAGTCTAATAACTGCTTGGTTTTGAGTACGTTCGGTATAGTTTGCAGCGACATTAAGTTTAAACATAACAATTAATCGTAATGTGCACTGGCTGGTTTTCGTAATTCACTTTACAGCTGTGGCTAGATCAAATGGAAATTTGCAAACATTTTTGAGAAATCGTACTATCCGAAAACACTCTAGCTGCTTGATCCTTGTATAATTGGTTGGCTATGGTTTTGACTCTGCCTACTTATTCGCAGACCTTTCACAAACGTGCTACTTTATAGAGTAACAGAATATTCATTGGCCCAGTGAAATGTGTTGGTAGCTTCATACATGAACAGCTGACGATAACAAAAGAAATCTTGACATGTGTGGAACCGAAGAAGTAGTAAACTTCCCATGTGATAAACCATTGTCTAGGTATATTGCTACTATTTCTTGGTATGCCATTTATATAATACCAGGGGTCGGCAGGTAAACGGGAGCAATTTGAAACCCACCTTTTTTTTTTTTGACAGAGAATAATTGTATGAATGTTTTTCTAGCTGGACCGCATAACCCGCATTTTACTCAAGAACTGTGAAGCTGCAATCTGAAACCCAGGTTATAAATACGGCCTGCGATAAGCTTGGTAAGTGTAGAGATCATTGCGGAATGAATTCGGAAATTATCGTACGAAATACCTATATGTGTGGTGTATATCTAACACTTGTATGGCCCAACCATGTCCATTTCAGGCGTAAAGGTAAATTTTTGCAGTGCATAGTCCATTGTGGTACGAATTTATAAATTATCGTACAAAATACCGAAGTTATGGTACACATTACCATAATCATGGTACGCGAAATATTGACCAAGTGACTTTGTACCATAGTTATGGTACATATTATGGCACACAACTTTGTTACCGACATTTATTCAAAAGGGCCTAACTAACTCTGAACCGAGGGAGTGTCCAAATAGACGGCCCTCCTTCAAATCCTGACGAAATCCATCGAAACTCCGCAATTGCTCCTTGGCGGGCAGAGGCGGGGTGTGGACGGGGGATCGAAAGAGGAAGGGTCAGATGTGTGCATAAACTTTGTTCCAGCACTCTACCCTTTAGGGAGGGGGGGGGCCGCTGCGCATCCCCAAAGTCATCCTTCAAACTTCCGTTCATGATTAATGAGAATTACCAGGGGTCAGCCAGCGGAATCCGCGGGTTCACTATCCTTGGCTAAGGCAGGTAAACGGGAGCAATTTGAAACCTACCCTTTTTTTTTGACAGAGTGTAATTGTATGAATGTTTTCCTAGGTTGCCGGCATAACCCGGGTTCTTACTCAAGAACGGTGAAGCATGTACTTATGTGCAATCTGAAACCCAGGTCATAAAAACTGCCTGCGAAAAGCTTGGTAAGTGTAGAGCCCATTGAGGAATGAATTCCGAAATTATCATACGAAATATCGATATGTGTGGTGTAAATTTAATACTTGTATGGCTCAACCATGTTCATTTTAGGCCTAAAGGTAATGTTGGGCGGTGCAGAGTCCATTGTAATACAAATTTCGAAATTATCGTACATAATGCCGAAGTTATGGTACACTGCACCATAATTATGGTACTCGAAATATGTACCAAGTGACTTTGTACTATAGTTATGGTACATATTATGGTACACCTTTTTGTTACCGACATTTATTCAAAAGAGCCTAACTAACTCTGAACCGAGGGAGTGTCCAAATAGACAGCCCTCCTTCAAATTCTGACGAAATCCATCGAAAATTCCACAATTCCTCCCTGGTGGGGCCGCGGCGGGGAGGGGGTGGGGGGATCGAAATAGGAAAGGTCAGAGGCGTGCACAAACTTTGTTCCAGCACTCTACCCTTTAGGGAAGGGGAGGAGGGGGCTGCGCATCCCCAAATTCATCCTTCAAACTTCAGTTCTTGATTAATGAGAGTGACCAGGGGTCGGCCCGTGAAATCCGCAGGTTCACTATCCTTGGTTAAGACAGGTAAATGGGAGCAATTTGAAACCCACCCTTTTTTTTTTGACAGAGTGTAATTGTATGAATGTTTTTCTAGTTGAACCGCATAACCCGCGTTTTACTCACGTACGGTGACTAATGTACATGCGTGCAATCTGAAACCCAGGTCATAAATACGGCCTGCGATAAACTTGGTAAGTGTAGAGCCCATTTAGGAGTGAATTCCGAAATTATCGTACAAAATACCGAAGTTATAGTACACTATACCATAATTATGGTACTCAAAATATGTACCAAGTGGCATTGTACCATAGTTATGGTACATATTATGGTACACCATTTTGTTACCTACATTTATTCATAAGTGCCTAACTGACTCTGAACCGAGGGAGTGTTTAAAATAGACAGCCCAGCCCTTCTTCAAATCCTGATGAAATCCACCGACACTCCGTATCTCCTCCCTGGGTTGGCAGAGGGGAGGAGGGGCTTTTGGGGGGATCGAAAGAGGAAGGTTCAAAGGTGTGCACAAACTTTGTTCTAGCACGTAGAGTGCTNCTGCGCGTTCCCAAAGTCACCCTTCAAACGTCCGTTCTTGATTAATGAGAATGAACAGGGGTCGGCCCGCGAAATCCGCGGGTTCACTATCCTTGGCTAAGGCAGGTAAACGTGTGCAATTTGAAACCCACCTTTTTTTTTACACAGTGTAATTGTGTGAATGTTTTCCTAGGTGGCCCGCATAACGCGAAGTTCTTACTCAAGAACGGTGAAGCATGTACATGCGTTCAATTTGAAACCCTGGTCATAAACACTGCCCGTGATAAGCTTGGTAAGTGTAGAGTCCATTGCGGAATGAATTACGAAATTATCTTACGAAATACCGATATGTGTGGTGTAGATCTAATACTTGTACCGCCCAACCATGTTCATTTCAGGCCTTAAGGTAAAGTTGGGCGGTGAAAAGTCCATTATGGTACGAATCTCGAAATTATCGTATAAAATACCAAAGTTATGGTACACCGTACTATAATTATGGTATTATGTACCATAGTTATGATACTTGAAATATGTGCCAAGTGACTTTGTACCATAGTTATGGTACATATTATGGTACGCCATTTTGTTACCGACATTTATTCAAAAGGGCCTAACTAACTCTGAACCGAGGGAGTGTCCAAATAGACAGCCCTCATTCAAATACTGACGAAATCCATCGAAACTCCGCATCTCCTCCCTGAGTTGGCAGCGAGCTCGATGGT
>NQII01002928.1:229356-260548 GCA_002778355.1 Clitarchus hookeri | reverse complement strand
TCCACAATTGAAGACTTCAGAGTCCCCAAGTAAAACTGGGGAAGGAGGGGGGGGGAGTGTGCACATCTCCTGACACCTGCGTCGGACGTCGCACACAGGAGTATAACGCTTTGAAAACCGACCAAAACTGGTTCTTAACCGTTACTGTTTTTATACTAACCCATTTTATGTTCATCTCGTTATTTACTGATTTTTAAGTTAAAATAAAACGTATTAATTATATCTAGTTACGTTTTAATGTCTTTTTTTTATTTATTGCAACACTTTTTTTTTTTTTTTTTTACATTTTCTTTGTATTAATACAACATGAAATTCTGCTCACACAGAAAAATACATACAAACAACTGAAATACTTAAGATAATTTTACTATATAGATTTATTTAGATTAAATGAGGCGATAAGTACAAAAATAATTAGATCATAAGAAATAAGATAATTTTATTACAATACTGATAATTATTGTAAAGTAACATTACAATTAATTTTATTCTGGTTCTTTACCTGTGGTGTTTTCCATATCCCCAGCCTTATCCTCCTCCTGCTCTTCTCCTTCGTCTTCCTCTACCCTTCCCCTCTCTCCTTCTTTATCTTAGTCATGTCTTTCGACAGATCTTGGTATTTCTGGCAGCAGAAGCTGTAATGTTTATTTAGAAAACGGCTTCGTCTTCCTTTTCGGCGTTTTTCTTCAACAGCTCAATAGAGGATCCTAAGTTAGCATAAATCTATTTAACACACATATCTTAAACAACTTACGAGTAATGTTTATTTTCTATGCTTAAACAGCATCTTATGAAAGTTTGCCAAAAGGCAATAAGGCATTTTTAATTATAGCTACCTCATGCATTATCTTTTATTATGAATTGTTGCTGTCATATGGTAACATTCAAATAATTCTATAGACAATTTTGCTTTAATTTTGCAAACTGTTCAAATTTGGATACATCTATTTTGTGTCCACTGGAAAAAGCTTCTAATATCACTTGAAATTTGCTAATGAGTTTTACGTATATTCCAGTAATCTGGAATGCAGTGTCAGGATCTGCGAAAAATTATCTTGAGGTGTTCCCATCATTCGTGTTGATAAATCCTTGTTTTAGGATTTTGCATTAAAATTATTTCTTCATTTCAGTTAGGCTTAAGCGGACTCTTAAATTCAGAGCCCAGTTAAATAAATATTAAAACTCAATTTTAACTAAGATTGCATATTTTTTGCAAGGTGCAGCTTATTGTAACTCTTGACTGTGAATGTAAATGGACCATTGATATAGAATTTACGTCGATATTGTACATTTTAATGGACCTTCGAACGTGGTTTTCAAATCGTATCCGTTAGCTCGTTAACAAAACGACAGCTCATTGATAAAAGTATTTTTTTCAAAATTAAATTTAAAATTTCGGCAACCACTTGCGGATGATGATTTTCGTTATAATATACAGGATGATTCTAAAATCACGGGACAAACATTGAGGGGTGGTAGAGCTCACTAAAACAAACAATTATTGTATAGGAATATATGGGCGGGAGTGACGCGTTGAGGCACAAACACAAAAATAACACATGAAATGCAACACATTGTTTATTTACAACGTCGCCGCTAAATGCCTTTTTATAGCAATGTTTATAATAATTGCTCAAAATTGCTACCACCGACAGTAATGCAAACTTGGTAGCGTCGGTGGAGTGATCGGCGAACAAATTCAAATACGCCGGGTATTTCACGCACGCCGCCATTGTCAGCCAATCACGCCATATGTAGAGGTCGCCAAGCATGCGTGACTGTTGGTGGATGCATTTCCAGCAACTGTTTTAACATTTTCTGTACGGAATCACTCGTTAAGTATGCTGCTAATGAACATTTTATGTTTCCCCGTTAATGTGTTATGTTTTTGTGCTTGTGCCTCAACGCGTCACTTCCGCCCATATATTCCTATACAATAATTGTTTGTTTTAGTGAGCTCTACCACTCCTCAATGTTTGTCCCATGATTTTAGAATCATTCTGTATATTACTTACCTTAATATCAAGATAAAATGAAAATTGTTGCTCAACAGAGCCTGATACATTATGAAAGCCAGGTTTCAGTATTAGAAATTAATTTTATTTAATATTTACTGTGACTATATATACCATGTACGAGAAATCGCGTAGGTAATTTAATTTATTTATTGAAATTAATTATAATAAAATAGACTGCGTAGAGTACGCAATCCAGTGAAAGTGTGGAGGCAGGCTTATAGCCGGCTTCTTTGACAACGCCTCAGTTCCGAATGGCAAAACGACGTCACCAGAGGTGACTCACACACCCAATACAGGTGTAGCATGACGTTACGAGTGTTAGCTGTCGATAGATATCAATGTCGTCGTTGTTAAAACAAAAAGTTTCTTTTTCAGACTCTCCATCATCTTTTGCGTTACAAAACTCCTCTGTACGCCGCAGGAATCGTGAGTCCGCCTCGAGTAGTCCCTGTGGAAGCTATCGACGGAAATATCGATTTATTTTAATGATTCGATTCAGGGTAGGGGAGAATCCAGAAGAGGAGGAGGGAGGGACAGAGGATATTACCCATCCGCCCACAATCCAACAAAATATTTAGTTGAATAAACTGTGGATATACATAGGTTTGGCCACTAATTTGATCGCCTTTGTTAGAAAATACAACTCGATAGTTTGTTTTTTTACTATCCTAATGTTGTCACAAAACATTGAGTATTAGGCAGTGACTTTATCGATGCTTAATAATGGTATAAACATCTCAACAAGATGAGTTCAACAGGAAACTAAAAGTAAAACTCTAAAACTTGAAACATTTATTTTCGCACGCTATCCAGTATTTAAAATGTGTGTATTTAAAAACGTTATGATTTCGTCAGTAGTCGCTTCAGATGAGATCGCTAAGGCGTAGAGCTCTGGCAGCTGCTGTAGGCTCGAATCTCGGTAGAGCTTCAACACTTAGTTTATATACTGTTAAATGTTCGTAGAGCGAAATAAATCTTTAGTTGCACCAACAAAATATTTGTTTAGGGCAACCAAATAAGAACGTAAAAACCGTTTGCTTTCAACAACAAAATATTTTATCACCCATGTACAAACGATTTTTTTGGTTTGCACCAAACCAAATTTTCCTCGATTCAACAAGGCCTTTTTCTCAGTGCGTGAGAGCATGAGCGTGTACATGTATCCCTTTCATTTGGAATTACGTCTTCAGTCGCTCCCCTTCGTCGCACACGCCCCTCATGGCGTGCGGGAGGGATGGTGCTGCGTCACATGGCAAGGGGGGGGGGGGACCTTGGGGCAGGTCAACGCCGGAAGGAAATGCGTGCCCCGTGCAGTCGAGGCGAGCATGTTTACACCACGAGACTGTGCTTTAAGGTCCTTACACGATAGAAAACATCAGCATTTGACATAAAAAATTTCCTTTCCTTTGACGAAACCACCTATACACAATACAGCCGTAAAGTCAAAGTTAAGAAGTTAAGACAACTAAAAATTGATTCTGCAAATCTTTGTAAAAATGTGTATCTTTTTATTTAAACTAAAATGTATTACCCGGGGATATATTTTACGTACCGGTTTTTAAGTAGGCTTAAGCATTTATTCTAAAATTTAATAACAAAAAAAAATTTCGCTTGTTTAAGTTATTCAAGTATCAATTCATATTGTTACAATTTATCTCTCAAAATTCATTGGGCTAAACCAGGTTCGTTAATGGATGGAGGTCTTAATTAAATAAAAGTGTTAATTATAGTTTACTAATTTTATTTGTAATTTCTAAAAAAGAAAAATTCTCTCGTCCCAAATTTTCTCAATAAATTGATATCACTTGCTGTTTACAATTAATGAATTCAATCAATACAATTTACAATTACTTCAAGGAAATTAATGTAATTAGATAATTAAAAATCAGTCCCAATAGACAGTGTATGAAAATATAGTCAATTTTTTTTTATAGATTATAAGTCCATATTTGACAGTTTCAATATTTACAATAAAATCCGTATTACAAGTTCATTCTGTCCCATCTCAGTTTAGTCTATGTCCCGCCAGTCCGGAATGTTCTAGAGTTCTCCGAGCGCCCTCATGCACTGTAGCTCACTCGACGGGTTTCACGCCCTCTCGACCATTCACACCACAAATACCTCGTCCGCCGTCATCTCACAATCTCCCGTCGTCGTCCGTCCCTCACCGCACTTGACTTTGCTCCCGCACTCAGCCAGATGGCCTTCGCCAAAGATAGCCAACAGTCCAACTGTGGCTTGTATTTATAGGGTCGTAGGCAATCGCCCAGAATTTTCTCTAAATGCCGCGTTGCATCGAGGGTCCTAGTTCTCATAATATTCTTGCGCATTCTCTACACTCGTCGGCTCCTCCCGCAGGGGCAGGAGGGGGTTGTGACACCAGCCAGGTCTCGCCGCTGTCAATCATTCCCGGATGCCCAGCAGGGTGGGGGCGACGAGGCAGCGAAGGGGTCTGCCTGGGGGAGGGGAGGGTCACCACCCACAGAGCTGGACCGCGCATAGAGAGAGCTCACGGCCGTGCGAGCTACAGCGCGTAACTATATATTTACTCTCCACATTACATTCGTTTACCTTTTCTTTAATTTAGACAAGCTTGTTTTAATATACCGAGATGAAACTCGCATTTACAGTGAACATAATATTCATAGCTCATAACATCTGTTAGATTCTCGGCAAAATGGCTGTTTGTCTTTCACCATTGAATCAACGCTTTGACTTTAAGTTTCAACTTTTCGAAATCATAAAGTCTAAACTGCTTGACTTGATCTTTGACAGTTCCATTGTGTCGATCTCCGTTGGAAACAACATGTCGGGAAGCAAACTAAGTCAGATCATAAAGTCAAATGCTAAAATTTTCAGTTGTTCAAGGGCCTTTTTTCTACTCAGATTGGGAACAATACGAAATTCCCTACGGGAGTAGAGAAAATTTCCGCCCCAAGGTTCGCTGCTAGCGGTGAATGAAGAAATTTTATTTATTAGTTTGTAAAGGTTCGTATTTGGCTCTAATTATGATATATAGGTACATGCCCCAGCCAAAATTTTTAGCATTAACTTTATTTCGTAACTATCATTCACACCCTCCAATGTTGTTTAATAGAGCAAACAGTAAAAAGACAACTTTGTTTGGCGTTGGGCATTCATAAGTAAGCTTATTTCAGTAGGAAAAAAACTTTACTAATTTAAGTGCAAAATATGTATAGCTGTCATTAAAAGAAGCTTTGTACTTTTCTCCCTACTCTTATGGAAACTGCACAAGAATGACCTAAAAATAATATTTTTAATCATTTTTACAATATATTTTTCTATTGAGTTGTTATAAAGTAAAAATGTGCAAGCCAACATTTTGCTAAAGCCAGTTTTACGGCAGAGTATTTAAAATTATATGGAAATACTTTGTTATATTTCCATTCTTGTGCGAAGAGCAAATTTTACTCTTTACGCAGCTTCTAACATAATAACAAGAAGTTACTGATAACTAATGAGCCTTCTTTCCTTTACATGGGTGCACATAAATTTTAGTAAAGTTCTTGAAAGCTTAGATGGTAGGTAGGCATTGACGTCTCGTTGACAGCAATATCACTGGAGATGACACCAGTAACATGTGAAACTGTACAAATACAATTAAAATACACGAGTGACTTGCCCAAGATTAGAATTAAGAAAAAACTCGTAAAATTAAGCTAGCTTGCAATCAACTGCATCACGGAGGTAGGATTCGGAGCATCACCTTCGGATGTAATCAGTGTAATGGTTTGAATGATAGGGTTCACTAACCTGAAATATTTACTCGGCCATTATTTTGAAAATAAGTGTCTGGGCCACTAAAACACATACGTTTATATGGCCTGCCATAACGCTACTTGTGTGAAACATTTGGTGGAAATAGGTTGATTGGTCTCCAAGATATGGCATAAAAACCTTATTTTTTTAATGAGTCAATCTTACAAAATTGCTTCAAAAGAGGCTCTTTGCACGATGTTTGTAATACGTAATGTTGGATAAAAATTTTGATTGGAATTGTTAAACAGATATGCCAAACATATGAAAATATTTATATGGCCACCATTTTTAGAATTATTGCCTGACCCATTAAAATTATGTAATTAATTATACTTGGCCTTCTGTAGGTGGGCCAAATTTCGTGGAAAGTGATCTCACAAGCCTTTCTTTCCTTCGGAAAGTAGACAAAAAAATAAGAAGATTTTACACAATACAATTTCGTTTATGCAAATTGCAATTGTCTTATTTACTTACATACAGAACGGGGAAATCCGGTACAGATGCCGCACAAGTGCACCCTGGTGGCGAAAATTTTTAGTTGTCAACAGGGAATGTTTCATAACGTGCAATAGCTTCGCGCGCGGCCAATCAGCGATCAAGTTCGGTGCCATCAAAGGAACCGCCATTTCGCATCTGTACACAGTCTATTCACGCGGTTACTTCCAACTTTTCTGAAGCCCTACTAGAGTTCTACTTCCAGGATATTTCTCCGCCTCGTGCAAACAAAACCTAACGGGGTATAGAAAATAACACCAAAGAGACAACGCCCCGCATGCGTGCGCACTCAGTTTAATATTACACTGCAGAGCCAAAAAAAAAACCCCCCTGTATAGACGTGCGTATGCAAAAAACAGAGGTATGGAACCAATCAGAGTAACGCGATGCGGTCGGCAGCTAGATCGGTTACTGCTGCTACAATGGCAGGTTATCAAGATTTAAGTGAGTTTGAACGTGGTGTTATAGTCGGCGCACGAGAGATGGGACATAGCATCTCCGAGGTAGCGATAACATTTGGATATTCGCGTACGACCATTTCACGAGTGTACCTGCTGTCGTTTGGCTATGACGCCTTGTTTTTATTAACATGACGTAATTTGACAAAACGGGATACCCCCTGGGTTGGCAAAATGGGATTGTATCCTGTTTTAGCCATCTGTTTTGCTTAGGTATCCCGTTTTGCCCAACTTGTGTTGTTTTATTTATATATATATATATACATATATATATATTTGTAATTCTAATTTAATTAATATATTATCAATTAGAGGTTTATCTAAATGTGTGGGATCTGTTCTTGTGTTTCAGATTGGCTCGTAAATATGGGTAAGTACAAAAGAACATCTGAACGGCAGTTACGGAACGAGGAGAATATGTGAACAAGCCATTAATTATATACTTGAAGGGGAAATGGGATATCTCAAAGCGTCTAAAGAATACGGAGTTCCACGCATTGAGACTTCTGCCCGATAAAGGTACTTCCTAATTATTTATCATCTATAAAATAATTTGTAGGACCTACATAAGATAAGATCCAAGTCGGCTTGGTTAATGAGACTTGGATATTCGATATATCAGCTCGTTACTCTAACACCCAAACAGCTAACTTATGGGAGGTGATGTACAAGATAACGACGGAGTAGTATTATTATAATATATAGGCTTCCACAGGAGGAAAGGAAAAAACACCTTGAGTAAACCACACTATGTGGGCACCATGCACCAAGTCACTTATGTTCCCTGTTCTGGCCACTTGCATACGCTTTACGTTCTGCGAGAGACGATTATGAAAATATTAGTTGCAAACAGCAAGTCACAGCCAGTGATAGTCGGAGATAAAGTAGGGATTATTGTCTCTGCAGTGTTTGTAAGTAAATTAGGTAATTATCATGAGATATTTTGTCTGATTAAGACCTTCGCCCCTTACAGAACCTGGCTAAGCCACCACTTTGAGAAATTGTTAACACTGAATAAACAAGTCCAGCAAACGCTGATGAACATGCAGGTATTTTGTCAAATCATATATATATATATGCGTGTGTATATATATATATATATATTGTTACATGGACGCCTGAGGGGCGTATATCTGAGTTCGTGAGAAATGGAGGTCGTAATAAAAATAAAAGAACTACATTTGATTTTTAATTTATTCATACAGCTATTATTTATAGCATTAAATTCTCTATCTCAACTATTACTCAATTTATTTCTCAGTGAGCACAATATTTAATGTCTATTTCAACTCTAATTAACATCCTTCTTAATGTCTCTGGTTACAGCCAATTTACTCATACTCCTCATTAACACATATTCAGTCTATCTGTTGCCATCATTTGTGATGTCTTTCACTCACGCATTTAGTCCAATGGTCCAGCCTTGCCAGTCGCACTATTCGCTGCGCCGATGCTCACAGTCACTGATTTTTCTTCCGCTGATCACTTCTCTCGCCGCGCGTTTCTCTTCTCGATCGTCGTCTATTGCTGAAACTCATCCATCCAAAAACTGCCGGCTCGGAGACGCCGAAACGACTTTTATAGCCACTGGCCTTGACCTGGAAGGTTCGCAGCACCCCGAGCCACGCTGAGAGACACGAGGTCAGTAATCCAGAGTATTCTTCAGAGGTCTCAAAGACACCCGATAACCAAGGTCGGGAGCGACACGGGTCCCCTGATAGGCATAACAGGCACACTTCGTAAAAATTCCTTTGACTTGCCACCGCCGCGTCTCCGGTTGCAACTGATAGCGCGCGTGCTTCAATAAATCACCCAACTACTCTGTCCTTCACGTCATCAGCGAGCTCGTAACAATATATATATATANTATATATATATATATATATATATATATGCACACACTTGTTCATATGTATATTTATACACGTAAAAAGGCAAGCCCTTGTGAGAGCATAGTGGAATATTGCAAATAAGTATTAATAACATCGTATTTTATTGTTTCTGAAAATTCCCTGCCCAAAATTATTTTCTGCCTGTGCCCACGATGCCAGGGCTGATTTCAAAAGTCAGCCGAACGGCTGGTCACAGGAAACCGCCCGGCACACACACTCCCCGCCGACGGGGCGATAACACGCAGGACCGGAAGCGATGGAGGAAGGCGAGTCCTTCCTGCTTTGCCCCCTTGTCGGTGCGGTGACGTCACCTCCCGGCCCGCCCCTGACCTACAACAACAGACGCCGCTTCGTTAATAAACGGCGGCGCCCTCCGCCGCCAAAAAATACTGTGCTCAAGAGTGTGCTATGTGACAGCGCAGGTAGGTCAACACTTCCCCTGAGTTTGCTACGGCCGCAGTGGGGAAATGGGCTGAGTAGAGAGATTTGGGCGGCTCTTAATAACACTGCCTACCTGCTGGCAGCTGCCAAATTTAAATAGGAAATCCCATGTAAAGGAAATTTCGTCTCGGCGCGTTAATTTTAAAGATGGGCGTTTTAAACAAAATGTATTCTTTCCCAATTACTTTTAGGAGAAGATCCATCCGAGCGTATATTTTCAATACAGATAGGCAGTATGTACTTTTTTGTTTAACATGAATTTTAAAAATTCCTTGCAAACAGAATCTACATGTTGTGGAAACATCTCCTAAAAAAAATTCGTGAAAAATACGTTTTGTTTTAAAAAGCCCGTCTTTAAAATTAACTTACTGAGGCGAAATTTTCTTAACGTGAGATTTCCTATTTAAATTTCGCAATTGTCAGCCGGAAGGCCGTGGCCCTTTAACAACGAGGTCTTGAGAGCCGACGAAGGTGAATTGAGGTGAGAATGGAGCAGTACCGGATTGCAAGACCGAGGGAAACGGGAGAACCCACCGACATCGTCCGGCACTATTCCCACTTGCTAAATTCAGGTGACCCCGCCAGGGATTGAACCCAGTTCGCCCTGGTGGGAGGCGAGCACTCTAACGGCTCAGCCACCGCGGTCTCCGGGAAAATGGGTGTCCCAACATTGACAGGCTTTTCTGCCAATACGACTATCATAACCGACGTGGATAGGATTCGAGGTTAGATCACTGATTATGCGAACAAGTACATACAGGATGAGTGTAAAAGAATACTCCAAATTTGAAGGTCTATAATATCAAAACCAAACAACCTACAACTTTGATTGACCAATAAAATTAACCATGGAATCGTGAAGTTTGTTTACCATATCTTCATAAATGTTCAATGTGACCACCGTGAGCGGCCCGAACGACATCTACGCGATAATCAAACTCGTTCCAGACTCGTGGTGGTCACATTGAACATTTACGAATGTACGGTAAACAAACTTCACGGTTCAACGGTTCATTTGATTGGTCAATCAAGGTTGTAGGTTGTTTGGTTTTGATATTGTAAACCTTCAAAGTTCGGGGATTTTTTTATAATCATCCTGTACTTTAGGATTTTTGCATACATCATCTTACGAATTTCTTGTACAATTAGATTAAATTCTAATTGGCAAAAGTATTTTGTTCATATAAAAGTGCTTGTCTTTTGAAAATTAAGATATAAACAAACACGTTCTTCACTGTTGACCATGTGACTTTGACAGTTGTGTATGATTGGGGTAGGTCAGTGCTGGGTACATGCGCAGAAGACGAATAATACATCTACCTCATCTTTAGTCAATGATTTCTACAGAAAATCACTGAGTTTCTACTACAAAACAGATACTACCTCCAACAGAACAACTTCAACAACATTTGGATTGTTCCCACAACAACTGGAATTGTAATAACCGAACAGAATATTCTGTTGCAGTTACCATCAAACCCGGTTACAAAACTGATCGGTACTGATCTGGTTGATCGCTGTACCCGTTCTTCTCTTGCAATGCAGGCCTCTTAATTTCACCTGCATCTTCAGCGTGCTCTTAGCATTTAGATCAGCGTTTCCTAACCTTTTTCAGCCACACGGACCCCCAACTTATTTCACTCACTTCAGTCAGTCTCGCACACCGCCCGCTGGCGCACGTTCGTCGTGCTAAGTAAGCCTAGCGATTACCAGGCACCTGGTGGAATTTATTTATTATTGTTAAATGGTCCAGAGATGAGACTGCGGACCCCCATACATATACTCGCGGACCCCAGGTTAAGAAACACTGATCTAGATCATTGCCTTCATTTGATTTGCCTGGTCCTTTATGATAATACTCCACAGCATGTAGAGAGCAATGAAATATCCACTGCCTTCGTCTTCTGCAATCTGTTTTTTTTTACATACCTAATTTCTCGATTCACCTTTCGCCCATTATTTTACATAAACAACAATAGGAAAGTGATGGGACCTTCAACGGCATTGCATGACATTCAACTGTAGGCAGATACTCTCCAGGCCATTCTGATCCGAATGTTCCAGATCAACATTTTCCAGCAATCATTCAAGAATTGTAGCAAACATTTCGTTAGTAATAGCCTTGTTAGGATCGTTTGCGCGCCACTTGATCATTGCATCCTTCCTACGTCTATAGTATATTTGCGGTTTCTTCACACTTCCTGAATCAAACCTTTTAAAAAAATTACCCCGTGTATGACGTGTTTGGTTGTTTCACAAAAATGTAACGTACCAAAAGTTCTTAAACATCTTTTAACAATAAAATTATCTTATTCTCGGCTAAATTGAACTTTTACTTATATTTTACTTATAAACCATAATGTTTAATTTATAATAAGGGCCAGTGACTTTTCGCGTAAGAATCGGAGCACACAGTAGACTTTAATACTATATACACACCTCAGCTGTTGTTATACCTCCATCGGCTGCTGGTACCGTGTCCGTCTTTGACCAAGCCACTCAGGACTAAGTAACTCCGACACCGAACCTTCGCGTTTCGTGTGCAAACGGTTAACTCGGGCCAGAACATTTTTTTTTAGCCAATCAAAGAAGCTGGACGACCCTACAGTGCTTTGGACTGTATCTTGTCTCGAAATCTTTTTCGCGAAATGTCACTGCCCCTATTTATAATCAATACGAATTAAAACAGGGAGAAATCAGGTGTGTCGCTGTTGCCTAGTAAGAAACAGTCCTCGTGCAAAATGTGCGTTGTCCCTTTTACATAACTTTCTAGACTTAGTTAATATTTGTTTGCACGAGGCGGAGAAATATCGCGGAAGTAGACTTCGAGCAGGGCTTCAGAAACGTTGTAATTAACCACGGAATCACTCTACTGATTCATTACCAGCTTTACCACGAGAGGTTCAGTCGGTGCTCAAGTTAAAATATCTGAAGCTACGGGCCGTGAGTTTTTTTTTCTTTGAAACACCGACTCGCAAAGTCGCTGAGTTGACCGCGAACAGGCTCAGGTGGGGGCGAGTCCGTTCCAACCCTTGTGCCAGTGTTGCCCGGCGCCGGGTAAAGGGGTGCGAGCCAGCTTGCGTGATGGCTTTTAACGACTGCGTAACGAGCTGTGCCGACACCTGCGGGCAATTAGTGCCTCTTCCCAGGCAGCTGTACCTGACCTGCCCCAACCCCCACCTGCCCGCTCGCTCGCAGACACCCCACTTCCAATATACGTGTATGTATAGCCTATTCCTGGTTTCTTCGCCCTTTTTTTAGTCAAACCTTTGAGAAATCCCCCTAATGTACGACTAGGGGCAATGATATTTCGCGGAAAGATTTCCTGACAGGATAGAGTCCAAAGCACTGTAGGGTCGTCCAGCTTCTTTGATTGGCTAAAAAAAATGTTCTGGCCCGTGTTAACAGTTTGCGCACGAATCACGAAGGTTCAGTGTCGGAGTTACTTAGTCCTGAGTGGCTTGGTCAAAGACGGACACGGCACCAGCAGCCAATGGAGGTATAACAACATCTGAGGTGTGTATATAGTATTGAAGTCTACTGTGTGCTCCGAATTTTACGCGAAAAGTCACTGGTCCTATGTATGACGTGTTCGTTCTTACCCAAATGTGCAACGTGTCAACATAAAAGTACTTTTTCGGTTAAATTTAACTTTACCTTATATTTTACCTACTAATTATAAGATTTCATTTATAATGAATATGAATAAAATCATGGAGAAAATAGGTGTGTTGGTAATGCCTAGTGATAAATAGTTCTTATGAAAAATATTATTAGACTGAATGTGAACGAATGCGGTGCGTTGACACTTTGATGTAATTTTCAAGACTCGTTTAAGCTTTGTTTGCATGTGGCGGAGGAGTATCCTGAAAGTAGAACTTTGGCAGGGCTTCACTAAAGTTTGAAGTAACCGTGAATGGACTATACGGATGTATCGCTCGCCGTGCCATAGTACTGGCACATCATTATGGTACAGGAAGTTGCCGGCACATCACAAGGAGGAAGCAAGCCCGCCTACTTGGATGTATGTATTTTGCTCCATAACTTAGTTTTCAGAGACAAAATTTAAAAACCAAGCTTTTCAAAGTACAAGTTCCCGGTGGAACTTGCGCTGGCCTCACCAAACCTCCCCTCTAAGTGGCCGATACCTATTACAAGGTTATACCAGAAGCACTTATTTCTACTGTACGTTAATCTCCCACAAACAAATAGCTAAATCGGCTCTTTTGTATCGCAGGGTAACACCGGGAACTTGCGTTTTTTGAAATCCGCCATGCTGGCCGAACAGAATATAATTGGTAAACCTAGTGATTTTAATCATGCATACCTAACGCGTCCTGCGCGAGTCCTTCTTTCATGTGAAATTAAGCATGGCGGCAAACCCTTAGCACAAACACGGCCCAGTGCGCTCGAGTTTTTTCAAAGTACAGCGAACATCTTTATAGTTGGGGCCGCGGTGGCTGAGCAGTTAGACTGCTCGCCTCCCACCAAGGCGGTTCGGGTTCAAACCCAGGCCAGGTCACTCCCGGATTTCTGCAAGTGGGAATCGTGCCGGACGATGCGGCTGGTCGGCGGGTTTTCTCGGGGATCATCCGTTTCCCCCGCTCCTTGCATTCCGATGCTGCTTCGTTCTCCCCTCGCTTCACCCTCGTCGGCTCTCAAGACCTCGTTGTTAAGAGCAGCCCAAATCTCTCAAGTCAACTCGACATCTCAAAAGTTGAAATTCAACATTTTTTAACAGGGTTCGTTTCACATCTGTAACCGTAATTAAAGATTGCCTCATTAATTAATAATTTCAAGTCCCACATTTACAGGTTGCTTCGCATACTTGCAACATTTCCAATCAGTGACGCTGGTTCAGAGAGGAGTTTCTCTGCCCTTAGAAGATTAAAAACACGAATGTCAGAAGATCGGCCCATGGGTCTCGCGCTTGTGCATGTACACACACACACACACACACACACGTGTGTGTGTGTGTGTGTGTGTGTGTATACATGCACTATTGATAGGTTCTCAGTGTCAGCAAACCGAAGGGTTCGTTTTGTGTTGTAGTAAATCTTTAGGTAGTAATTCCTAACACATAAATTGGATGAGTCAAACTAGTTTGTACTACAATTACACGAATCTGACAATTAGTTGCAAATTTACTATAAAAATTAGTTCCCGCATTTGTGCATAATTATTATATTGTTTATTAAATGAGGCACATTGATTTATCCGGGAGAAGCTGATTGGTTGTTAGCATCAAAGGTACTTCATGAATGACTGATGTTTGTCTTCCATTTTTTGGCTGAAGTCTGGGCCTCCATTCTCCTGGGGTCACGAGAGTACTGATGATCTCGTACTGAGAATTTGTAATTCGTCTGCGCACAATCAAACTGCAGCCGAAATACACCAGACAGTTATATAACGAAAAATACTAAAACATTTTGTCATGTAGGAAATTTTTTTTAACGAATTTCTACTATTTCTATTTATGCAATAAAGATGTGTATTTTAGGAAAGCATGTCCCATCACTAAAACAAGTGTAACTTTAAGTAATTACCCATTTTATGTGCTTATTATCAAAATGCAAGTGTTAACAAGTTTAATTTTTAAGATGTAGTAGTTTGGTTGGTTTTAAAATGTAAACTCTATAGAACCAATAATATGTAAAATGATTCTACATATTTTGTATCGGTTTTTTTTACAAAAGAATGATTGAATTCGGGCTTTATTGAGTATGGCTAAAAATCTTTGTACTAGCATATCGAATTTTATTTGAAAATTATGGATTAATATTATGGATGCGTCCCTGAATTCAAACCGTACGTCTTGCATTTAATCTCGATTTGACTCACGTTATGCTTATGCAGGCGACTGTGCCTGAGAATACAGAAATGGGCGCATAAAAACTTAATTTTTACCTATCGGTTTATCATTCAGTTTCGCCCTCCAAACATACTCATAACTAGGGGCAGTGATATTTCGCGAAAAGATTTCGAGACGAGATACACTCCAAAGCACTGTAGGGTCGTCCAGCTTCTTTGATTGGCTAAAAAATGTTCTGGCCCGTTTTAACTGTTTGCGCACGAATCACGAAGGTTCAGTGTCGGAGTTACTTAGTCCTGAGTGGCTTGGTCAAAGACGGACACGGCACCAGCAGCCAACGGAGGTATAACAACAGCTGAGGTGTGTATATAGTATTGAAGTCTACTGTGTGCTCCGATTTTCACGCGAAAAGCCACTGGCCCTACTCATAATCACAGAGACACCTTTAGTGTTGACAAAGTGGCGCTGGGGTTGCCCCGTCGAATGGAACAGTGCCCAGCCACGAGCGACTGGGATGACGTCAGACCGCACACTGACCGTCTCGGTAACAGTCGAGCAGAGAATGGCGGATAAACAAGATCGCAGCGCATTTGACCGAGGCCAGATCGTCGGGGGGCCAGTCGTATGGGGCACTACATCTCCCACGTCGTGCACGCACTGGGATTTCCACGGGCCACGGCGTAGAAAGTGTAGGCCCACAGTGAGTTGTTCGTGCATCCAGTACAGATGGATGGGACTTGGACCGCTATGATGGAAGGCCAGGATTGCTAAAGTAAGGTTATTATGCCCTGTGTAGAAATAAAACTTGCATTAATCAAACAGTTGCAGGTTACGCGCAGTAACGCCTTTAGCGAGGAAAATGATTTTCCTTAAGTTAATATTCTATTAAATGTTATTGCTGATAATATTGTTCAAAGTGATTTTATTGCACTTGTTTTGTGCACACCAGGTAAAACTGGGTGTAGTCTGACTTAAAAAAAATTAAAATTTCGACCTTTTTTGTTTTTAATCTTAAAATAATATTTTTACTTTTTTTTAATGGTTTGCTTGTTATTGTAAAGCTCATTTTCCAAGTTTTTTTAAAAGTTGCAGCTGCCTTTGTTTGTAGCTGTCACCATTTTGTTACATTCTTTATGTTCGGTGTATTTCATAGAGGAATGAATTTTGAAGGCGGTGGTTTCATATAGGCTTAGAAGAAACTTATATTTTTAGACATTGGTCACACTGTCACTATTGAAATGGCGTAACATAGCAGATGTTATTGTGAAAAGAAGTTTGTTTTTTGTTGTCTGTGCTCAGTAGGCCACATAAACACACTATTTTTTGTTGATAAAGACAGTTTTTTGAGTTGAATTGTTCAGTACAATGACAAGAAAGAAACGTGTTTTCATGAAACGCAAGTTCCGAGGAAATAGGTATACAAAAACAACTGAAGTTTGCAAAAATATGGTAAGTGACCTCAATGGTGAAAATGTAACTGCGTCTACTTCCAGTAACAAAACAAACAGTTGAACAATAGTGATAATGAACTTTCTTCCATTGAACACGAAAATGGTGATTTAGGTTATGTCTTAATATATTTTAATATTTTAGTGAAATTTTTTTAGTGATCACTTGTGCTGCAACCTTTGTGGAGAACCTGTGACACTGAAGGAAGAACTTTCTGCAAGAAATGGACTTGCTACCAAATTTATAGTTTTGTGTGAACTGTAACTTTAGCAATCCTTTCTACACGCCAAATAAACGTAAAGGAGACTTTTTTTTATGTCTAATGGTGTATTCGTGTATAGCATGCGAGCCATTGGCAAAGGTCCTACAGCAACAAAACTATTGTGTGGGATCAGGGACAACGGTGGCGTAGTGGCCAGGGCGCTCGCCTCCCACCACGGCGATCCGGGCTCGATCCCCGGCGGGTTCACTCCCGGATTTTGGCATGTGGGAATCGTGCTGGATGATGCCGCTTGCCGGTGGGTTTTCTCGGGGTACTCCCGTTTCCCCCGCCCTTGCATTCCAGCGCCGCTCCATTCTAGGGTTTCATTTCTGTCGTGCCCGGGGATGACGGTCACCTACGAGTCCTCAGCTGGAAAGACTGTCACTCGGAGGGTGTTGCCTTGCCCTGGGTGCCACTCCCCACATGCCATTTATTTATTTTTTGTGTGGGTATCTTGGACTTACCACAGCCGCCTTCTGGGATGAATAAGTACACTGAGGTTATCGGAGTTGCTGTGGAAACGGTTGCAACAGCATCAATGAAAACTGCCGCAGAAGAGACCGTTCGGCTGAATGATGGGGACAACAATATTACAGTGCCATTTGACGGTACTTTGTAGGAGTGTGGTCACACCTCAAGAAATTCTGTAGCCGCAGTAAGAAGTGTAGATTCTGTTTTTTTTGTTTTTTCTAACCTACTCTAAAACTAAGTGTTATATGTTAGTCCGCGGTAGGAACGGGATTATTGCGTCT
Organism: Clitarchus hookeri; assembly: GCA_002778355.1. Taxonomy (NCBI): domain Eukaryota; kingdom Metazoa; phylum Arthropoda; class Insecta; order Phasmatodea; family Phasmatidae; genus Clitarchus; species Clitarchus hookeri. The sequence continues at coordinate 243,189 of NQII01002928.1, read as the reverse complement.
CAGGGCTAGCCCCTCACGCTTACAAGGGAAGGAAGAACATGCAAGGAGACGTGCATCGCGGCAAAGAGGGATTGGGTTTCGCATGGCCGAGTTTGGCCATGAGAAACCTGCCTAATGTACTTATAGTTAACTAACTACATCTAGAAGAGAAAGGGAAAACCTGCACAGGCACCGTGAAAACCCTTTCGACAGGAAAGAATTAAAAATAGTTACATGCATTATGAGAAAATGCTACAGGAGAAAGATAGGTGGGTACCATGCTCTTTGTTAATGGGAGAGGAGAAACTAGTAGAGAGGTGGTTGGGGTGTAGATTCTGGGAAGGTGTTGGACTTGGAAGTGCTGACAAAGCATTGTTTCGAGTGCAACTTGACAACAGAAGAACACAACAGTGATAGGAACTACGAAGGCACTACTGAGGGGATGGAGGTCGCAGCTGCTGTAAAATTTCGGAACAGATCTGAGAAAGATAGTAATGTCCGCTGTACATAATTTCTTGGTGATGATGATTGAAAGGCACACAAGAGGGCAGTGGAAGAAAATCCAAATGAGAAGAAAGAAATTTAAAAAAAATTGAATGTGTTGATTATGTACAGAAGAGAATGGGTACCAGGATGAGAAAGCTGAAGCAATCATTGAGCGAAAAAACATTTTCTGATAATGAAACCATACGGCTGGCTCAGTGAAAAAAATTTTATTGATCACTTTCAGAGACATTATGGCACCGCAATTAGATGTAATACAAACAACCTGGAAAATGTGGAAAAAGCTATTTGGGCTACTTATTTTCACAAAATTTCCACAGACGAGAAGCCAATATATCACTTACGTCCCTCTGGCCTTGACACATGGTGCATGTATCGGAAGGCTGAAATATCTGGTGATTTTTATAGCCATGGACATTCAATACCGGAAGCAGTAATAGAAGTCGTGAAGCCTATTTATAGAGATTTGGCCCATCCTGAATTGTAAGTGTCTTTATGGGAAAAAACAGAATCCCAATGGGTCATTCAATAATTTGATTTCGACACGGTTGCCAAAAAATGTGTTCGTTGGCCTAAAAACTTTACAGTGGGGTGTGAATGATGATGTGATATCCTTCGATGATGGTAATTTTGGAAGAGTCAAGGTGGTCCAGGAAATTGACATCAGTCGAGGACCCAACGCAGTGAAGACTTTCAAATTTATGGACAAGGTGTGAATTCGAAAATCGCAGCATGCAGCAGAACTGCCAACCAAAGCGGCAAGAGTGTGCACAAGAGGAAGAGAATTTTGAAAGAAAATGAAGTAAAGGAACTTGTACCAGCATATGGGGCAGGTTGTCACTGATAAAAATAGTGATGCAGAGGTGATTCATACTAATTTATGCTTCTGTAAAACTGTATTTTTTTGGAACGTTTGACCCATTACATCAAAAACTTTATAATAGCAGAGCTGAATTAATTGTTCAGACAATCTGCAGACCGTCGTGAGAAAATTCCTGAACTAATATCGAAAATTGGTTTGCATAGCTGCTAGACTTTTTTAAATTTTTTGGAAGAATATTTATTTCTGAAATTTAAAAAAAAATTTTGAATAAATATTTTTTAGAACACCTCTCAATGAGGTACATAACGAAAAATATTACTAATAAATTATATAAGTCTTTACTTGAGATTTGGTTGATGTATACTAATTTCCAACTTTGACCTCAATTTCTGGAAAACTACATTTATTAGTATATTTAAACCATTATCTCAAAAACTATAAAAGCTACAAAGCTCAAACTTACAGCAAAACTGCATATAGTCATTATTAAATTAATGTACTAGAATTGTAAAGGTTTTTGAAGAGCCATTTAATTTTTAAAAAATAGATTCTATTTTTTATAATTTTTTGGGAAAAAATTATTATTTTAAAAAATTTGAATACATTTCTCTAAAGACGCGTAAAAAAGATGGCAGAATACAGTATAGTAAAAATACTTATAAGATAACACTGTTAAAATCTAGAAGTTCTAGGTTTAATAGTGTCTGAGATAATAGGACGACCCAGGCACAAACTTGAAAGTTGCTGTTTCGTTGAGTCTCCCGCCTGCGTGGCGCTTGAACTGCTGTGCAGTGTGTTTGAAGTACTCGTTTTACCCCAAACTAATAAAGGTGCGTCCAATGCGTTGATCTACGGAAAGAACGCACACCTTAGACGATGGCGGCTGAGTGCTTCCGAGACGTCACGCACTTCAGAAACAACATTTCACAGCACTCCAAAATGGCTAAAAAAAAAAAAAAACTACATTTTCAAAGCGCTGTATCTCAAAATATTTGTGTCGCATACGCACAAGACTGCTCGAGGGGCCTGCACTGAATCTTCCTACAGACTTTCCGCCAATAAAATAATAGGATCACCGCTGAAAGTCCCATAGGTACACGCAGCACGACGAGAACACTGCACGCCAGTTCAGAGCCTTGCGCTTAGCGGCGATGGCGCACTTGACGCGCGTGGCAGTGTCGCCCTTATCTCCCCCCGCACTTCTCGGCCACGAACGCGGAAAAATGCTCCGGGTAGGCGGGAGCCTATTTTTTGTACGTGATCTAGACTCGTGCGCCAAAACCGATAATTATAGGCGAGAGAGAGAGAGAGAGAGAGAGAGAGAGAGAGAGAGAGAAGAAAACTACGGAAAGACAACCCCTAATGAATGTGTCTGCGGCCTCGTAACAGTCGCCTTGTGATGAAACAATGCGGTCAGTTTACTTATTCCTGTTTTACCCGCGCCAGGGAAAGGAAGGGCGGGACAGTTGGCGATCCTGCCTGCGTGCGAGAATCCCCCCCTTCTTTCAGCTCCCTCTTCGGGTTGCGAGGGAGAGGGGCGAAACTACAGAATATCTAATAATACAGAAGCCAAACACCACACAGTAAAAATCGATTTTTGAAGGTTTTGTTTTGAAACTAGCTGCTGAAATAATTTTTTTTTGTAACACGACAAACAACATATGGGCTGTTCAAAACACAGAGATAAATAAAACACACTCAATTAATTTATATCACCATGTTTTAATAAACACGATGTCTACAATACATAGACTATTCGCGGTTTCTTCACAATTTTTTGAACCAAATCTTTGACGAGTATGGTTGCTTGATAAGTGTATCATATATCACAAGCGTTTTACACTTGTGTTAACACAGAGGTACCATATTTTTGGTTAAATTGAACTATTACTTAACATTTGATCTATAAATTACAATATTTCGTTTATAATTAAGATGACTAAAGGCAGAGGGGGAAATATGTGTGTTTGTAATGGCTAGTAAGAAATAGTTCTTATGCGAAATTGTATTACACCGAGCGCACACAATAGCGGTGCGTTGGCCGTCTGGTGTAATTTTCTAAGCTTTGTTAGAATGAGGCCAAGGAACTGCCTGGAAGTAGAACTTTAGCAAGGTTCCAGATAAGTTTGAAGTAACAGGGGAAGGACTGTACTTGTTGAAATACACAGTATCTTCATGTCTTTGCATCGAAATGTGTAGTACAATTTTTTGCTCTTATACATTTGTGAGTATTACGAAAATAATTTTGGTCACTATAGTAGCGCCGGTGTAACTCGGGACTTGGAGAGCTCTGCCAATGGCGGGCCACTTCTCCCGCGGGAAAGGAAATAACTGGACGACGGTGGTTGGTGCTTCGCAAGTCGTTCTACCTCTCTCGTTCACTTGGGTAGTGCGCATCTATAGTTAACATTTTTTTTTTTGCAAAAATACGAAGTTTTTTTTACGGTGCATGGATATCATGAACTCCAGCCGCACTTGCCACCAAGATGGCCGCCTATCACTGGCCAGCGGCACGGCGGGACGTCGGCTGCCATTCAGCTCCTGGAGACCAACTCGCCAAGCGGCAGCTATGGGTCCGTTCGTGGTCACTTACAACTTTTCTGAAGCCCTGCTGAAGTTCCGCTTTCAGGCTATTCCTCCGCCAAATGTACAACTTTGCTTAACAAAGTCTATAAAATCAAACCAAAGGGACAACGCANTTACTTACAACTTTTCTGAAGCCCTGCTGAAGTTCCACTTTCAGGCTATTCCTCCGCCAAATGTACAACTTTGCTTAACAAAGTCTATAAAATCAAACTAAAGGGACAACGCACCGCAATAGCGCGCACTCAGTTTAATTATGTTTGTACATAAGAACTACTCCTTACTAGGTGTTACCAAAACACCTATTTTATCTTTGAAGTTAATTGTCTTAATTATAAGTGGAATATTATAATGTACAGAGAAAAATTTAAGCTAATGTTTAATGTAACCAAAAGTAAGCTACTTTTATTCTAACAGAAGTATCAAACGCTCGTGACACGTGCCATGTTTANCTAAAGGGACAACGCACCGCAATAGCGCGCACTCAGTTTAATTATGTTTGTACATAAGAACCACTCCTTACTAGGTGTTACCAAAACACCTATTTTATCTTTGAAGTTAATTGTCTTAATTATAAGTGGAATATTATAATGTACAGAGAAAAATTTAAGCTGATGTTTAATGTAACCAAAAGTAAGCTACTTTTATTCTAACAGAAGTATCAAACGCTCGTGACACGTGCCATGTTTAGGAAACAATCGAACATGTGATGCATTTTTCGAAGGTTTTGATTCGAAATGTGTGAAGATACCGCGAACGGACTATACACCAATAGGAGATACTAAGCGGCATGTAANTTGAACACGTCATGCATGGCGTGATTTTTAGAAGGTTTTGATTCGAAATGTGTGAAGATACCGCGAACGGACTATACACCAATAGGAGATACTAAGCGGCATGTAACAGCCAATCACATGCAAGGCACAGACGCAGAGCCGCTCTTGGCCCCGGTGAANGATGAACCACTGAATACGCTCACATAATAGGATCCACAGCGCTATTTCACTTCTGTGTTGTTATCTATTCTACGGCGAAACTGCCATCTTGTGCGCACGACGACGTCATAAGGGGACTTGCACACAGGTTTGTGTTTCAGTTTTTTGGTTTTTTTTTTTTCCATTTACACTACGTATTCAAATAGCGCACGTCGAAAAAAACTACTCTTAGGTAATCGGAGGTAGTCACAACATCACTCTATAGCAATCACACTAGTGGATAATAATTGTCAGAGCTAGCACACAGACACTCAAAGTTTTCGAACTCTACTTGTGACACACATGTTAGGGATTTGAACTCAGTTTTTATACAAAAATATAAAAAATAACAAAAAAACTCAAAGTAAAAAATAAAAAACATGTTCTTACTTATTATAGCACAATGATTTCAAACGGCTATTTTAACGCCACAATTGCGTGTTTTTATGTTATAACGGCTGTTAATGGCCGTCTGTCGCGTGAAAACAGCCGTTTGAAATAATTGCACCAAAATGGGTAAAATATAGTTTTTTATCGGTTGCTTAAACGAAATTTTATATATATATATATATATATATATATATATATATNTTTAAACTCTTACGCTTCAAGGAAACTGAAGATGTGCAGCAAAAGGATAATAATCGCTCCACCCGCACATCGCACAATTCGATAATGTGCCCATTCATTAAGAGTGTTGGACCCCCAAAAAATTAATAATTTTATATATGTACCAAACGTTGTTCAAATCGAACGTATTGTATCTAGTGATGACATTTCCCTCGAATAAAAAATTTTACACTTTACATTTTTTTAATAATTTGATGTCAAATACAAAATTCTTCTGTTTTGTTGCAGCCGTAATGACAAATAAGTACTAACATAGTAGTACAAATGAAAAAAATTACAAATTAAACTAATGGCATGGGCTACCACGTGACACATATTAAATCACCAAATAACAAGACATATATACGAAAATAATTGTTAAATATAAAGAAACTTTTGCATATTTTAAAAATGTTAGGACCAGAACCGGATTTCGTCATACCCACAGTTATTGCCGTTACACCCTGTGATGACGTCACGGCTGAGGTTAAAGGAAAGGGGAACCAGCGCGTGACTCCACCTTACATTTTCACATCAAAACTCCGTTCCGGGCTATCTCTCTCTATCCCTCTCTCTCTCTCTCTCTATCTCTCTATCCCTCTTTAACACTCTCTACCTCTCTCTCCGACTGCCCTGCTAAGCTAGGTTCATAATCAATTTCGTTGATATGAGAAGTCTGCAGAGAAATCATACATAAAAAAATGTGTTCCATTATGAATTTACTAGTTTTTATGTTCAACCATTCACACGACTAGAGTGGAATTCAGTGGAGTGGAAATACTTGGGCGAAACGTAACATCGAGTTCTTGGGAGCCGATGAGGATGAGGTGAGTATGGAGCAGCTTCGAAATTCAAGGGGAGGGAAACGGGAGAGCCCTGAGAAAACCCGCCGACCAGCGGCGTCGTCCGGCACGGTTCCCACGTGCGGAAATCCGCCGGGAATCGAACCGGGTACGCCCAGGTCGGAGGCGAGTAGTCTGACCACTACACCACCGCGACCCCACACACGACTATAAATTAACTTGATTTGGGTGACTCAGTGATTTAATAATTAAGTAGCTTAGTTCAGGCGAAATATTATAAATAGGCACTGGGAAATTAAAAACGTAAGTTTTCTTTACAAGTAAAATATTAAATTTTACGCAATAAGTTACTTCTGTTCTTCTTCTCCCCTGTAGTCCTCTGACGGCCTTACGCACACTATGTGAAATAAGTAGAGATTCTACGCATTTCACGCAATAAAACTTCACCAAACTTGAATCCAGAGTCCTCTGCATCTCGAGAAGAGGCCTCTTGTTCATTGGCTGCCGTCACACACGGAACTCATTCTCTTTTTCCTTCCGGCGACACGAAATTACATTTACCATAGTCCACTCCCGGTTACTACCAACTTTTCCGAAGCCCTGCTGAAGCTCTACTTTCAGAATATTCTTCCGCCTCGTGCAAACAAAGCTTAGCTGAAGGCCCTTTCACCTGATCGAATATTTATTGAATTCAATTACTTGAATGCAATTTATTTAACCAAAAAATTATTTTTACTGGCCTATCAATGAATTGCATTCAATAAGCTTTATGTTTCCACGTGAAAATGCATCACAAACTTTTTAATGAAGCGGGTGAAAGAAATACCAAAAGTAAATTTTTAGAAGTATCTGCGAATCACGCACGACACGAAAATAACTGGCTAAACCACAATACATTTTCTTCATATTATTTACAATTTTTTTTTTTTAATATGAGTCCTTATTCTGTAACAACTTCAAAATATGNTGCGAATCACGCACGACACGAAAATAACTGGCTAAACCACAATACATTTTCTTCATATTATTTACAATTTTTTTTTTAAATATGAGTCCTTATTCTGTAACAACTTCAAAATATGTGTACGCAGCTATATTGTTATGAGATTACTTTCATTAAAATTGTCAGAAATTCTGTGATCGACGATTAAAAATGTGTGATTTAAAAAAAAATTTAGAACATGTTTAAAACGGAAATCTTGAAATAAAACGACACTTTCAAGAAATTGAAAGAGAAAATGGCCGCGGTTATGACGTTCGTATGACGTCATATAGTTTTCAATGAATTGAATTCGATAAAAGATTGAAAGTAATTCGAAGATCAACTTTGATCGTGTGAAAGAGCCTTAAGATTAGAAAATTACGCCAAAGGAACAACGCAACGCTTTCATGTGCACTCAATTTAATAATATTCTTCATAAGATCTATTTCTTAGTAGGTATTAGCAAAACTCCCATTTTCTCTGTTTTATGGATATTGATTATAAACGAAATTTTTAAATTTACGAATAAAATATAAATAAGAGTTCAATATAACCAAAAATAAGATAGGCCTACTTTTGTGTTAAAAAAGTATTAAACCATTGCGATATAGGATATGCAGTAATTAGAAAATTACCAAACACGTCACATAGGGAGATTTTTCAAAGGTTTGATCCAAAACGTTTGAAGATGACTATAATATATTCGCGAAAATATTTCGAGACAAGATACAGTCCAAAGCACTGTAGGGTCGTCCAGCTTCTTTGATTGGCTAAAAAATGTTCTGGCCCGTGTTAACCGTCTGCGCACGAATCACGAAGGTTCAGTGTCGGAGTTACTTAGTCCCGAGTGGCTTGGTCAAAGACGGACACGGCACCAGCAGCCAATGGAGGTATAACAACAGCTTAGGTGTGTATATAGTATTGAAGTCTACTGTGTGCTCCGATTTTTACGCGAAAAGTCACTGGCCCTAACTATAAGGCTATTCACGGTAAAGTGAGTACTTCCGAAAGCTCTCTCCTTTGGAATAATAGTCAATAAATATATTTTATTTTAGCCTTAGACGTTAACTTTCGATTGCGATGTATTTATACACCCAGTGTTTGTTACTTACATGGCGATATTTATTTAAAAAGGTGGTTAAAGGATTTTAAAAAAAAATGGCTGAAAGGAAAAAGTAACTAGGATCTTAAAAGTGCTCACTTTACCGTGGACAGCCTATGTACGTGCGTGCGTTACGAAGAGATTGTGAACCCTGTCCCTCTGTCTTTCTCTCTCATAACCCCCTCCCCGCCCAGAGGCACATTCGGAAATCCCCCCTCCCTTCAACTACTTCCTAGTTCAGGTGACGTACGGCTCTCTGGCGCACATTAGGGCTGGTCAGGGAACCCACCCTTGGCTGGAAGAAGGAAAGGGCGAAGGGAAAAGGTGGTGGTTAGAACGATCCTGGTGCCAGTTGTGGGGAAATTGACGCGAACCCCTTGCGAGAAGAAACCATGCCGGTTGCCACTTTCTTTAGAGGCACGTTCGTGTCTGCGAGGGACGTATGAACCCCCCTCGTGATTGCGATTCCAGGTAGGCGCGCGCTGGTGGACCGCAAATGGAATAATGATATTCCGCTTCTCGCGACGCGAGCAGGCACGCCATCCGCAGATGCGCGCGCACATGTTAGCGTGACGCCGACGTCAAGTCTCCCGCCTACCCGGCGCTTGAACTGCGTCGCAGGGTTCTTGAAGTACGCGTCGCCCCGAGGAACTGTTAAGAGTGCACCCAGTGTGCTGACCTACGTAAAGAACACGCACTTCAGACGAAGGCTGCTGAATGCTTTCAAGACGTCACGCATGTCGGAAACACCACTTCAGAGTACATACTCCAAAGCGGCTGAAAACGGATTTTTAAAAGCGTTGTATCTCAAAATAAACGCGTCAGATGTAAACAAAACTACTCAAGGGCCCCGCATCGGACCTCCCTACAGACTTCCCACCAATTAAACAATAGGGCCACTGCTGAAAGTCCCATAGGTACACTCAGGGAGACTAGAACACTGCACGCCATATCAAATCCTTGCGCTTAGTGGCGATGGGGGCACTTGATGCGCGCGGCAGTGTCGCCCTTATCGCTCCCGTGCTTCTCGGTCCCGCACGCGGAAGAAAGCTCTCGGCAGNCTTGATGCGCGCGGCAGTGTCGCCCTTATCGCTCCCGTGCTTCTCGGTCCCGCACGCGGAAGAAAGCTCTCGGCAGTTGGGAGCTTTAAGGGGAACCTGCCCCCCGCCATATTGGATTGCTGGTTTTTCTAGCTCGTTTTTGTTTCTGAAAAGAAAAGAACATTCCAGAAGTCCGCTTATCTAGATGTTGCCTTACGTTGCAGTACAGGCAAGACAAGAAAACACCGAACTAATAATTACGACACAATATTAAGTCTGCCCTATTTTTTTGGCAAACTCAGTATTGTGCCATAAATACGAGTTCCTAGTTCAGTGGTTATGACTGTACTGCAGTACAAGTTTAATAGCTAGTTGGGTATAGTCNGTACTGCAGTACAAGTTTAATAGCTAGTTGGGTATAGTCTATTCGTGGTTTCTTCACACTTTTTTAATCTAACCATTGAAAAATCACCTTATGTATGACGTACTTGGTTATTATTTTTAATATGACAGGTTTTACAAGCGTTTTATACTTATGTTAAAGTAAAAGTAATTAATTTTTGGTTTACTTATATTTTATCTGTAAAGAATAAAAACAGTGAGAAAACAAAGTGTGGTGGTAACGCCTAGTAAGAAATAGTTCTTATGCAAAATATTATTAAACTGATTACGCACGAATAGGTGCGTTGTAACTTTGGTGTAATTTTCTAAACTTGGTTAAGCTTTGTTTTCTGAAGGCGGAGGAATATCCTGGAAGTACAACTTAAGCAGGGCTTCAGATAAGTGTGCAGTGACCGTGGATGGACTATATAGGGGAACTTTGAAATGTTCCTTTTTTTTTAATCAAACAAGCTAGGAAAATCAAGAATCCAATAGCTGTGGAAGGTTTCCCATAAAACTTCATCTCATCCGCTATGGTGGATTTTTCGTTTATTTGCTATAACTTTTTTTTTCAGTGAAATAACTAAATATTTCTTATTATAGCACGTTTAAACTTTACAGAATAAAAGTCACTAACAACTTAAATAAAATACAAGACAGCAATCCAGCCACAATGGCGTTCAAAGTACCTACATATGATTTGGCATAACATTCATTCGACAGCGGGCAGCGGTGGCGTAGTGGCCAGGGCGCTCGCCTCCCACCACGGCGATCCGGGTTCGATCCCCGGCGGGTTCACTCCCGGATCTTCGCATGTGGGAATCGTGCTGGACGATGCCGCTTGCCGGCGGGTTTCCTCGGGGTACTCCCGTTTCCCCCACCCTTGCATTCCAGAGCCGCTCCATTCTGGGGTCTCACTTCTGTCATGCCCGGGGATGACGGTCACCTACGGGTCCCAGCTGGANGTACTCCCGTTTCCCCCACCCTTGCATTCCAGAGCCGCTCCATTCTGGGGTCTCACTTCTGTCATGCCCGGGGATGACGGTCACCTACGGGTCCCAGCTGGAAAGACCGTCACTCGGGGGGTGTTGCCTTGCCCTGGGTGCACTCCCCACACGCCATTATTTATTTATTTTTCGACATAAAATGAATTTAGGCCAAAAAAAAACTTCATGCCAAGTGATGAATTTAGACTAAGTGACTATTAAACAAAGTGACTTTTAGGCAATGTGACTTTGGGCCAGGTGACTTTTCGAGCCAGGTGACATTTAGTGAAAGACAGTTCTGCTGCAATTCTCGGCCNAATGTGACTTTGGGCCAGGTGACTTTTCGAGCCAGGTGACATTTAGTGAAAGACAGTTCTGCTGCAATTCTCGGCCAAATAACTTCTATGCCAAGTGGCATACCCCGCTTACATGTAAGGGATAGAGGAGACTGCCATTGTCAGCAGTTGTGATCCTAGGAGCGGACGGCTGGTTACGTAAGTGAGACAGGTTTGACTAGGATTCGCTCGAACCAGGATTCAGCCTCACAGGTGCTGTGATTCCACCGCCAAGACCGATCTCGCGGGGAGAAAAGAGGGCTAGAATCGACAATTGTCCCCAGCACGGAGACTTTTTACGAGCTCTTTACAACGAGCTTTGGATTTACGAGCTCGAGCGGCCCCCGCGTGGAGACTGCCGGTCGAACAGCGTTGCCAACCCTTAGAGAGTGAATCCCACCAAGCCGCGAGCGAAAAATCCACCAGAGTCCACAATGTTATGAAAATCAACTTAATCATAGCTCGAATAATAACTCCTAAACTTTTAACTCATCTTAAAATAATAGGTTTAAAATATTTTTTTAACAAATTTTTTTTTTTACAGTTAACTTAACCCGTTAGGTCTCGAATTAATTTACGAGCTCAAAGGGAGCCACGGTGGTGTAGTGGTTAGATTACCCGCCTCCCAACTAAGCGAACCGGGTTCGATTCCCGGCGGGGGGTCCCTCCCGGATTTTCGAACCTGGGAATCGTGCCGGACGATGCCGCGGGTTTTCTCGGGGATCTCCCGTTTCCCCCCACCCCTTAATTCCGGCGCTGCTCCATACTCGCCTCGCTTCACCATCATCGGCTCTCAAGACGTCGATGTTAGGAGCCGCACATATCTCTTCGCTCACTCACGAGCTCAAGTTTTGCGATTAGGCCGACGTGGTATTTAGGTGTGCGCTGTGCTTGTGTCAAGAGTGTGCTTCTCGTAATTATGCGCACAATGTGACGCGAGCTCGGTATTATCACCACCAACCATTCGTAAACGNCAAGAGTGTGCTTCTCGTAATTATGCGCACAATGTGACGCGAGCTCGGTATTATCACCACCAACCATTCGTAAACGACAGGTGTGGAAACTCTCGCAAATGATATTCCTCTCAAGGAAGACGCCCAAAGCACCCGACACTGATTCCATGCCGAGCACAACACCGACGTAAGTATTCTTCATGTGCGACGTGTCCTCGATTTTGGACACGGGGGGGACTGAACGGGTCAACAGAAACACGNGACGTAAGTATTCTTCATGTGCGACGTGTCCTCGATTTTGGACACGGGGGGGACTGAACGGGTCAACAGAAACACGCAAGATAGGTACGATTGTTCTAGCGACAAAGCCAAAGGTAGGCAGAAAGGGTAACGATATTCAAAATAGGCGTAAAAACGCAATGCTACACATTCACGGACGCAAGGAAATACTTAACCCATTAACTTACGCATTAATTTTTCGCCCCAGGTGTTGCAGAATAGGAGATTTTTTTTGTCCTGAAAAGTTATTACGAATTCTGTGTAATAACCCACACAATAGAATGTTAACGGCAGGAACCAATAATAAAATTTTGGTATGCTAGCAGCAGCCAATAGCATTACCCAGAAAAAAGGCGCTTTTTATATTGGTGCTGGCTTCTGGTCTTGTACATGTTTTCCGGAGCATGTCCGGCTCTCCGCACCTCCTCCCCTCCTCCCCTCNACCAGATCCACCAAGGTATCACAGGAGACAACTTTCAGAGCCTAATTTATCTTTGGACAGTCCGGTATTACTACCTCGAGTCTCTCTAGGAAAACACGCCCCTCCACTCGACTGCCACTACAGTCAAGCTTCATAGGTCTGAACGCCTTACACCTAGCATGGAAGACGGTCGAGCTTACAGTGATATCAGTCTCATTTGTTACCATTTCCCGTCAGTCTCAAGTGATTCGGTCTTCTACAGTACCGACCATGGTGTCACCTATTCTTCAACACGTCATTCGCGAACGCGTGTACTCGGGATGACATGTTAAGGGGGGGTTAATATGTCCGCGATTTAAAAACCTTTCAACGGGACGTTGCAGAGGAGGGGAAGAATCCTCTGAGTTGGCAACACTGCCGTCTAACTGCAACGTTACGCACATTCCCCCCCCCCTAGTCTAAGGAAAAGGAAGTCGAAGGTGATCACCCCCGGACTGCGCAAGACTTCCTTCCACCCTCCTCCGTCTTGAAAAGCGCAGGGCCATAAAGGAGTTGCGACACATCGTCCTCACGCCCCGCTGGTCACTCACAAGTCAAACACTTTGTGCCGCATTCATCGGCGGCGCGGAGACACAAAGGCGGTCCCGGGTTCGGCAATCCTTCCGCCTCCACCCGCTTCGACACCTCACCTGCCCGCGAGTGTTAAGAAGAGCCCAGGTGGCTGGCTCTTCGTGTACAGTCGTCGTCATGGCTTCTGCAACGACAAAAAATAATAATAATGGCGTGTGGGGAGTGCACCCAGGGCATGACATGAAATGAGACCCTAGAATGTAGCGGCGCTGGAATGCAAGGGCGGGGGAAACGGGAGTACCCCCGAGAAAACCCGCCGGCAAGCGGCATCGTCCAGCACGATTCCCACATGCGAAAATCCGGGAGTGAACCCGCCGGGGATCGAACCCGGATCGCCGCTGCAACGACAAGGCCGTCGGTGCCTCATGTACAGTCCCGTAGTCATGGGGCGATTAAAAAAAAAGGAGCAGGGTGCAGGTCACCATAAAATATTTTTTGCCCCCCCCCCC
>NQII01002928.1:163180-191022 GCA_002778355.1 Clitarchus hookeri | reverse complement strand
CCCCCCTGAGGCTTTGAGAAATTTCTGGCTACGCCCATGTAAGATCACTCCTAATTGTTGATTATCATTCGGCTGCCCTAGATCACGAGACGAATGATCTGGTCTCTCATGCGACCGCTAACTTAACGTGTCTGCGGAAAATTAAACTGTAGGCGGTTAATTTCTAATTTATATTCAAATTACAAGTCATCTCGTTTACTGTCATTTCCACATTGCAGAAAGAGGGATGATGGTATTCTGTTTTTTGAAAACGTCGCCAGTTAAGAAAATAACGATACGGAAACACGACTTTAATTTTCTTTTCCGTTCAGGATATCTTAAAATCATTTGCACAGCGTTATTTGATAGCGCGTAAGAAAATAAATAACTTAAATTTACCTATATCCCTTTACACAAAAATTGAAGTTTACTGGTACGTCATCGAAATGATGGAATTATTTTTTATCGCAAATCATTTCCGTGTAATCTCAGTGCTCTCAGTTTTTTATTTATTTCTGAATGTATGTTTGAGTTTCGCAGGAAATTGTTTTGTAAGAGTACTTACGAAATTATACTTTATTTCATGGTTATGCACAGGATACGTGCCATCATATACAGAATGATCCTAAAATCATGGGAAAGACACTGAGGGGTGGTAGAGTTCACTAAAACAAGCAATTCTTGTATAGGAATATATGGGCGGAAGTGACGCGTTGAGGCGTTGAGGGCGTGGTGGGCCAGTCCGATGGCCATCACGATCGCCAGATTTATCGAGTCTCGATTGTTTCCTATGGGGGCATATTTAAAGCCCTCATTTACGAGACTCCAGTTGGTTCCATTGAAGACCTCGTCGCTCGACTATCCTGTGCGGCTGCACGCGTGCGTGAAATACCCGGCGTATTTGAATATGTTCGCCAATCACTCCACCGACGCTACCAAGCTTGCATTACTGTCGGTGGTAGCAATTTTGAGCAATTATTATAAACATTGCTGTAAAAGGGTATTTAGCGGCGACGTTGTAAATAATCAATGTGTTGCATTTCATGCGTTATTTTTGTGTTTGTGCCTCAACGCGTCACTTCCGCCCATATATTCCTGTACAATAAGTGTTTGTATTAGTGAGGTCTACCACCCCTCAATGTTTGTCCCATGATTTTAGAATCATCCTGTTTATGTGCACCAAAGTTTGTCTTAAAATAAAAATGCATCACCGGCTGCAAAAAAATTAACCCTGAAAAATTCACCCTTGAATAGTCAATTTTACGCAAACGTATTAACTTCGCTCACTTGTGTTTGACACGCCCTATACCAAGAAATGACGTCGAGGCTAAGCTACATGTATATTAGAAGAGTACAGAGGAAATTACAGGTGCAAACAGGGATTCCAACCACTGTGCTCACTGAGGTTTACAGATTATTGTCACTCGAATCACTTGGATCTTTTGGAACATGCATTTTACTGTGACATATCAACAGAGGTCGCCGTATCTCAACAGTAATACGTTAACGGGTTTACAAATAGAAAAACGTATTTAACGTTAAGAAGAAGACAGTAGACATTTTTTCCAGCTCATTGGCTTAAACCTAGTCCAATACAATGAAGTTTATACTGCTTGCTGCTATGTTAATATTTTAGAAGCCTTGAGTTTAGCTAATCACCAAAAAGAATACATTATAATGGACATGTTTTTAAAATTATTTCAAATTATGCGATACAATATTAATTTATACTGACCTGCTTGGATACACAGCCACCGAAAACGAAAACATGAAAAAATAAATATCTGCTTCAATTTTGATCAACGCAATACACACTAAGGTAAGTTTCTATTGGTAGAACTTAATGGCGTTGAAAACAAAAAAAAAATATTATTTTATACTTGTACCACATACAGTTCAACTTCTAGAAATTATCAGTGACTACTCTTTCCTCCCAAAAATAATTTTCGAGCTCATAGTTTTTTGGATAGATACATGTCAAAGTCACAATTTTCAGTTTTAGAAATATGCAAATAATGAAAACTAATTTACGTACAGAAATTAGGTAATTAACACTGGAAGAAGATGTAAAGAGGTACTTCAAGACGTCTATAAGATAAAACAAGGAAATATTTTTACAATTTAAAAAAACATTTGCTTAAGATAATATCACTTATGCAATTTTGATTTGTGACTATATCTGAATTTTCGTTAAATAATTTCCGCTCAACATACTGGGCTGCTGGCTGGCGATTGGGTTACCGGGTGCAAGGAGCATACAAGTATAGAGTTTTAACTCAACAGTTTAACGAGAGAACGTCATCCTATTCCTTTGTTTGCCGAAGCGAGCCGAAGTAGGTTAGGTATACAGTACTGACAACTACAAAACACGGAGTAAACTACAAATTCTCACTTTGTAATGATGGCGGCAGTGTTGAAACCTCGCCAGCCGTTATTTATATTATTTTTATTGTGACTGGCTTATGTCTTGTGGGCAAACTTATTGATGCGTCGGTTATTCACAGCTATTTCGTATCATAAATGCATTAAAGCGAATATTAACTGTAACCATGAAGGCGAAACACTACTTAATAACCAGTTTTATGCGTATATTCGTGAAAATACACGTGACATGAATGAACAGACGTGAAGACCGCTCATACGCTCAATGCCATATAATTTCACTAAATTTTGACAGTTCTAGAAATGTAGCGCGGCGACCATGTATTCTTCCGCCACAGCTGTTCTATCTACGAGGAAAACAAATTATGTAAACAAATGCTATGATCAATCTGGGTTACCATTTCAGCTTTCTTTATTTTTGTTATGGCCAAGTTATTGCTGGGGCTCTGTTTATTTTATTTCATGTGGACGGGGTCCGGAGACACTTTACTTTAACGTCTTTCATGAGACGGCATTGCTTTGCAGCACTTCTTATGCGACGGTATAAATTTGAATTGCATAGGTATTGTTTTAATGGGCCAGTAGAAAATTTTGTTCGTACGGAAGTAACATTCAAATTATTATAACGTGTAAAGTTTTAACCTCACCGAAAGTAGAAAACGCGATAAATATTGTGTTGTTCTACCGATACAAATAATAGACACATTCCGCATGCACGTAAATATTTTTGGCGAAGTTAACCTTACACTCGTTGGATTTTCTGTATAGTAAAAGTGTTCTTTTTAAACTACAAAACACCGTTGAAATGGTGATTTTCTAGGCCACGTACATTTCAAACATTCTAATCACCGTTTTGAAATGCATTATTTACGAAACATTTTGTTTTGACTTACGGTTCGTAATTCCTATTTGCAACTCCTGAACACACGTTGTTCTGTGACAGTCCTTGGACACGTTTGTCTGCCACTGATACGAAATGATATGCACAATAATTCCGTAAATGCAAAACTTAGCCGATTTCCCGAAACCAATAAACTGCGGAACGAAAATACACGTTGGCGCTTTGTAACACACAACGGTGTCGAAAATGGCGAACCAAGCCATACATGTGTCGATAATATTACATTTCACGCAAGAAAACTCACTACAAAGGTACCCCTACANGATAATATTACATTTCACGCAAGAAAACTCACTACAAAGGTACCCCTACAACCAACTATGCTTAATCAAATTAAATACAAAAATCATTAACCGCCGATAAAATATTCTGATAACACCAGTAAGAAACTCGCATACACGTGACGGGAAAAAAATCACATGCACAATGGCGTTCACAGAGTTGAAAACTTCTCACTGGTGTAGCTGTCCGTATGCTCCACCATATTTGCTAAAAATATGTTTTAACCAATTAGATATAAGCAAAATAAAAAAACTACGNACTGTCCGTATGCTCCACCATATTTGCTAAAAATATGTTTTAACCAATTAGATATAAGCAAAATAAAAAAACTACGTTACTTTAAAAACATAATTTAAACCACATTTTAAGTATAATTTAAGCTTTGAGTTACAACCTGCAGTTCTAAATACTATTTTCTTCCATGTTGATCATCGATATTGCCAACATAACAACACATATCCCGCAAAAAAATCATCAGCTGATACAATACTCTGCAAACGAGAGCATTTACTGTTTGCATAGTGTGTAGGTTGGTCAAATAGTCTGACAAAAATTTAAGTGTACTTATACGATATGCAGTATACAAAGAACACCGAAATATGCAAATCAGACAGGTTTTTATACAGTGCCCAAGGAGAGGAACTACACGATTTTCCCTCGTGTATTGATGTTACATGGACATATCACTGTGCGCAACACAAGTGCTAGTGGCTCGCCTCCGTAGATGCACGGCCCGGTCGGCGGCAGCTGGTATTAGTAACGGCCCGGCTGTGTACAATCTGTCACAAAAAAAATCGAGACCGCATCGGCAAACGCGCAACTGATAATACGCAGACTGCTGTTTCTAGCACGGCATCAGGCTGCGCGCGCAGCTACCTATCCCCTCACCGGACGCACCCTGCTCCCCTTAATTTCACCCGCCAGCATTCGTGGCGCGTAACTGTATACAGAATGATTCTAAAATCATGGGATAAACATTGAGGGATGGTAGAGCTCACTAAAACAAACAATTATTGTATAGGAATATATGGGAGGGAGTGACGCGTTGAGGCACAAACACAAAAACATAACACATTAACGGAAACATAAAATGTTCATTAGCAGCATACTTAACGAGTGATTCCGTACAGAAAATGTTAAAACAGTTGCTGGAAATGCATCCACCAACAGTCACGCATGCTTGGCGACCTCTACATATGGCGTGATTGGCTGACAATGGTGGCGTGCGTGAAATACCCGGCGTATTTGAATCTGTTCGCCAATCACTCCACCGACGCTACCAAGCTTGCATCACTGTCGGCGGTAGTAATTTTGAGCAATTATTATAAACACAGCTGTAAAAAGGCATTTAGTGGCGACGTTGTAAATAAACAATGTGTTGCATTTCATGTGTTATTTTTGTGTTTGTGCCTCAACGCGTCACTTCCGCCCATATATTCCTATACAATAATTGTTTTAGTGAGCTCTACCACCCCTCAATGTTTGTCCCATGATTTTAGAATCACTCTGTATACCTTGTTTATATGTGCACTCCTTTTTTTTTAATGCAGAAGCGGCAAGACCGTAGAACCTCGACTTCGGTCGACTTCGGGTATCTTCGGGTTAAGGGTTCGTTTTCCCTATTCGATTTATGATGGCCTGACGAAGGCGCTGATGGCGAACGGCGTCCCGACACTTCGCTAGCCGGCGACGCCATTTTCCTGGCTCGTGCGGAATACGATGCTGTTTCAACTCTGTACTCTTGTAATACTCTGTGCTTGAGGTTGTTTTTGAAGTTGGGAGTAGAGTTGTCACTCCCCTTGCCGTCTCCTNATGGCGAACGGCGTCCCGACACTTCGCTAGCCGGCGACGCCATTTTCCTGGCTCGTGCGGAATACGATGCTGTTTCAACTCTGTACTCTTGTAATACTCTGTGCTTGAGGTTGTTTTTGAAGTTGGGAGTAGAGTTGTCACTCCCCTTGCCGTCTCCTCAATTGTGAACGCGTTCGTCTCGCCGAGAACGCCGCGCGGAGGCGCACTGGTTGCTAAAAGGCTTGTGACCCAGATAGACATTAGGCACAGTCCTTCTCTTTCCGCGCAACCGGGAGAAATAAAAACCCCCCCTGCGAAGGACCAGCGCATTTGAATAAAGACTTGAAACCCCTGGTCAGTTTTAGAAAGCTCCGCCTCAGGTTCCTTCGTCCTCGGGGGGGTTGTTTGTGCAAATGGTATAAACCCGGAGGGGGTGGGGGTGGGGGTAGTCCCTCATGACGAATGCCAGGACAAAGGGATGGCCACGACCTGACAGTAGGTTGTCGGGAACGACTGCGATCAAGGGCAGGAGCAACCTCGAAAGAGCCTTTTGCGCCATTCTGGCCCCCTCGCTTCGCTTGGATTCCTTTCGTTTTCAAAATACCCTTGGCTGCTCTGAGGGGTTGTGTAGAAGAGGGGCGGACGGGGGGTTGACTGCAGGGTCCATCTGAAAGGGAAAACAGTTTGTGCGATTGTGCTCGCCGGGGTTTTGGCGAGTTGCGTTGTGTCTTGCTTCATGGTGAGGGAGGAGGGAGGAGGAGGGGGCGAGATTTGAAGAGGGGTGTCTGTTGTTACGGAGTTGTAAAAACGTTTGCGTACAAAAGAAGAGCAGAAAATGGTTGAGAAGAGAAGAAATATACGCATTCGGAAAAGTTGCGAAGGGGGCACCCGTTCGATGCCCAGAACGAAGGCCATAAATTAAAAAGTTACCCCCCTTCCCCTAACTCTTAAGAGTGACATCTCGGGACTAGGGAAAGTATTGCCAGAATAATTGTTATTTTACTCGTCTGCCAGTCCGCGCTGTAACTCCTCGCGACTTCCGGCCTTGAAATAAATCAGTTCCCCCCTCAGTATGGCACTCCCGGGGGGCTGCGTCGGGGCAGAAAGCATCCACTTGTCTCCCCACAAAATAAACCTGCAGCTACGTCACAACGTTCTCAAGAGTTGGAGCCGCGGTGGTGTAGTAGTCAGACTACTCGCCCCCCACCCTAGGCAAACCAGGGTTCGATTCCCCGGCGGGGTCGCTCCCAAGTTTTCGCACGTGGGAATCATGCCGGACGATGCCACTGGTCGGCGGGTTTTCTCGGGGATCTCCCGTCCCCCTTTCCTCACCACCCTTGGCATTCTTATGCTGCTCCATGCTCACCTCGCTTCACCCTAATCGGCTCTCAAAACCTCGGTGTTAAGAGCCGCCCCAAATCTCTCCACTCTCCACTCTTAAGAGTTTGCGGTCCGGTCGAAATTGCCTGTACATTCGTTGTTCACGCGTTCACGTGTATCTCGGAAAATATCCTGGGAATACGTTTTTCTACCAGAAGAGATAAAAACCAATCATCTAAGCCCGTGCTTTTCCGTTTTTGTTACGTGCAAATAGTAAAAAAAAAAAAAATGCTTTTTTAGAACTTGCCTGCGCAAGTTTCCTTAAGACATAGGAGAAAATTAAAAGTAAAACTTCGTAACTTAGTCTGTAATACTTAGTTGCGTAGTAAGTGCCACTGTTACAGATACAATTGGCAGAGGAAAGCGTGAGGATGGAAGTACTGCACGCAGTTTCAGCGCCTTGCGCGTAGGGGCGATAGTGCGCAATTCGCGCGTGTTATTGTAGCCCGTACTGCCATGCCTGAAAGGTTGTTGATGTTGGCATATATGTTGTTTCAGGGGAAAAGGGACAAACGTTAAGTAGTGATATTACGGGCCATTCTGAAGGAAAAACGTCAATAAACATATGCTCTACTCGCAAAGGTGTCGGAGATACAGCTATGTGAAACTGAGAGGAATGGGAACGGTACGAGTGGTGGTAAATGAACAGATCGTTACGTGTTGGGTTTTATTGTGTGGGTCCCCTTCACAGCACATGTTACAAAATGCCAAAGTCAACTTCAGCTCGTGTAGTCAGATGCAGTGTTGCTTATCGGAGCTCGTGTCCGCATTCTTCTTTAACGTGAGCACAAGCATTCAACACGCGAGCAAGCAATTCCTCCCTTGTGTGCGCTTTTTANCCTTCACAGCACATGTTACAAAATGCCAAAGTCAACTTCAGCTCGTGTAGTCAGATGCAGTGTTGCTTATCGGAGCTGGTGTCCACAATCTTATTTAACGTGAGCACAAGCATTCAACACGCGAGCAAGCAATTCCTCCCTTGTGTGCGCTTTTTGCCTATACACGTCGGTCTTCCACCAACGGAGTGAGGTCAGGTGACCGCGGTGGCCAAGCAGCAGCACGGCCAGGATAGGTTTCATTGAAGGTACTGGTCGTGTGGAATGTGCAGGGAATCCATCCTGTTGCAAGTACATCCCAACCCTTGTCGCCAATGGAACGTCCTCCAAGTACTCCGGCAACACATTCTGCAGGAGGTGCAGATACCGTTCTCCGTTAAGACGGTTGTCTACAATAACTGGACCAATGAGTTGGTTATCAGTGATACCGCACCACGCGTCCACTCAGAAACGACGCCGTGAGTGTCACGTAGCTGTATCTCGGAAATCGTTGAGAATAGAGCTTATGTTTATTGGTGTTTTCCCTTCAGAATGGACCTTACTAACATCTCTTAAGTATTTCCTTTTCCCTCTGAAACATTCTGTATAAACTCGGGAGTTCATTTTGTGAATAGGGTATAAGCAAAATCACTTATTATATTTCGTGTGTTTTTTTTTTCGATTGACAAAATGAAAGGGAGAAGAGATTCAATGCGTCTAACTTTTCACAGTGACCCGAGTTTGATCTCCGGAGCATTTACGAATTTGCCATTTAACTTACAGGGGCTTGCGTTTCACGAGTGTATACATATGGACAGGCCAGTGAATGCTTTAGCCTAATACCAGCTGGTTCATCAGCGTTTACTGGACTGGTTTATACACCAAATAGTTACTTCTTAACATTCAGCGTTTTCAAGCACTTACATGTGCATTTGGCTTGTTTTATACAAGTTACCAGTTTTATTGCTGTATAGTTAGGACTAATATTTTTTCCGTACAGTGGCTATTAATTTGTAAATGTTATTTAAATTATTTTAATTTAAAAAGTAAGTGTATATTATATTAAAAAAAACTGGTTCAGTGTAAGAGAAGGCAGAAAGACTATTTATTACTATAAGAAGTAAAAATAAAAAGTCAAACATGTATTAGATAGACGCGTATTTCAAACACGCTGCAACGCATTTTAAGCGCCAGGTGGACGATAGCCTAAAGGGTGTTGATCATGGGAAATTGCGTTCTTTTATATTTATATCATATACTGCTCAACTTCTGGACGTTATCTGTGATTACTCTTTCCTAGAAAAATATTTGAGCGCATAGTTTTTCCACAAATACATGTCAAATCAAAATTTCACAGTTTTATGAATGTACAAATAATGAAAACTAATTTAAAAACAGAAATAATATAATCCACACTGAAAGAAGATGCCAACTGCTACTTTAAGACGTCTATAAAATCGTATAAGGAAATAATTTTGAAATTTAAATAAATTGCTGAAAATGAGAAAATNGCTACTTTAAGACGTCTATAAAATCGTATAAGGAAATAATTTTGAAATTTAAATAAATTGCTGAAAATGAGAAAATCCTTGCATATTTTTATCTGTGGCCGCCCGTGAAATTGTGTAAAATATCTGTTGTTAAATGTACCGTAAAACAAATTAAGGAAAGACATTTCAGTTGCCCTCGTTAAATTTTCTGCAAATGGAATTGTTCATTTTATTTGTACATCGCAAAAACAGTAAAGAGTTGACTGTAACATATAAATTTGTAAAACCCATGTGATCTTAAAAAAAACAAATTTATCTGAGGAAAAAAATAGAAACAGTTAATGTTCAAAAGTTGAAAAATATGTGGTACAAATATAAATACAACGATTTTCGTGGTCAACATTCTTAAGGGTGTACGAAATACTGTTCAATTTGTAGACGTTACTTACCAATAGGTACTATTTCCTAAACTAAATAATTCTAGACCGCATTAATATTTGCATTATGGCATGAAATATTTTCGTAATTTTGAAAAATTTCTCAAAATATGGAAATTTGTTTATGTGTTTGTTTTGCAAAAGCCTGTAATTAGTTGTAAAATAAATGTTACTAAGTAAACCTTGGAATTG
This sequence comes from Clitarchus hookeri, assembly GCA_002778355.1. NCBI lineage: Eukaryota > Metazoa > Arthropoda > Insecta > Phasmatodea > Phasmatidae > Clitarchus > Clitarchus hookeri. The sequence continues at coordinate 181,373 of NQII01002928.1, read as the reverse complement.
ACAAAAACATGACCTTGAAGTCACCCTTGTTAAATGTTCTGTCAATATTATGGTTTCTTTTATTTGAGCATGCCACAATGCTAAAACTATTATATATATTTTATTTTTTATGCGAGAAAAAACTACTTACAAGTAATTTCTACAAGTTAAACTACATTTCGTACAAATATAACATAATGAATATTTTTGCTGACAAGCACTTGTAAACCTTTCATTCCCACATTAACTTGCGGTTTTGGGTGTTGCAAACAAGAAGTATTTTTATGCGTGCTCTACTTAAGCTGACAAAGAACTTATTTCGTTATTACAACCAATAAGCTGTAGGCTCTGTGTAATACGAACCAGTCATAACGTAGATCAGTAGAAAGGTTTACGGATCAGCTACCCACAGGGAAGATCATTGGGCACTGAGCCTCGCAGAGTACAGCACCGGTCAAATATAACATTCCTGTGCAACATGTACAGGCTATTCACGGTAAAGTGAGCACTTCCCTAAGCCCTCTAATCTGGAATAATAGTCAGTAAATATATTTTATTGTCGGCTTAGACGTTAACTTTAGAGTCCGGTGAGATATATACACTGTGTTTATCACTTACGTGGCAATATTTATTTTAAAAAGTGGTGGAAGGATAAAAAAAATGGCTGATAGGAAAAAAATAACCAAAACCTGAAAAGTGCTCGGTTTACTTTGAACAGCATACCGACAACTGGCTGCACTGGGTTAAGCGCCACCGGCATACCCCGCTCTCCCCTTGCACTCACACACCAAACATGAGCGCTTGTAACAGGAGCCGTCTTCCCGACTGATATCTGCCGACGTGTAGGTCTGCCATGAATACGCGGGCACCCGGGGGTCGGTCAGTGACCAACCTCCCCCACAAGCAACCCCCTCTTCCTCCGCATAATCCCTAACCCCTTTCCAATACCAAACCCTCCGCGCACCTGACGGCGCACGCACAATGGCCAAAGGGTTGCTATGGGTTCGCGTGGTGCTGTCAAAACACGAGCTTTGTGCGCCCGCAGATCGGCCAGATAGGCTACACACCCCCGCGCAAACACGCCGATCCCCGTACAATAGCGGGGCGGGTTATTATTCGGTTTACCTATCACAACGTTGGCGTAATGGGGCCCCGCCACCCCTTTATCCCGGTGACATGTGTTTGTCGACGGAGACACTGATTAACCGCCTTGCGAGTCCAGTGGTAAACACACGTGAAGAGACGACGTCTGCCAACGCACAAGCTGGGAGGGGGTGGGGGTGGGGCGGCTCTGAACACGCCCTGCACTGGGGGTATTGGAAATACCGTACTCACTATGAAAAAAAAGTTTCAGACGGAAACGGAAATACGTTAAGAGACGTCAGTAAGGTCCATTCTGAAGGGAAAACATCAATAAACATAAGCTCTATTCTCAATGGTGGCAGAGATACAGCTATGTGACACGGCGTCGTTTCTCAATGAACTTGTGGTGCGGTATCACTGATAACCAACTCATTGTGGTCCAGTTATTGCAGACAGCCGTCTTAACGGAGAACGGTATCTGCACCTCCTGCAGAATGTGTTGCCAGAGTACTTGGAGGACGTTCCATTGGCGACAAGGGATGGAATGTACTTGCAACAGGATGGAGTCCCTGCACATTCCACACGACCAGTACCTTCAATGAAACCTATCCTGGCCGTGCTGCTGCTTGGCCACCGCGGTCACCTGACCTCACTCCGTTGGTGGAAGACCGACGTGTATAGGCAAAAAGCGCACACAAGGGAGGAATTGCTTGCTCGCGTGTTAAATGCTTGTGCTCACGTTAAAGAAGAATGTGGACACGAGCTCCGATAAGCAACACGGCATCTGACTACGCGAGCTGAAGTTGGCGGTGGCATTTTGTAACATGTGCTGTGAAGGGGACCCACACAATAAAACCCAACACGTAACGATCTGTTCATTTACCACCACTCGTACCGTTCCCATTCCTCTCAGTTTCACATAGCTGTATCTCCGACACCTTTGCGAGTAGAGCATATGTTTATTGATGTTTTTCCTTCAGAATGGTCCGTACTATCACTACTTAACGTTTGTCACTTTTCCCCTGTAACATCCGGTATTTAAATGGACTCCAAAGTTTATACCAAGGTCAATGTTTATAGCAAAACCAGCGGGAAAAGATGAAAACAAGTGCAAGAAAGTTTCTTGCAATCAACTCGTGGGCCCTCCCAGATTGTGCCTCCCTCTCTCAGTTATTACCTCTCCCCTCCACCACCCACTTTTCACCCCCTTACCGCACTTCCCCTATCACGTGAAAGTTCAGCCGACGTTTACAAATTTATTCCCGCATTAGCAATTGAAAACAGTCTCTTAAAGTGTTGCTCGAGTGAAATTGCTACATCGTTTTTCAGATACCGGGTCGCTCGGGACAAACTTTACTTAGAGGGTATACTTCGAAAGCCTCTTCGGAACCAGTTACCGAGAAACTTGAAATATTACGGTTGGCATAAATATCTTGGTGAATATCAGCAGCGCGTCCAGAAATTTCTCAACGAGAGAAGATCACACCGATATTACCGGTGCTGGCATGTGTCGGTTAGAACAAACAGGAGGAATTTTACTTCACATTGTTACAAAATGTGTCATAGTTTACAACAATCACATATTTTTATCGCCACAATTAAATATTTTTACTAATAATTTTAATACAAATTTTGACAATCCTAGTGGTAAAAGGAGGAGGGGGGGTGTTATCCCCCTTCCCCGCCCCCCACCATCGTCCCAACCCACAGACTACGCCCCTAGTGAATATTCGTCTAAGTTTTTAGAAATATATTTCTTTTTAAAAAGCTGCGAACTTTAAAAGTTTTCTTTTTTGTGTTTAACTTTTATCGGTGATTATGTCGTTTCTCTCGCACTTGCTATATAATTCTATGTGTTTTACAAAAAAATGATTTATCTTCTGGCGTCAAACCCCATAGGCGTGCGACAGAGGAATTTGATGTATGGACAGTTCTGTACAAGATCTTCCTGGCACTCCCATGCAAAAATAATTATAAGGCAAATCCTGCATTTACATGTATTTTACCTACTGGCGTCAAACCAACTTGCGTGTGGCAAAGGAATAAAATGCACGACTAGTTCTGTGCTAGAATTTACTAACACCTGAGCGCAGTACAAATGGTATTAAAAAGTAAAATCCCGGAAAATGGCTGACGTGAAGGGAGCTGCAGGTGTAGCAGCGCGGAATGAAGATAGTGGAAGAAACGGAACCACCCCTAGGAAACCCATGACCGCAGTATTCGCTACTTTCCATTTCACACATAAAAGTTATTTTCCAATAATTAATATGTTAATGATCACAGTCTTACAAGTCGTGTTTGTCATTTACACGTATTACCGATGCATTTGAAGGGTTTACGAGTGAAGCTAACTTATCCATGACCGATCACGATGAACACAAATTCGCGCTCGAGTCTTGTCCTGGAACAGAACCGAGAACCTCTGGTACTGAAAGCCAACTTGCGGACCAATCACGCTAGAGCTGGCTGTGGGTCCTTATTTCTTGCATGAATTTTTGCTCTGCCAACAACCTGCAGACTATTTTATTACTTGCGAATGCAGGTGTTGTGTTTCACGGGCTCTCTAGTGCAGTCTGATGCGAAATATGAATTTTCGTCGGTGTCACTGTTATCTTGCTTATTGTTTGAAGCGATGGTTGCCTGCGAGTTAGTTGAGTATAGGTAAAAAAAAAAAGGGGGGGGGTGTTCGAAGGGTAAATTAAATTTTCAATGCTTGGTATCTATCAGTATATTATCAGTATTTGTATCAGTTTCCGTCATCATCAGTATATGTACACAGAAATGTATGTTTGCCAGCCAAACCAAGGCCTGTTCTTTCAAACATCTAGAAGTGCATCAGGCGTCTGTCTGTAAATACACAAACTTCGATAGAAACTGGAAATAAAATACAATATAAAAACCAAGTTGTATCACGAATTGTTACAAGCAGCTCGTAGAAGAGTGGTTAGGACTCGGGTTCAATGCTGGCTCATGTGTTAAATAATGTCACTTTTTTTAATTTCTTTTTTATGCTTAGTAAAACCCCCGCATAGCAAAAATTAAGGATTATTTTCGTTATTTATTTCATAAAACTGGAAATACAGAAAACTAACTGGCAAATTTACGGAAAGTCCGTTTTCGTAAACCTAAGTATCCGTAGTTTTACGGAGAGTTTACGAAGAGTTCTGGATAAATTTTCACCAGCACTTTTTTTGTAAAACGAAGGACTTTTTGTCATTTCACGAAGCCTGCTGGAAATAATGATTTCAGTACATAATTTGGCTCAATGTATAAAGTGTTAATGGTGCAACGAACTTTAAGTGCCATGGGATCCGCGGTGGCTGAGCGGTTAGACCGCTCGCCTCCCACCAAGACGAACCGGGCTCAATCCTCGGCAGGGTCACGCCCGGATTTTCGCAAGTGGGGAATCGTGCCCGAAGATGTCGCTGGTCGCCGGGTTTTCCCGGGTGTCTCCTGTTTTCTCCGCCCTTGCATTCTGGCGCTGCTCCATTCTCTCCTCATTTCACCCCTCGTCAACTCTCAACACCTCGTCGTTACGAGCCGCCCAAATTCTCTCAGCTCAACGTTCAAGTGCCGCCGCGAGGGGCAACAAATGCGTGCCTGTTTCTTCAGCGATCCACGACCTGGGTCAACCTTCCGCGAGCCTGTAAACACCCCCAAGCACCCGCCCAGCTGGGCGATAGAGGAAAATCGTGCAACTCACCTGTGCGTCGTCTTCAACGCACCCTGCCCCTGCCGCTTCACATCGTCGCCAGGCTTCGACTGACGTGACGGATATCGAGGCAAGCGAACAAGGAAAAAAACTATCTGAATAACCCACAGATTTTTTTTTTCCTCCCTTCCCCACTTCCAGCCACCCTCTGTTAGTCTTGTATCCAATCTCCTTTTACAACCCCTTTCCCGCGGAGAGAGAAAAAAAATCGATACGCTGCAATTTTTTTATCACCCCACGGAGTCGAACCACCCCCTAAAACTCCCCCTCCTGAAGAAGTGTACACTTTCGCCCACTCCACCCCCCTGAGAAGGACAGGCCTTTAATTGCTCGTCGTGATTATGGGGACGCGGTGGCAGCTTCAAGAAACTTCTTCATTTCNAGGCTTACGAGTTAAGAAGAGGCAGGGGGAAAAAATACGTGGTGGATGTAATTTCGTCGTGTCTGTGTTTTAATGGAACTCGCCGCGTTGTCTGAGGGGAGGCAAGGAAAAAAAAAATTGTAATGTTGACAGATTAATTTAATGGGAGAAACGAGTCTTTCAGGAACCTCCCGCTGTTTGGAGCTGCGAAACTGATGCGTTCGTGAATGTTCGGTATTTACCTAATTTCGAGGTTTGATAAGTATAGGCAGCACAAGGGTTAAGTTGAGAGATTGGCGTTGGCCACAAAAAAAAAAGTGTGTTATAGTCCGTTTGCGGTTTCTTCACCCTTTTTTTTTTTATCAAACCTTTGAAAAATCACCCCATGTATGACGTGCTTGATTGTTCCCTGAATACGTCACATATCACAAGCGTTTCATATTTATATTAACATCGAAATATCTTATTTTTGGTGAAACTTAACATTTACCTATATTTTATCTATAAATTGTGGTATTTCATTTATAATTTAAACGAGTAAAAACAGGGAGAAAATATGTATGTTGGTAATGCCTAGTAAGAAATAGTTCTTATGCAAAATATTATTATACTGAGTGCGCACGAATGCGGTGCGCTGTCCCTTTGGTGTAATTTCTTAGACCGGGGTAAGCTTTTGTTTCCATTCGGCGGAGGAATATCCTGGAATTAGAACTTTCGCAGGGCTTCAGAATAGTAGGAAGAAACCGTGAATTGACTATATTTTATACTTGTACCACACACTGTTCAACTTTTAGACATCTTCAATAATTACTCTTTCCTCCGAAGAAAAAATTCAGCGCATAGTTTTTGCATAAATACCTATCGAAATCAGAATTCTACTGTTTTAGAAATATAAAAATACAGAAAACCATCTTACGTACAGAACTGAGATAATTCACAATGAAAGAATATGCCAATAGCTACTTCAAGACGTCTATAAAGTCGTGCAAGGAAAAATTTTTGCAATTTCAAAACATTGCTCAAAATGGGGAAATTCTTGCATGTTTTTTATTTGTGGAAGCCTCTGAATTTTTGTAAATTAACTTTTAACCAAGCATATCTTAAAATTAACTAAGACAAGATCCTTGAGTTCCCCATGTAGAATTGTCTGCATATAGCTTTGTATATTTTATTTGTACGTTACAAAAAGAGCAAAATTTCGACGTCATGTCATTAAAAAAAAACATGCAATATACAATTTTTATCTGACGGAAAAGTAATCACAGATAACGTATATAGGTGGTATATCCTTTTTACGGTGAAGTGAACACTTTTTGAGGCCCTAGTTACTTTTTAATTTCAGTCATATTTTATCCTTTAACAACCTTTTTAGATTTTTAAATATTGCCATGTAAGTAATAAACACAATGTGTATATTCCACCCCACTCGGAAATTAACGTCTAAGGCTAACGTAAAATATATTTATTGACTATTATTACAAATGAGAGGGCTTTCAAAAATGCTGACTTTACCGTGAATAGCCTATACAATTATACAATTAAAAATGTTTCCGTGGCGAACGCCTGTAAGGCCCCGTATACCTAGTGCGCTAACTGGGTTGCAGTATGTTTGTAATACACGTTTACAAAACAAACTACGTATTTCACGTGTGCACACTCTGTTAGCGCACGAAAATAAATAACACTGCACACCAGGGCGGAATACAACTTTCAACACATCACGCGTATGGGAAAAACTAATTTAAAGCTCTTCAACATGGCCGAGAATAGCGTTTTCAGACTCTTACAGCTAGGGGCAGTGACATTTCGCGAAAAGATTTCGAGACAAGATACAGTCCAAAGCACTGTAGGGTCGTCCAGCTTCTTTGATTGGCTAAAAAAAAAATGTTCTGGCCCGTGTTAACCGTTTGCGCACGAATCACGAAGGTTCGGTGTCAGAGTTACTTAGTCCCGAGTGGCTTGGTCGAAGACGGACACGGCACCAGCAGACAATGGAGGTTAACAACAGCTGAGGTGTGTATATAGTATTGAAGTCTACTGTGTGCTCCGATTTTTACGCGGAAACTCACTGGCCCCACTTATAGCTTAACATATTCCAGATGAATTTCTGCGAAACTAGTACGGGGCCCTGTATTGATCTTTACTAGAGACTTTCCACCAATAAAATAATAAGGTCGCCTCTGAAAGTCTCATAGGTACACGCAGCACGACGAGAACACAGTACGTCAGAACAGAGCCTTGCACGTAGCGACGACGGCGCACTTGATGCGTGTGGCAGTGTCGCCCTTATCGCCTCCACGCTTCTCTGCCTCAAACAAAGATTCAGGCAGACGGGAGCCTCAACATCGAATTCTTGAGCGCCGGTGTGCGTGAAATGAAGCGAGGACGGAGCAGCGGTGGAATGCAAGGACGGGGGAAACGGGAGATCCCCCGTGAAAACTCGCCGGCAAACGGCGACGTCTGCTATGTTTCCCACATGCGGAAATCCAGGATTTCCCCAACGGGAGTCTAACCCGGTTCCCCTTGGTGGGAGGCGAGTAGTCTGACCACTACACCACCGCGGCCCCTTCGGTAGCACAATTTATAATTTGCATAAAGCCGTCGCATCCGTCCGTCAATCACGTGATCAATAACCGATTAGATGCTTCTTACAGCCAATTAGGGGCATTTAATAATTCCGTCCATCAGTCAGTCGAAAAACCTGGGTAAACTTCAGTGGAAGAACAGACGAAAGTACAGTCCTATGAACGTGTAATTAGTATCGCCCATCCACCCCTAGTTCGTCGTAAGGTTTTAAAGTTTGTTTTCATTTATATTCATATTTTGTTTATATGTCGTTGTTTACGTGACTCGATTTGTTTCAGTGACTTTTTATTTCTGAGAAGATGTAATAATTGATTACATACACTCCAAGTGCCTATTGTAAACAGCACAGATGTTAAGTTTTGAAGAGAAAATAAATAGATATGAATTTTTATCAATTTCACAGTTTCCCACGATAATAGTACAATAGCACTGTGGTAATAATGAAAAAAAATCTAAATTATTTCCGTTATTTGTGGACTCTATAGAAATAACAGAGGAGATGTCTCCTAACAATAGTAATTAAAAAACCACATGGAAAGTATAAAAAAAATAGGAAAAGGATGGTAGGTTGGGGAGGGGGGTCGCAAAAACATCGGACATCATTTGTAAAACTGTTTAGTTATCTGAAACTTAAGTATCGTTGATTTCAAACAGAAACGGCATTGCATTCCGTATTCTACAACTGAACAGTTGAGGGGGGGGGGGTTAGACTATTTCCCCTCCCCCCTCCTTTAAAACTCCACCAAAAAGTTTACAGAGTTATTGTAATGTTGTGCTGTCAGAGTGTCATAAAAGTGACATCCGTTTCTGCAGAAATGAGTGTCAGCAGAAGGTTAATACTGAATACTATCATTCTCTATATATCCCATTCATAGTTACTTCCAACTTTTCTGAAGCGCTGCTGAAGTTCTACTTTCAAGCTATTCCTCCGCCATATGCAAACTTAGCTTAAGTAAAACAAAAAAAAACAAAAAATACACCAACAAGACAACGCACTGCATTCGTGCGCACACACTTTAATGCTATTTTGCATGGGAACTATTTTTTACAAGGCATTACCAACACACCTATTTTATCCCTGTTTTTATCCATATTAATCGAATTAAATATTATAATCCATATATAAAATATAAGTAAAAGTTCGTTTGAACCAAAAATAAGATACTGTTACGTTAACAGAAGTATGAAACGGTTGTGATACGTGACTAAACACGTCATATACGGAATGATTTTTTATGTGTTTGATTAAAAAGGTGTGAAGATACTGCGGATATAGTATATTCGGTTTAATAATAATACAGTACAGTCATTAGTCTGATTCTGGCTAAACGGCTAGTCTCAGTATTCATACTCAAGATAAATTTAACCTCTGCAAAAAAACAATGTTCTGGGTTCGATCTTGCAAACGATCAGTTGTCACCACTCTGACGGCTGGGTTCCATTTTCTTGTAGAAAAATATTACCAGAATATTCTACATCATAGGCGAAGCATCCCAGCTTACTCCTGCAGACTAAGTAAGATCTCAGGGTTTACACAACACAAAACAAGCTTTGTACCTTCAATGACTGTTTGGTATCACAGCAGTAACACTGATGATGTGTTGCATTGCATTAAATATATAATATGCAAGTAACCTGAATATCTGGTGTTTTCTGGAGCAGAGCTACATCTGTAATGAATGATACTTCAAGTTGTACATTTCATACCTCTTTGCAAATAAAAACTGATCGTATTGAAATAGAATCATTTACTATCGAGAATCGGCACTTTAAAATGATCATTAATCATTGGTGTCACTGATTGGTAAGTAATTTTTTTTTCTGCCATAGAAGGCTAGGCAAGAAGAAACTTCAAAAGTTAGTTTCTACATTTTTAACATATTACATACATTTTCGTTGTGATATAAAATATTAGCTGATAAAAAAACGGAAAATTTAAATAAACTAAGAAATGAACTATAGAAATTTTAAACATTGGCATTTTTTTCTTACAAATAATAAATTTAAAGAAAATTAATACCTCAAGGTCAGGTTACAGCTCAAAATTATAGCCCGTATAATCAATTTGTTATGAAGTTTTCCTCATTTTTAATTTTTTTTCCCGTATTTCATTTTTAACTTTGGAGATGGATTTTGAAATCAAAATAGCTAGAAGTTGAACCATGGCTGATGGTGTAAGCCAAGTGTTGGATTTCAAACAAAGGTTACACGCAACTCCTATGACTTTTGAAGGAACACTTAAGTTGAAATATAAACGTTGTGTTAAAATTGCATTTCGGAAATTTTTAGGAATCAAAGATAAGAAATAGAAATTCTCATATTTGTGCTACGAGATTCGGTGAACGTAAATTTACAAATTATTTGGTATTTAGATTACTATTGGTAGACTATCATGTCAAAAATAAATAAAAGTCTTTAAGTGCGTGAGATACGCGTCCGTGGGTTTTACGTGAGTACGTCTGCGTTATCTCTGGGATATGGGAAGTAAATAAAGGTAACGAAATTTACACTTGTCTTTTATGGCTTAAATTGACAGATGTACGTGAGATATTACGTTTGACACCGAAATCAGCGCGGCAGCACATCATAGTCATGAGATCTGCTGGCCGGAAATGTTCGCCCACGTCCAAAAATTGTCGTCATTCGCCGCGGGCCCCCACCCCGCTCCTCGCGCATGCGCGGAGGCCGACTCGAGGTCATGCTCGCATCGCAGTCGTACGCTCGATCAAAAGAGTTAATACTTATGTCATATCGTGTCATTAGTCAGGAAGTTATGGTCTCGGCACGAGTCATCCTGTAAGCCTAACATCGTATAGTCCATTAAAGGTTACGTGCAACTTTTCTGAAGCCCTGTTAACGTTCTACTTCCATAATATTCCTCCGCCACGTGCAAACAAAGCTTAACTAAGTCTGGAAAATCACACCAAAGGAACAACCCAACGCATTCGTGCGCACTCGGTGTAATAGTATTTCACAAAAGAACTATTTCTTACTGGGCATTACCAAAACACCTATTTCCCCACCGTTTTAATTCGTTGTGATTGTAAATGAAATATTGTATTTCAAAGATGAAATATAAATGAAATTTCAAATCAACCACAAATAAGGTATTTTTTGTGAACACGAGTCTAAAACGCTTGTGAAACATGGCATATGTAGGAAACAACAAAACACGTCATTCACAAGACGATTTTTCAAAGTTTTAATTAAAAAAGTGTGAAGAAACCGCGAATAGACCATAGTTTCCATACTGGGACCCACGCATTGGTCGGATTTCAAAGACGTAATGTTTTCGAACAGTTTCAAAAGAGCTGTTGTTTTTTTTTTTTCCCCTAACCTACTTTAAAACTATGTGTTATTTGGGCCCGCGGTAGGTACGGGGGATTAATGCTTCTCAAGGTTGAACCTCATACGCCTAAAGGACAGGGAATTTCTCATGCAAAGGAGGCGTGCATCGTAGCGAGGAGGGATATTTGGCAGCCACGGCCGAGTTGAGGCCATGGACTACATCCCTAAGGGGGCGTATAGCAAAGCTGTAGTTAAAGAAGGGAGAGGGGAAAAACCGGCATAGACACCGTAAAAACCCTCTCGGCAGAAAAGAAGTTCAAACTTATCATGCATTAAAAAATGCAAAAGAAGACAGCAGGTTTGGTAACATGCTTTAATGAGGGGAATTGAGCTCTAGAAGAGAAAATGGCTGTGGGTGCAAGCACCCTTGGGGTATAACTGCTGTCAATATTTATGCACATATGCCCGCACAGTAATATTAACTTCAAAAGAGCGCCTGCCTCCGCGATGTAAAACGCACCGGGGCAGGGCGAGAATCTAGTCGACTAAGGCGGCAAGGTGGGCCAGGAGGTTTACACGGGATGAAGGTTTATTTGTCGTTATCTGGCTACAAGTTGAGAAGGACAAGGTCCATGCGACTGTTGTTGATTCCGGAACGTTTCCGATTACAACTGGGTCATTGATCCAGAGGTTCGTGTGACCGCTGCGCTGGCAGGAACGTTCACACTCACGCCTTAAGGGCCCCGTCTACCTGCCAAGCCGGCGGCCGCAGACTTCAAATGGCGAATCAACGTTCAACGAATTTCCTTCTCAATGCGTCAAATTTTAAAGATAACTTTTCCAAAAAAAAAAAAACGTTTTGACCCGACTTTCTCAGAAAACATTGCTACATAAAATTATTTTTGAAAAAATACAAATAAAAATATTTATTTATATATTTATATGTAAATTTTAATATTACATTTTAGAAAAATAAATTAAACAAAACAATTGGCAAGATGTCTTAACATAGCAACATTCCGTAAGAAATTTTGCGTAGAATACTTTTTATTTGTTTTTGGAACTCTATGCGCGAGTGTATATCGTGCTGCACTGAAAAAGAAAAATTTGTCTCCCACCGAAAAGAAAATGCGCGTGAATGTCGTTTCATTGTTTCGTTGCCAGGATCTAGAAAGAACTTCACTGCATAGCGAAATTTTAAAAAAAAATAATATTTTCTTAACAAACTGAAATGAGCAATATACACACTTATTACCTGTTGCATATGAAAATATATTTGATTCGGAGACTATATAGCATATTCGTGGTTTCTTCACACATTTTGAATCATGACGTCACGCATGACAAGTGTCATCCCATCCTAATTACATTATGAATCACAAGCGTTTTATACTTGCGTTAACATTGAAGTAACTTACTTTTGTTAAATTAAAATTTGATTTATATTTTATGTACTGTAAAGTATAACCTGCAGGTCATTGAACTAGCGAATTTTTCAGGTCTCTAGTCATCGCTTTTGTAGAAACCAACAAACAAACAAATAACATTGCTTACTATACAGGGTGGTGAAATCTAACGTGACGGCAAATAACAACGCAAATTTTGCAGATCTCTTCTAATTTATTGATAAATTCAGATCCGAGAATGTATATCGTATTGTAGGAGGAGCCCAGCTGTGATGCTTCCTTATTGACAAACGTAAACTTAAGGCGTTAAAAAATATTTACTACCCTTAAGTAGGGGCTGGAAAACCTCGCGAATTCATTTTAGGACCAGCCAGACTTTAAAACACGCGTGTACATCTGTTATACTTGCAATTGGATTACGGTTTATTACACTCGCACACACACACACACACACACACACACACACACACACACACAGAGAGGCGAACTCTGAGCCAATAGCAGGCCGGCAAGGAAACAAGCAGCGAATCCCGTGCCACCTCGTCCGAGTTACAATTGGCTACACGCTGGGGCAGCAGCCAATGAACGGAAAGCTGAGGTTTCGAAAACACATCGGTCCGTGGAGTCAATCGTACAGGTGGTTTAAAACGCGAAATTTTCCTGTCCCTACCCTTAAGGAGTAATCCAACAGGTAAACCGGAAAATGTTAGACTACTACGGCTCCCTCCCCCCCTGTCAGTGCACGTATGTACACGCAAATGACAGTCACTGCAATGTAAATGACGCGGGACGTTATCATCTAGGCTGGTGGGCGGTGGCGTTGTTTACGTTTTCACAGGCTGTTCACTGTAAAGTGAGCACTTACGAAAGCCCTCTTATTTGGAATATAGTCAATAAATATATTTTGTTGCAGTCTTAGGCGTTAACTTTCCGTACGATGGAATATACACACTGTGTTTGTTACTTATATGTCAATATTTATTTAAAAAAGGTGGCCGAAGGAAAAAAAAAATGGCTGAAAGAAATAAGTTGCTAGGGCCTCAAAAGTGCTTACTTTACTATGAACGGCCTATATCACCCGTGTGAGCACTGATGAGACGTGCGTAGAGGCAAAATGGCAATTAGCTCGGTTTCTTTGCGTGGCGTAACCATTTTCTGATTGGCTGCGCGGGGCTTCGGGAGCTCTCTGATTGGCTGGCGAGTAGGTTACGAGGCGCTGATTGGCGAATGTTGTTGGCCAGTGCCGCCATTTTGCTGGCACGTGCGGCTGGAGTTTGCGGAAAAAAGCGGTTATTTCACTTCTGTGTGTTAATTACGTACTCAGGGCGGCGCTCCGAAACGTTACTCCGCGAGTACACTTTTCTCTATGGCCGTCCCGAAACTCTTTGAGTAAATGTTTTACTCGCTCTTGGGGTTCGTAGAGGTGGATAGTCCTCGGCCCCATCAAGGCGGCACGTACGGATTCAACTCCGTACGCTGCTGTTGACAGGCGAGGTGGAACCACCTTCGGGTGGAGAACATCCACCCACCGCGATCGGAAAGGGCGTGATCTCTTTCTATTGGCGGTATTCAAACTACTGTCAATTAGAGCCCTGACCACGCTCAAATAACATCAATATGGTTATGGACTCAGTCCTGTCTGCCGGGGAGCGCACACATCCAACAGTCTGATGTGACAAGAAAGCATGTTTTCTCTATATGCAGACTGAAGTGGCAACATGTAAGCCTGAATGTTAACGGGAAGTCCTGATCTGCACTCCCCTCAAACTGCTCAGAAAGTTGTATCCTGCTATACCCTCGTTGATCAGGCACAGGAGGAGCAGCATTGGTCAAAACCCGCGGCACCTCGGTGTCGATAAACATGTCTCAAAACGACAGAGTAATTGCTCTGAGCATCTTTGTCAGAGTAAAACTTTTACAAGCACTATTTCAGCGAGTAACGAAGGGAAAATTGAAAATGGCGGGAAGTTTAGTAGAATTAAATAAAACTGAAAGGAAATGTAGACATTTTGGTTATAGACACACACGGGAAAATTACACATGACAAGGGATAAAAATTCGTATTTTTATTTGAAAGTTAACTTGTTTAAAAGTTGCATTTTTAGACTTGATGTTTATGATCAACTTATGGTAAGTAAAGCTGTTTATGTACATAACTAAATTTATTGGAAAAGGAAGGGTTTGGGGAAAGTGATGATTATCTTTCGGTATTTACGTTGGCTGCTTAATCAGTGCATGTTTGTAAACACAGCATGCTGTTAACATCCTAGTCGTTCCACACGCACGCTTTCATCAGCTGTTACTCTCTGTTACTATACTCTCGGAGTAACGTTTCGGAACGCCGCCCTGCGGCGTTACCGTGTGTGGCGGGCGTGTCGCTCCAGCTGGACCTTGTAACCCAGACTGTTGACCGTCCGCACTCGCGCCTTCTCTACCAACAAGACTGCAGGACGTTCACGATAAAGTGGGCACTTCTGAGATCAACTTCTGAAAAAAACGCCAAGTGTCCTACCTTTATGTATCTCAAGGGTCCCGCCTGTATCGTTCCCCTTCTTTTCGGCCCAATTTAATGGAAAATAAACGAGGAAATGGTACACCCTTACGCTCCTCAGGGAATTAATTTATCTCGCTTACCTACCGTAAAGTCTAAATTTAGTCCAGGTATTAAAACCGTACACTCCACAGAAGGGCAAAAAATAATACTCTGCGATGGCTGCATATAGGTTTTGAGGGAAGGTGACCAACAGATATGCATGAGTTGTGGTAGACCATACAAGACTTAGTCACCTGACACTGTCGGCAGATGATGTCGAGATGATTTTGCTGATTTTCTAAGGGTTGTATGATCATCCGCCCATTTGTATACTGTTCCCTCGGTGATAGAATATAGTTGAGTCGTTCCGAAGATAATGTTGAAGTCAGGCTCCCCACATGCCTGGTACTTATGTTTGAGGGCCTATTTAAGCTGACCCATGTGCCTTAAGCAGTTGTTAACCGATATTCTCGTTAAGGGCGACACTGGCTCGCGCTACAAGAGCGCCATCGCCGCTACGCGCAGGGCTCTGAACTGGCGTGCGATGTTCTCGTAGTGCTGCGTGCACCTATGGCACTTTCAGCGATGACCCTATCATTTTATCGATTAAAAGTCTGTAGCAAAGTTCAACACAGGTTCCTATAGTAGTTTGACTCGTGGTATGATATAGTTTCGTATGCAAACATACCGGGGGCACGTTAAATAGTTTCGTAAAAAAAAAGAAAACAGGATTTCAAACCCGCAGCAACGCAGTTCAAGCTGAACCCTTAGGCAGGTGTGTGCGCAGTAAAGTTGCTAAAGACTTAGAGAAAGTAGTTCCATGTCCTAACGTGGAAATAAAGAGTTAGGTAAACATCTGTGACGACCCTAATTATTTATTTTGGTTTCTGTTTTTTTTGTGCATATAAAAAAATAAGAATCGCAGCAAGTTTGTAAAACTTTTACTTTTCTAATAATTTTACAGTTTCTCCCCGCCGACGCATGAACGAAGTGATTAGGCCGGTGGCAGTGCTACGCGATGTGCGTACAGGTAGAACTTAAAGCAAGGCTTTTAAAAGTGCTCAGTTTACCGTGAACAAGGTTTACCAACCCACAAACCGCGCGAGTCGTAGCCACGGAATGCACGACTATAGTAAGGGTCAGTGACTTTTCGCGTAAAAAATCGGAGCGCACAGTAGACTTCAATACTATATACACACACCTCAGCTGTTGTTATACCTCCACTGGCTGCTGGTGCCGTGTCCGTCTTTGACCAAACCACTCACGACTAAGGAACTCCGACACTGAACCTTCGTGATTCGTGCGCAAACGGTTAACACGGGCCAGAACATTTTTTTAGCCCAGTAAAGAAGCTGGACGACCCTATAGTGCTTTGGACTGTATCTTGTCTCGAAATCTTTTCGCGAAATATCACTGCCCCTAGCTATAGTAAATTCATGGTTAATTCCAACTTTCCTGAAGCCCTGCTAAGGTTCTACTTCTAGGCTGCCTCTCCGTTTCGTGTGAGTCTAGAAAATCACGCCAAAGGGACAACGCACCGCATTC
The DNA here is from genome assembly GCA_002778355.1 of Clitarchus hookeri. Lineage (NCBI taxonomy): Eukaryota > Metazoa > Arthropoda > Insecta > Phasmatodea > Phasmatidae > Clitarchus > Clitarchus hookeri. The sequence continues at coordinate 164,880 of NQII01002928.1, read as the reverse complement.
GTGCGGACTCTGTTTAAGCATATATAATTTTCCATGAGAACTATTTCTCACTAGTCATTACCAACACACCTATGTCCTCTCTGTTTTTATTCGTACTGATCATAAATTATGTATTACAATCGATTGATCGATTGATAAAATATAAATAACAGTCAAATTTAACCAAAAATAAGATTGTGTTATGTTAACAGAAGTACAAAACGCTTATGATACATGATTCATTTTTGGAAACAACCAAACCAAGTTATACAAGGAGTGTTTTTTCAAAGGTTTGATTCAAAAAGTGTGAAAAAACTGCGAATAGAAGACCATATTGAAGTTTTGTTGTGTAAAACATTTTTTTTTTTCCCTGTCACTAAGCTTTCGTATTTTATGATAGGTGATAATGAAAACCTTATTTTATGTTATTTAACTTCTGAAAATTGTTTGCTCGATTTAACTATTATTTCAGCAATTTTGTGATTAAACAATATGCAAAAACAATTAACTGGTTTTCCGTTATAAATTATTTGAGGCGCTGATGCAATTACGTTGCCTGTCCTTTAAATGAAATGTCCTTCCTTTTGCAGTGTGATTGTCTTCAGTTTTATCCCGAGTGCGTGGTAACCCTGCCCGCGAACTGGCCAATGACATGTCTGCATTGTGTCTCACTCTCATACCCTTGGTTTTTCCTCCTTCACCGCAAAGGTTATTGGAACTGAAACGTTATTGTTGAAATGTTTTTTAGCCTGCGGGCGTCTGCTGCCAATATCCACGCACACATACACACATACCAAACCCTCTTGAATACTGTCCTGAGGGAATCTAAAAACTCATAAGGACACCTCGGACCACCGAAGACCCCTGAATGATGACGGTTGAGGAGGGGGGGGGGAGGAGAGAAGAAAGAGAGGACCGTTAGGAAAGAGTGGACGCAAATTATGGCCGCGGTCATACGAGTAGACTAAACATCCTTCTTTTAAATTCGTGCAGCAGCCATGTATGAACATATTTGCAAACAGAAGTAGTTCCAATGGTTACGCCTCAATAACTGAATGCAAACAAAAAGAAATCGTAACCTCGAAAACACGCTCCCTTGTTTATTTATAAAGGCTATTCACGGTAAAATGATCACGTTTGAAAGCTCTGCTTATGATCAACTTGTATGCGCGTTGTGTATTCTTCTGTCTTGTGTAAAATTGACATTGCCATGGGAATCATCACTTTATTCATGCGCCTGCCAATTGAAACTTTGAAATCATTAGATAAGTAAATATGTTACAAATCTGCTCATTTTTACACTTCGTTGCATTAAAAATGCAGTAAACTAAATAAATAATTTAAGTTATCGCAAATGGTTACTTAATGCTTTTTATGCGACGTTAAGATAATGGAACTACTTTCCCTCCATCGTTAGCAACTTTACTGGGCGCATTTCACTCAGTCCGCCCGTTAAAATATATGCAGGCAGGAGCTGTGACTTTTTTTTTCCAAGGATGATTTAAAAAGTGCTCACTTTATCGTAAACAGCGTTTAATAAGCTAGCTTCAACCACTGTTATTCTTATTGTAACAGTACAGCAAGCACTGTTTTTTGACCTGGCTTATTATTTATTTCCACTAATGCAGAAACTTTCGCCAATTTCAGCTATTTTAATTAAACCGTATATTTACACTGAAGAGCCAAAAAAACTGGTACACCTGCCTAATAACGTGTAGCTC
>NQII01002928.1:141629-156886 GCA_002778355.1 Clitarchus hookeri | reverse complement strand
GTGATGCAAGAACATGATAATTAAGCAAAAGATGTCAAGTATAATTAAATTATTTCATTTTATTTCAGTGTTGTGTTCACCTCATGTCGCCAACCTTACTTTGTTCCATCAAGGAATAGATTTGAAAGGGTTTTCGTGTTTTGTGTGCTATTGATGAATTTTTATCTGTATTTTTACAAGGGTTATGTTGTTTTTAAGTATTATTTATTTTGCAAGCAAGTAGTTATTATGTGTAGTCCCTGCCATAGCTGAGGCTAAGTGCGCCTGCCACTTCAGTCTTCGTCCATAGTCAGGGGGTAGACACTTGTTTCGTCGTGCTTTGGGTGCACTTCAAATTTTTTGCGCCAAACACTTACGTTTTCAATAATAATCATGTAGATAACCGGAACCTTCATTCATTCGCACCCATAGACCCAACCCTTCTAGAACCGACTGAGGAAACATAATTTTCACCTAATTTGTTTGTTACATTAGTGCTATTTTCATAGATTAGCCCATATGCCAGTCGCGAGTTGCCAGGGACCGCTTAAGTTTCAGGGGATGTGTGTGTAAGGATCATTCGCTGCACCACAGTAAAACAGCAGCCCCGGCCGAGCACCATGCCGACGACAATAACATCGGGTGAGACCATCACCAGCAGTATTTCGACGGCATTTAGGAAGGCACCTGCTTCGCCCAGCACAACATGAGTCAGCTGGCGGTCCCACTGTTATCAGATCACATGGGCGACACCAGGTCAGACTCATGGTTCGGATCACAACCAACCGGTACGTGTGTTTACACTCAGCGCTGCACCTTCAGGTGTAGTAGCACACGTGAAGGCGACACCAGGCATCGTAGCGCCCCTGATCAGGATAAGGATGCGTACGAACAACCGATGTCATTGTACAACACAAAGTCTTTGACAGTGTTAATGGCATTAATCATACCCAGTTTACCCAAAGTGTACACTACAAGTGAACTATGTTTTTAAATGTGATTTCAAATTGCATCGAAGTGAAGTGCCAATGACTTCCTACTTGGGGCATGGGCATAACCCATGTCAACCTAAGTTTAGTGCCCACAGGCATCTGACAGGGGGCATTTCAGTTTGTGTTTTTTTTTTTATGTATAGTGAGTATAAAAGTTTATATGTTTATTTTTCAGCAGTCAACAGCACGTAAACTTAGCAATGTGAAAGTGTATTGTCATCAATAATTCAGCAGCTTTAGTAGTTTGTAGAACACAAGTTTTCGTTAGGGAAAAATATTCAGTCTCCAATTAGCTAAGGGAATTTTCCCACGTATACAATATAACAATTAAGGGCTACCCTTAATTTTGCATTTCATTTTATTGCTCACGTTTATCCGACTTTCGGCATTTTCATGGCAAGTGGCCGGATAGACACCAGCAGCCATTTAGCCTGAAGCTGGCATTCATCGGAGCAGGTCGCGAGCTTCACGACTCCCGAGCAATTCATCCACTTTGCATTGTCTAACATCAAGAACAATAGTTTTCACTTTCTCCATCCTGAACATTATTAATTAACGTAACTTCATCGCCCGAGAGGAGAGCCTCTCTGCCATCTGCAGACTTACAGCCCCAGGAGTTTAAGTTCCCCTTTTAATCAGGAGAGCACACACTCGTTTCCCGCGTCAGCCCCCGACGGGCTTACTGCTTCGGGTCTGCTTAAAGACGTGAGCAGCGTCAATGGTTTTGTTGTGTTGGAAGTCAATAAATGACTTCAATCCTTAAGTCAGCATTTTGATTTACAGGCCTTGCCTCTTAAAGGCATTTCGGGAGCTGGACCCATCAACCAGCCATTCTCAGGGTTTAAGTGTTTTAATTGTAATATGTACTTGCATCAGTGGTTATTTGGCATGTGGGGTGGCCTTACAACACTGCATTTAGCTAACTTCATACCAGAATGACGTGATAGAGGTGACCCAGGGCTGGTTGAGTGTAGAATTGCCCGGCGCCATAACCCAGTGGAGAGTTAGTGATGTGGGTAATTCGGATTCCAGGCCCAGGGAGCTCTGGAATCCTCAGTCAGTTTGCAGATGATGTTGTCATGTACTTACTGTTACACTATTAACACCTTATGACGAGACTATAGGTCGTCTCTTACACCTGACATATGGTAGAATAGTGTGGGTGGTACTACAAGGGGTGTAGTGCCCTACATGTCCCGGAGGACAATGAACCAGGGCACATTGAACTTTGTAAAGCTGTTTATTCACTGTGCTTGTTTCATGTGAATAATGAAAGAAAACGGACCCAGTACTTACGGCCTGCCGGTGACCTTAGCATGAAAATGAGCGTGGTTTTATGCGGATACGCAGTAGCATCAAGCGCTCTGGTGAGAGTACGGGTGGTTCTCCCCTTATTACAGCAAAGAAAGGAAAAAATGTCCCGGTTAATTAAGTAACTATTGCAATGAAGTGATAGCATCCTAAATGATGGTATTGAGGGGGCTCACGAAGCGGGCGAGCAACGCCACCATTCTGGTCCGAGTGCTGAGTCGAACTGGCAGAGTGACATCAGCTTCTGTCATAAGTGACTAGAACTGGTGTCAAACGCCGGATGGAAAAACATGAAATGAACGCTATGTAATATTATTTCAATTGTGAAAAATGGTATAAATTAATGGAAACAAATTGGTGATACCCCCATTGATTAACAAATGTCTGTTAAGGTTGATGTTATGAAGTAGACTGGGATTGTCACCGCACTATACAGCATGTTACAAGGATGGAGGCCTTTATGGGCAACATTTATAACTAAACATTAAATACACTATTACAATTTCTTGTGAAAAGTGTCCGTATTTCACTTCCTGTGATGCTTTTGTATTTCACTGGCTACAGTGTTGCCAGGTGGCTATCTCCTTAAAGGATGGATGAGGCCACCTGGGCAAAGGGGTGTGGGTTGCCATGCTCGATTGCTATTAATACAATAAAACACATCCCTGACTGTAGATGTGAATGAGGTGATGTTATTTGATGTATTCGGAAAAATGCTGTGCACTTTTGGGTACACTTACAGGCACTTCGCGCTTCAGTTTCGGCATACAGGCCCTCAGTCAGAGTGGACACAAGTAGCTCGTGGATGCCTGGTTCATGCCAAGCATAACTGTCCATCTCACAACAGGGAACCCGTGGTGGTAGTGGGCGAACAATGACTGCCCACGGCTAGCAACAGCGATTAATACCCCTTCAATTGAGACATAGAGGGTCGGGAGAATAGCCTAGCCATCTGGGTGACTTGGCCACGACCCACAACAGCAGAGCAGCCAGTAAGAAATCAACAAGACATCTCTGGTAAGTGTTTCCCACCAGAACATTGCACAAGTAACAGTGCAGCTGCGACGGCCGCACCATTCTCCAACCCCGACCTCATGTCAGTGCAAGGAAAAATATATGTGAGTTAGCAAACTGTGTCTTTTATTTCTATGCACAGCTTTCAAGGGGTACGTGGCCCCCGCAACCTGCCTTTCAAGTGTGTATATAGTATGGTAACCTTTGCACCTTCTTAAAGAGAATATTGGTTAGTAACTGCCTATGACATGTGGGTCAACCTAAATAGGCACACCCGGCATGAGAGAAGCCTGACTTCACCTTTATCTGAGGGACTATGCAATTATATTCTATCACCGAAAGAACAGCATATGTCTGGGCAGATGGCCACACACCCTTGAGAACACCAGCAATGCAATTTCGACACTGTCTGCTGACAGTGTCCGCCTTTCCGCCATAACACATTCCTCTCTTTTGTTCCCAGAGTGTTGGTGGTGGTGAGGAAGTTGGACAGTTACAAGTCAACCATTCCAAAATATAATTTTTACGCATGCACAGTAGTCGAGCATTGGTTTAAGCATTGCAATCCAAGATCTTAAAAAAAATAACGAAATAAACAATGGGATATGGTACTTGTGTAACACATTACCTAAAAGTAACAGTTTATTGCAACTGTCATGTTGAATAATGTCCATCACTAAAAGAATATCAAAGATAAGTTAGCTTCGAATCCTAGCTACATTCTCGTAATTACTTGTGCTGCGAACACACCCGTGCGCATGCGAACGTGTGGGCTGCCAGAGGATGTGCGGGAAATAATGGGCGAAAGGTACAACAATCAATGGATGGCACCAGACTATTGTGTGCTATGTGAATGAATACAAAATAATGAAGTCCAGGAGTGTGAGTACAGCCCGTCTATCTCCCAACATGACCACATAGACTCATCCCCACGATGGAATGCCTGGTTGTTGCTAGTTCTGTCAATGTGAGAAGTTTCAAACCATGAAAAAAAAACTTTGACAAACAAGCAAAAAAATGAATAAATTCTGTGTTATATTAGTTCATTTACACTATACTCAGTGGTGTTTAAATGTCTTTGTCTATTTTTGTTTAAAAAATTGTGTGCCTCAACTTTATAAAGCAACGAATAACACTTGAAAATCATACAACTAATACTACAAATGATCCAAATGAGAAATTAAAAAAATCATAATTAATAAAATATGTTTTGAATTTTTAATTTTTTTATGACTAATACAAAATATTGTAGTGGCCATCCTTATGAGTCTGCAGTAGAGTCAGCATATTCACTTTATTTTAGAACTCCCGTGTAGTATGGGCAGTCTTTATTCATTATTATATTTTGGAAAATGTTATATTTTCGTGATATGTATTGCCCTTACACACAAGTAGCAATGGCTTTGCCAATGGCACTGCAGTTGCACTGAATTAGAACACATTTAAATAGTACACTTCGAATTGCACTCACATTCCAATGGTTTAGATGTTGCTCAATTTGTCCAGCACCGCCATGTATTCAGTTATCCACAGATACACCACTGAACCTCGGGATGAGTCCTCCCAAGGGCCCTTTTTGTTTCCCCTCGTAGAAAATAAATAGTGGTTGTATCAACATGGATTGTAGTCAGGCTGGCTAGGATGCATCCCGAGATGGCTGCTTGTAGTTGGCTTGGCCAACTGGTGTTCTGAATGGAACGTGTTAACTGCACAACACACAAAATTATCATGGGAAACTGTGTTGGCCTTGGACCACATTAAATTGTTTCTATAAGGAACATTTACATTTAATATATAAAATTACTGTACATAAACTAAGTTATATATGTTACTATAGTAATCGGTGATTTTTCATTTCTTTATAAACTATTATATGTGTTGCAGTTTGTTACAAATGTAATGCAGTTGGTATTTTTATATTCTTGGCAGCTGTTGTATTTGGTAGGAAATTAATTTTGTTTATTACTTCATTGATCTTAATACTTTTTATAATATAAATCTTGTGCTATTAATCCGTAGAGTGAATATGGAGTAGAGCATTTTCGCTGGCTTTGCACAACCGAAATGTTTTTTTTTTTCCTTCACGGTTCATCAAAAACTAAGTGGTTAAGTTTTGTGGTTTGAACATTGCTAATATGCACATGTTCTTTGATGCGTTTGTATACTTATTTCAGCCAATTTGTAATGCAAATAGATTATACTCAAATTGGCAAAAAAAAATGTATTCATTTCAATCGCTTGCATTTCTAATAATTAAGGGCATTTCTAATATTAAGGCACAAAAAATTTGTTCGTCACTTCTGATATCACATGGAAAGTTGTGCTGTTTTGGCGTTGAGAATAGGCCCACCTCAACTTTGGACTAAGTTTTAACCGTTAAAAATGTATACACATTTTAAAAAATGTAGTTAATTATAGTGTGGTGTTCTTACTTTCACTACATTAAATGTAGGCATCAGAGACCATTCGTTTTATCATACATGCAAACAGCAGCAGGCGGAGTGTAGTGCAGAATAAATCTTAAAGAAAACACATACTTTCTGCATTTTATGCGATATACTGCAAATAAAGTAATAATAAACGAATGCGACTTGTTAAACAATTTTTGTGAATTATTGTGTTAAATTGTTATGTGTTTATCATACTCTACTTCCATATTCTTTTTTTTCGCCCAGTTTTTGTTAGGTTACAGTTATAATTTGTTATTTTGTTGTTCTTTATATTGTTTTGTACTCTCTGCAGTGTTGCCAAACGTTTCAGAATTCTGGTATCCGTACTAAATTTTCTGTCTTAGTACCAGATACAAGACTTTTCTCATTCAGATATGTATATATACCAGATTTCGTTGATCAAAAAATTTTACTAAAATTTACTGATGCAGCGAAAGTATCTGTTAGTTTAAATTGTTTTGTAAACAAAAATAAAAATTATTGTGTATCAGAACTTATTAAGAGTATTTTATGTTATATTGTACTTGTAGTTATATTGTCAAAACAAGTTTTATAATTATTTATGTATTTTTTAGTCTATGAATTAATGTATTTAAAGTAAGTTATAATATAATAGGTAGTTGTAAGTAATCTCTGAGCACCCTGAAAAAAAAAATTATTAAAAATCTAACCAATAGCTAACCATAATCCTAAAAAAATATAATTTTATTTGGGACTTAATATTATTGTACTGGTATTGCAATAACCTACAATTCGAAAGGAGGGAGCCGCCTTCTTTATATTAGAGCACCAGAATTTTATGAAGAATATCAGAATTTTCCGGCACATGGTACCAGAGTTACCTTTTCCCCATCTGGCAAGACTGATCGTCTGTATTTGGCCAGCAAATTTATTTAACATTTTATTTAAATGTAATTTACTTGCTCTGTGTTTGGTATTACAGAAGCGTCGTGGGTTACGTTACTTAAAAAGTTTATCGTAAAATTTATTGAAGCGTTAGTTGTAGTTATAACCAAGGTTGCAACTTTAATTTATTTCTCCAAGTATATCTTATCAGAATAACCCTAAAATGTGTGTGGTATTTTATGAGGGGATCCCCTGATCGCTGCTGTCTTTTTTTTTTTTGTCACCCCCGAAGAACAACAAGTGTGAGTAATCTGCGAGAAGCTTTGTGGAAAGCAAGGTTGTCCTATTGCTTTATGAACAAGAAACTAGATGACCCATTCGGCCAGCTTTAAGATAAGTATGACTCACGTCCTTAACCTTTTATTTTTGCTTGCGAGATATCTTAAAATGAAAAACCGTGCACGAGAGGATTTTAATCTATCAAGCCAATCTTTGAGGGACAAAATGTTTTTTTTTTNCTTAAAATGAAAAACCGTGCACGAGAGGATTTTAATCTATCAAGCCAATCTTTGAGGGACAAAATGTTTTTTTTTTTCTTTGTTGACGGTCTAGTTATCTGACGTTTCCGTAAAAGAAGTTTCCTTAACGCCTCGGAAACAATNTTTTTTTTTTCTTTGTTGACGGTCTAGTTATCTGACGTTTCCGTAAAAGAAGTTTCCTTAACGCCTCGGAAACAATTACCGTACCTAAACTTATGAAAACCACAGCAGCATTTTTAATTCCTCCGGTGTAGGTTTTATTATTTTTAATGTTGTTGTTTTGTAGGAAACGAGGGTAACCAGTATTTGCAGACGAAACTTCACATTGTACCGCCCGTCATGCCGTCTCAGGGGATTGTCATTAATAACTGGGGTTCACGCGATGATGCCAATTAAAAGGGAAATTCCATAAACACGTGTTTTCCTCCTACGTCATAGTGTAATCAGTCCTGTAATTATACTTTCCTCCGTGGCCAAAACTGCTGGATAAAACAAGGTAAACGATGAAAAATAATTATCTCTACCAAATATATCCGAGCTCAGTTCTCATAACAAATAAAATAAAGAATTATAACTGTCAAAACGTGAAAAGTAAACAAACCAAAAATATAAAATAAAATTTTAGAGGCGATGTTTTGAATTAGGCCCTACAAATCTAGTTATACCTTACGATAAGGGCTTTAAAATAAATAATTACGTTTCCAAAATATATAACCACTTAACCTAAAAGAAAATAACATAAACAAAAGATTTAAATGCTGAAATAGTTACCCCCATATCCCTTCCCCCCCATTTTTAAAAATATTTTTTGTAAAGTTTATACTGTTTGGATTAAATTGAGCCGAGTTAGTGCAGTGTTAATGCACATTTGGAGGGACCTGTGTTCAATTCCCTGTCAGACCATGCCGTAGGTTGCCCATTTGTGAATTCTTCACACTTTTTGAATTAAACTTTTGAAAAATCACTTCANTGTCAGACCATGCCGTAGGTTGCCCATTTGTGAATTCTTCACACTTTTTGAATTAAACTTTTGAAAAATCACTTCATGTATGGTTTGTTTATGTTGTTTCCTGAATGTCTTGTATTACAAACTTTTCATAAAAACATTAACATAAAAGTTTTTTATTTTATTTTGTTAAATTGAATTTTACGTATATTTTATCTATAAATCCTAATATTTAATGTATAATTAATATGAATANAAGTATGGTTTGTTTATGTTGTTTCCTGAATGTCTTGTATTACAAACTTTTCATAAAAACATTAACATAAAAGTTTTTTTTTTTATTTTGTTAAATTGAATTTTACGTATATTTTATCTATAAATCCTAATATTTAATGTATAATTAATATGAATAAAAACGGAGGTAATTATTGAGAATAGCGGGTTTTTTTAAAAATAAAACAAAAAATCACTGAAAGTGGTATATTTCCTCTCTACTAATTACACACAACACGAATCTACTAGCAGCATTAACGTATTACCGATACAAACCACAAATACGATATTGGGGAGGACTATGAAGATCAGGGAAATTGTGGGGTAAAATCACTAACAATACACCCACAAAAAAAAACACCTCAATTTAACATTTGTCCATCCAATTTCGTAATACATGCCCACCTAACTTAACCTAACCCCACAATGAGTGAATCACTATTTTACATTTTTATTCTAACCTAGCATTGTAGGGTTTTTATCTAACCTAGGATTGTGGGGTGTTAATCTAACCTAGGATTTTAGGGTGTTAATCTAATATAGGATTGTGGGGTGTTAATCTAACCTAGAATTGTAGGGTGTTAATCTAACTTATGATTCTAGGGTTTTAAAGTAACAGTAAAAAACACATAGCAGAATATTACGCACTGAAACGCTCGTACTAGCACCCTCCGTTCTTCAATCACAAGCCTTCACACGATCGGGTTCGGACGTCACAAACCACGCGCACATAATATCCCACTCACCACGAACTGCATTGTATCCCATACAATGGCGTACTAAGCTATCGTCTTTATGTCCACAGCAGATAGGTGGCGTTAGCACACTTGCATGACTATTCAACATGGCGTCCGACGTAAACAAAGCAACCAAACTGCTCTTACTTTTATCTATTTTATTTAGTACGTTCTACTTAATTTGCTATTATGCCCTCCTCAATATTAAAAAGGTAAGCTGTGCAGAATCCATTTATGTATTTTTTGTGGGTCTACGACGTTTCCTTCAGAAAAGCTGCTACTCTGAATAATTACCGTGGATTCTAGACACTTTTTGAATCAAACCTTTGAAAAATCACTCCATGCATGGTTTGTTTGGTTATTTCCGGAATGTCTTGTATTACAAGCCTTTCATAAAAACATTAACATAAAAGTACTTTTTTTTTTGTTAAATTGAATTTTACGTATATTTCGCCTATAAATCCTAATATTTAATGTATAATTAATATGAATAAAAACAGAGAAAATATGTATGTTGGTAACGCCTTGTAAGAAGTAGTCCTTATGCGAAATATTATGATGCTGAGCGTGCACGAATCTCACTCTGTCCCTTTAGTGTAATTTTCTGGACTCTGTTAAGCCGTGTTTTCGAGAGGTAGAGGAATATCTTGGAAGTAGAACTTTTGCAGGGCTTTGGAAAAGTTGGAAGAAACCATGAATGGACTATATAATCTGCTCACAGTTAGTCTAATTAAACACTTTTGAAGTCAACCTCTGAAAAAGTCACTGCCCCTACCTGCATGCATTATAACGGGGCACATCGACTGGCATGCGCCCAGTCAAGTTGATAACGACGGATGGGAAGTAGTTCAAAGTCTTAATATTGAACTGAGTTTTGTGATTTCCAAAATTGTATCTTTTGCCTTCTGTATTTTTTTTTTTTAGTACACGCAAGTGTAAGAATTAGCAAATTTGTAAAACACTTCTTGGATAATTCCGCAGTTTCACTCGACTGATGCGTGAATGAAGTGGTCAAGCAAGTGACAGTGTTAACCTTACATGTGGTGGAAGAATATGCGATGCGCATACAAGTAGACCCTTAGGCAGGGCTTTCAAAAGTATCGCTTTACTGTAAATAACCTACAAAAGTGAGCGCTTCTGAAATACCTGCCTAAGGTCTATTTCCTCCTCATTTTTTATCATTCTGACAAACTTTCATTGCCACGGGGCCTAATTTCTTAATTCATGCGACAGTCGAGTAAAAAAAATGTGAAATCGTAAGGAAAGCTAACGTGTTATTAATATCCCAGTTTGTTCTCTTTAAGTGTACAAAGCAAAAAAAAAAAAACCCAAATTGATTTGCTATCAGTTTAATTGTAACACTCACAATACCTACAGCATAAAAAGTTAGAATTTACGTACGCCTACTTTCACTGCGAACATAACTAAACTGCAAGCCTGCATGTCCTTGAGTATGGTAATAGCATGTACGCATCGTGAACAAGCAACAATTTTTTCCACAAGTTGATTTTAGACTTGGTTACTTCACCGTGAACAACCTATCATTTCGGTTTTCCGAAATCACGACGAATTCCGTAAACAGGCTGCAGTTGCCGCTGACCTTCGCGACTCTGGTTTTGACGAGACAGCGACCCACCGGGTCACGACCGCCCCACCGTTATATTAAGACAGCTTGTTGAAAGCAGTTTCCAACTTTGTATTGTGACCTGCCAGCGCCTGATCCCCACATTGCGTTCATGTTAAGGTTAACTTGTAAAATCAACCTCTGAATAAAATCACAGCTAACTTAATTACAAATTTTGTATATGGGAATCTTGCCGGACGATGCTGCTCTTTAGCATGTTTCTTCGGGGATCGGGGCAGCGGTGGCGCAGTGTCCAGGGCGCTCGCCTCCCACCACTGCGATCCGGGTTATGACAGTATTTAGTCAGTATTAACTGCGTCTATTCGAAGTAGGGTGGGCAAGCAAGCTGGGTTGTACTGGGTGACACAAAAAGGGGGTGCCGCAAGGGACCTTTGATTTTCAATTTTTCCCCTCAATAATGGCAATTTTTTTATACTAACAATATTTTATTATTCACTTTTTCTTATTTCTTAATGATATTTTCATTCCTTTTTAAATGTTTTTTAGGCCTAAAGGTAACTTATTTGTATTTTACTTAACACGTGATACATATAAACTGATACATACAAAACTGACTTAATACTGTCAGAACATTTAGTAAATCTTCTTTTGTTTCGCGATGAAATGAAATTGCTTACCAGTATTTCAGACATTTTGGCTGTGTTGGTATGTGTATTTGTCATTAGTTTGCTCTTTCTTAAGTTGTAGTTAAGGTTGCATCAGCAATTGGAGATAAGGGTTGTTACGATATTTGTACACATTTTTTTTTACTTTTAGAGTATGTTCTAGAAATTTGATTGTGTAAGTTCGACGCAGTTCAGCTATAATAGCGTGAGAAAGTGGTCGTGACGGGGTTCGCACCAGTGTCCGAAGGGATCCTGTACCACGCCATGCCATTATTTGGTTAGGTTTATGGCACCCTGGTGTGAGGAGTGGGGGTAGAGCGCGTGGCGACATTAGCTGTGAGCGCCCGCCACTCGCTAACAGATTACGACCAGCTCGCGAGGAAGACACTTCGTCGAGCATATGAAAATTTCACCCACACCGGCAAGCACCGGCGACCTTTTTGAGACGCACATTTAGTATAGTCAGTTTTATAACTTGCAACTGGAGGAGGTTGCAAAGGTAGGGCATTGTCATCACTATTGGGACGGCCCTACGCTGATGGGACTAAAATTGATCATTTTTGTTGATGTTTACATCACGGTGCTGATTTCAGAACATTCCATTTTGTGCACTATCCTTGGCATACTGTGCTGTTGTATTTTGTTGCTATGTATTTTGTCGTTGGACAGAAGAAATGGTTAAAAATTTCAACAATGAAAATTAGGGGGAAAATGTTTTAGGTTGTTGTTAAACAGTTAATAACAAAAATCTTCAGTGCTTTTTTTCCTTGCTTTGTATTGTACATATATAATAAAATTGCAACATAAGCACAATATTAAGGTGTTCTGTGTTCTTACATATAAAAAATGAACAGTTTTTTTTTTTCTGTTCACAGGCACTATCATCAGGAAAGAAAATACGTCGTAGATGCTTTTGAAAAATTAAAGAAAGAATGGAAGGTGAAGATGGAATATGTGGTGGAGTGTCAAAAGTTAGTATAAATGTTGGCAAAGGTGAAAGAAAGAAAGATGACATGCGTGTTAAACCCGAAGAAGACGAACAAGAACTTTGGTCGGAGAAGCTAAAGTTGCTTCAATGCCCATTCTGTTGGGAAGATCTGAATGAAATTGTAAATAATGACAAAACAGCTGATAAGCATAAAGGAAGAATAACTCAGACTGAAGAAAAACTCGAAGAAACTGATGACCTTCCTGAATTTCTTTTCACTAAGTTAATACTTAATATTGTGCTAATCTACGCACATTTCTGTGACGGCGACACTGAAAGTTCCCTGGATGCGCTGCGTGCAACGGAAGCGCTTTTGGAGTCGTCCTCCAGCCGAGTTGGAGTTTCGAGCAAGTTGGTCACCGACATCGAAGATGCGTTGCGGCATGTTGTTTTGGCTTGCGGAGCGCACGTGCATTTTTATTCTCGCAACCTCGGCGAAGTGGAGCGCACGTTCTCAGCGATGACAAAGTTTGGCGACTTGAACGACGCATGCAAAGCAGGGATCTTTGGCGTGCGTGCTGCGGTTTTGATTGAGTACGGGTACGCGGGCAACGTCGCATCGATGAAGCACGTAGAGGCAGCTCTTTCCCTGGACCCCGACCAAGCTCAATGGCATTTCTTTCTTGGAACGTGTCTGAGGAAAATGCGTCGCTTCGACGCCAGTTATGATATACCGGCCAAGGAAGAGCTGAAGGCGTTCGAAGAAGCTTACAAGATAGTCAAAAACCCAGTGTATGTAGTGTTTCTCGCACAAGCCTACATGGAAGCTGCTTTTAGAGTTTTCTCAGAGCAGCATAGTTCTGGAACTGTGTCGAGTGCTTCCGAAGTCATCGGTAGAATGAACAAACGCTCCGTGGAGCTCTTCAAGTAAGTACAATCGTAAAATGTTTTACCAGAAGTATTTAAGCTCTCGGTCAAATAGATTTTCCCGTTGCCATTCTCTGTAAATGTCAGTGAAAGTCAGCACCTTTATAAAGACCGTTCGTGATAAACTAAGCACTTTTGCACATTTGCGTATTTTTCCACCAGATTTAAAATTAACGTTTTCATCGGCACAGCCGAGTGAAGCCGTGAAGTAATCGAAAAATTAGGCCTTTTAATTTTTTATGCACAAAAAAAAACAAAGCAAAAGAAATCATTTCACTTTTCACAAATTTTCAACTAACACTTTCCCTCTGCCGTTGCCAACTTTACTGGTTGCATGCCAGTCAATTCGCCTATGTAGGGGCAGTGAAATTTTTCAAAGGTTTATTCTTAAGGTGGAAGTATCTGATGCCATATTTGCTCGTAAATTGCGTGCTGTGGAGCTATCTACGTGAAACGAGGGCAAATACAAGCCAAATTGCACGCAGGCAGTTAAAAGAGTTTCCCGCTAGGTAACGTCATCGTCTAAATGGGACAAAAGCTGCAAAACTTAAGTAAAACAGAGGGGGTGTAGCGCGCAGCCACGTTGTTGCCAGTTATTCTCTCCCTCCCCCTCTCCTCATACAAACACAGTTCCCCCACCAGCCGGCGGTGGTTCATTGGCTCTCGCTCGCCAGTGGTCGAAAGAAATTTGTCTCGATGGTCCTTTATTTGTCGCGCTGGCCATGTGTATCTCAAGACTTTCAAACCCTGTGTAAACCAGTACAAAATACAGGCAAGACTGTTTTCGCAGTTAGAAATATGTTTAATTCTAATTAAATTATATTTTATTAAGTTTATATATATATACTAGCTGACCCGGCAAACGTTGTTTTGCCATAAAAAGTATTTCTATAAAAAAATAAGGGTTGGTGGTAGAAGGGTGAAAATTTAGGAGAGTATGTATTTTTTGATGCCACATCATAAAAAAATAAAAAATAAAAATTTTGTTCAAACAATAAAAAAAAATTGTTTGGGGGTGGCCACCCTTATTACTTAGGGGAGTAAAAAATAGATATAAATTGATTCTCAGACCTACCGAGTGTACATAAAAATTTTCATAAAAATCGGTCCAGCCGTTTCGGAGGAGTTCAGTGACTAACACTGTGCCGGGAGAATTTTATATATTAGATATATTTTAATCATTACACGTGTTGTGCTTTCATACAAAATAACACGTACAGAAGTAGTTAATAACAAATCCAAAATTGAAATAGATAGCATTTTTAAAGTACCTGTTCAATGCATAAATGCGTGTACATACAGGATCTGAACTTTGTGCTGGAAATGAAGTCGCAGCATCCGTGGGCCTGAACAACCAGAGAATCCTAGCAGCAAAATGTCTGGAAAAGCAATGTTGTATTACTAAAGTGAAGAAGTTGGGTTCAAGGGGACACGAGGTACTACGTTATTTCAGTGTATGGTTATGCAGAATGCACTACACTACTTCTCTTTTTGTATTGAATGACCATGCCTTTGTTCGTAAAATGTGATAAGTACATTCATTTGTTTGCATTATTTCCAACTCCCGGCACTGCTGCATCTGACTTTGTCACTTTGGTTGCAAGATTGCTGCGTTGCTAGGGCCTTCCGGTTGTTTACGCTCGCAGATGCCGTCGCTTCATTTTCTCCACCAAGTTCAGATTCAACCCGTATACTTGCAATTCGTAAACTGCAACAACGTAACGTAATGATTTTTTGCAGAGTGATATCGCAGCTTGAGATGTCTGGTTTGAATACGTCATCTACATTTACGTTAATAAAAGTAGGTACACAGTTTTTTTTTTAAATGTAAGAATGTGGGACACGCACTGCAGGATACAACTTGTGTCCAAGTACGCATTTCTTTTTTTACGTTTCCGAAAGAGAAATTTTTTATTTTACAGTGAAGGGACAAAAATAATTTGATTTCCTCTCTGACGGTTTATATAAACTGTGTGAAGGCTGTTTTGAGTATTTATCAGTGGCGTTGCCAGAAATTTTTCAATGGAGGGTTTACACTGACTGCCGGTGGGGGGGAGGGGGGGGG
>NQII01002928.1:125482-139810 GCA_002778355.1 Clitarchus hookeri | reverse complement strand
CCCCCCCTCTTCTGAGATAAGGGCCTGACGAGCCACGCACGCTCTCAACACGTTATCGATACTGCTACGCACGTTATCGAAACTGCGTTGTTAAGAACTAAAACTGTAGATGCATTCCGAAAAAAAGCTAAATAATGCTGACGCTTGACAAAAACAACTGAAAACTACGATGTTTGAAACGAAACGACAACAGTCCGTCCGATAACCGTAAAATAGCACACGTTTGCCCGATAAACATACGGACCACCACTGCTTTAATTTCAAACCCGATAAAAATATTACGAAGCTTAGCAAAGTTTAAGAAAAACGAACGAAGTTGAAACACGCGTCCCGAAAAGTAAGAATACTGCGTCACTACACTCTNAGTTGAAACACGCGTCCCGAAAAGTAAGAATACTGCGTCACTACACTCTAAGCTGTACTTTGTAAACACGCCTGCCAAGTAGCAGAGTGTTAGTGTGAGTTGAAAGGTCATCTTGTGTTTACGAAGTGTCAACCAGAGGCTTTGGATGTTAATTCCAACGCTGTGAAAATGGTTGGAGCGGGAATGGCGTACAATCTGTCAGATCGGGCTGAACCGTTGTAATTAAACCTCAAGTCCTCAGCTAATCCCACTGAGCAAGGTGGTGCAGTAGTAAAACTTAAGGCTCGCGTTGTGAAGACCTGGGTTCAAGTCCTGGTCCGGCCATCCTGATTTTCATTTTCCCATGGTTTCCCATAATCACTCTTAGGCAAATGCTGGAATGGTTCTGTAATTCAGGCCATGGCTTATTCCTTCCACGCTTCTGCTTCTCTGAGCAACTTGCTCTATTTCCGATAAACTCGCTGTCGATGATATGTTAAACCCTACCTAAACTATGCTCAAAAATTGATTCCATTAGTTTGTGATTGAATTTGTGATGGTAAAGTACTTAAAGGTTTCAAATCATTTGCAAATTTTTTTTTATTAAATATTTTTCCTGCTGGACAAATCTTTTTGACTTAGGGGTTTCAAATTTGTGATTTAAAACTTTAATTGAAAGCTGGGGGCAGTGATCTTTATTATACTGTTGTTAATTTAGATAATTTTGTCTTCCCAGTTACAGTTTTTCCTTTGGATTGATGGGGAGTCGGAAATGTAAGACAGATAAGAGAGAGAGAGAGAGGGAGGGAGGGAGAGAGAGAGAGGAAGATTAAGAGGGGGGGAGGGAAAGAGGGAGAGAACAAATATGTGAGCAAACTAATAAATGTTTTTGGGTGCAATTGTCTCAGGGAGTATGAACATTAGAGCACTTTGCATACTCTCCCAAGGGGTGGAACGTTCAGCCAATGTGACTTTAAGAACAGCTGGATAGACTTTTGGAGTCACTGTAATTGAGGGTTGTCCCACAACTGGACTATTTTGGCCATCCAACCCTAGTATGCCAGTGCTATGTTAGGGGATAAAATACTGGACTTAATGATGTACAACAGACAGGTGGAGGTAATGTAAGGTGATTAGTCGATTAACATCGAGCAAAACTAGCCAGAGGCCAACACAAGCATCACTCGTAGGAAACAGTACAAGTCGGGATCAGTTTGTCCTGCGTAAGGATGGGCGCACTTGCTAGCGTTGACCGACCTAGAGATATGCCGTAAGGGGCGGTACATCAGGTGCGAGTCTTATTACAGGTTTTACATCCAGGGAAGATAAACATACAGAAGTGCAATCAAGAATATTGGCGATGACACTAAAAGATGTAAATTCACCCTTGAACGTCTAAAGTGTCCTACTGATTTGGTCATAACAAACAGGTTGCTTTCATGGGGCAAAACACCACTGCTACCCCTTTAGGAATGACTGACCCAGAAACAGTCCTCACGTGACGGAATGGGCATGCATGCCAAGAAGGGAGAAAATGACCTGTTTTTGGGACGAACTACGTCTTAGTTGATGTGATTTGTTGAAGGTGACACCACTATTACTGGTCGACAAATGATCTTAAACGGGGGTGTGCAGCAGGAACCGGCTTGCAAGTGGCACAATAATTAAAAAATAAAACAGCTCATTATTTTGTTTTAAAGTCTGTCAGGCCCTAGAAAGGAGAAGGTAGGAATAAGCAGTAAACAAATTAATTTGAATATATCTCGCTGACAGTAAGTTCACTAACTGGGCAGAGTGCCTTATGTTAGAGGGATATAAAGCATGCCCGATGAGCATGGTGACAGCATTGTAAAATTAGGGGTATCCTAGTACCCTGGACGCAAATGCGTACATTCGCTGGAATGGCACAATTGTAAAACAACTACTCACAAGTTTTACGACACTGGGCTAGTGTTTTAAGTTTAATAAAAATTACGAGGCAGTGCAGGGCATCAAACCATGGCCTCTAATGCCGCATGGTGAAAACAAACAAGAAGCAAAACGCTGGTAAAGCCTTGGGTCGCGCTGCCTACTGGTTGGGCCGTTCCCATTGTGCCGGGATGGTATTTGTCCATGGAATACTTAATGCACAGAGTCTTGCATCACGACGTGTTGACCGGTGTGTGCTGTGTTTGCAATGGGTGGTGCCGTGCTGAAGAGTCAATACAAAATGATTCCTAGATGGTGAAACACTGACCACTATGTCGAGACACAGGATTTGAAAATATTACAGCTAGCCACGTGGCCTGCGACAACGGTCGATTATTCGAGAGCAGTTCCTACAAAGCAGCAAGACCGTGACAGGGCTCAGAGTTCCCGCATCACCAAACAAAACAAGGTTGGTGTAGAATCGCTAGACGAGAACGTTAAGTGTTACGTGTAACAAACACCTGGGTATAGGCTGTTCACAGTAAAGTGAGCACTTTTGAGGCCCCTAGTTAATTTTTTTGTATCAGCCGTGTTTTATCCTTTTACCACTTTTTAAAATAAATATTACCCTGTGAGTAATGAACTCAGTTTATATATTTCACCGGACTGTAAAGTTAACATTTAATGCTACAATAAAATTTATTTAGTGACGAAAAGTGCTCACTTTACAGTGAATAGCCTATTGTAAGCTTGGAATGTTACAAGTTTGCTGTGGGCGTTACAAATCTACGTAGGTATGGGGGCGGCGAGCGCAAGCGACCATCTGCATGTCCGGTCCAAGAGTCTCTCTCTCTCTCTGTAAAACACGGCCGCCCTTCGCTTGTATTCCCCCAGGGTTGTTTCAGAGAGGTGCTGCGTTGTGGCTTCACACCAGATTCAGGCCTCTGCGTTGTGGCAGCGTCTGACCTTAGTCGCAACCAGGGGCTGGTGTCAATTCAGTCCTTGAATGTAGGCGGGTGTGTGGGGCCTAACGTCATTGGAGATGGAGCAAGCTGCTCAGAGAAGCAAGCGCGGGGAAGGGGTCGGCCGTGGCCTTCAGCAAGGAACCGTCCCGGCATTCGCCTGGGGTGATCTAGGGAAACTTAAATCAGGATGACGGGACCATGATTCAAACCCAGGTTCTCTCGGATAAGTGTCCAGTTACTCACCACCGCACCACCTTGCTCAGTTTTAGTTCTTGACGTTGTAGAAAGCCTGCTCTTACGCACGCTGTGGATGTTGGAAGCGCTGTGAAGTGACTCCTGTTGTCATTTACATGAGCAGGTAGAATATCTTGCACAGTCAAATAAATTAGCCTTGTTTAGTATTTTTATCCGCTAAAAGGTGAATGCAGTTAATATTATGATGCTAATTGATTTTGTATAGTTGTTATATTATTATTATTATTGTATTAAACTTGTTTTGTATTTGTTATGTGCTAGTTAATGGATGTAATTACTATTATATTGTTCATATTACATTATACTAGTTAACACTTTTGTATTAATGTTTTATTGCAATAGTTAACAATGCATTAAGTTAACTAATAGTATTGTTTTAATACATTAAATTAATTTGTGTTATGTTATTCTTATTAAGTATATTCATTATTTGCTAAGTGACGCACATAATTAATATTATCTGTCCACGTTTGTCTCTCAGGGAAGCGCTGGAACTCCGACCAGACTGCCTGCACATTGTTGTGAGGTGTATTCAGGGCTTCATGAAATTGCCTTTCCCTCACAAAGACTTAGCTCTTGCGAAAGAGTGCTTGAACAAGGCATTGAAGCGTGCTCCAAACAACCTCGTGCTGATTCACACCGCGGCCATGTTCTACGAGCGCCACGAGAACAACTTCGCCGAAGCGAAGAAGTACTACCAGCAGGCCAACGCATTGGGCGTGTTTGGTTCCCACATGGACTTGATTCGTCTGAGGTACAGCCAGAACAATTGCAGTTATTACCCAATCACCGACCTGGAAATCACTCTTCAAAAATACCAACATGTGCCTCCGTACAGACGAGAGACGATAATGCAGATGGGCTCGTACCATCTCTTCATCAACGGTGACATCGAGAATGCATTCAAATGCTGGAAGAAGGTTATCGATGAAGATCCGGATACTGAAAAACTAAAAGTAAGTTAATCGAACTGTACTGTGTGTTCACTGTATGTAAATTAATTTATTTGCATGCCACCGTTGGTCAACAGTATTTATTTAACCAATAGTAAAATTTGTAAAAAATGGAAAATGGGCAACTTAATATGTTAATTAGTTTTTATTGATAGATGCACTTACTCATAGGAAGTAAGTTGCTTTTATTGTCTGCTGTAAGAGCATCAGCTTTCCAAATATTCATTATTTTATGATTTTGTCAAATACTTGCATCCATATTGCTTACCTGCAAATAAGAATTTATTGCATAGTTAAACATGTCAGATTCTCAAATGTACCATTTTTTTTTACCATTTTTATAAAAAAAAAAACCTAACTACATTGTAATGTTTAAGTAAAGACAGTTCCATGAACTGTACGTCATGTATAAAATTATACAGATATTTTTAAAAACATTGTGTTGACTGTGGAGTGGAGAGAATTGGGCAGCTCTTAACATCGAGGTCTTGAGAGCCGATGTGGGTGAAGCGAGGCGAGTATGGAGCAGTGCCGGAATGCAAGGGCGGGGGGAAAGGGAGATCCCCGAGAAAACCCGCCAACCAGCGGCATCGTACAGCACAATTCCAACACACAAAAATCAGTGTGCGGCCCTACCAGGAATTTAATCTGGTTTGCCTAGGTGGGAAGGTGAGTAGTCTGACCACTTCACCACTGTGGCCCCGTTGACTGAGGAAATTACGTGCCTATTCACATGGGTATGCCGGTGCAAGGTCTTTGATCTGCCTTGCAAACTACCAAGTTGGCCCTTAATGAATTGACTAATGTTACATGAAAACAAATTGGTGGTAGTTGGCAAAATAAGAAGCGAAAGACATTATCTTTAGTGCTTTTCCTGGTTAGCAAAGTCCAACAAGCTAAGAAAATTGCAGGATACATACAAGTGTGGTAATGGCACACGGCTTTGTACCTAGGGGAAACATTACCGATGTGGGAAACTCAAAGCGTAAAACAATCAACAAGTAATGATTTTCAATGAGCATTATATTCTTCGTAATTCTGCGTAGCTGAAATTCAAAAGCAATGTTACAAACACCTTTTTTAAGTTCTTTTCATAGCCATTTTGATGTGTCCAAAGTATACACCATTAGGAGTGTACAATCTATTTCAGGCAAAGCTTAAAAATGCAAAAGTGCAAAAAAAAGTTGCAGCTGGGAAAAAAAGATGCTTTCTGTGAACTAGACCACATGATAAAGCACCATCAACAACGGCAGGCATTAGGCATTCAAGCTTCTGAATAAAAATCTGTAATAATGCACTCCATTCTTTCAGGTCAGCCAGCCCCCATTATTACAGGAAATTTCAGAACTTTACAGTTTCAACCATTTCTGTTACTGCACGGCAAAATGATCCCTTGGACAACACCCCATGACAACCATTATGGTATCAAGACAGTAATGTGCAGCACACAGTTTAGTTTTTATTATCAGTGCAGCATTTTACTTTCAGATATTAATAAGAGTCTACAATTCGCACATAAGCCTTCAGATTTTTTTCAGAGTACATATATGAAATAAAAATGTAAATTCATGCATCCATTCTGGTAACCAATTGCAATTTTTTTTATTTTTATTATTCTTCCCTATTTTATAAATTTTAATTTATTACATGCATCTATATCTTCTGAATTACTACTAAACGTTATATTTTTCAGAATAAACTAAAACAAACTGTGAAACACACACACATTCAATGTAACGTGCAGAAATTTCTACCCAACTACTTATAATAAGGAACCACAACCATTTATGAAATTTTTTTGTCCTTGGAAAAACCAAAAACTTGTAGAAATTGACTCTTAGGTAATGGTCAATTCTTCTATATTTGTGAACCTTAAATGTTTTGCTTTGTTTTGCGACCATCTGTAGTCCAGCAGTTGGAGGTCATATGTCTCTGAATGTGGTCCATGGAGCTTACATCAGCATTTGTACTTTTGAGGGTTCCGCCTTCCTGCAGCTGTTTTGTATGATCAGTGGCTTTGAAATGCGTGAGCTGTAAGGCAGACACTTGCTCACTCGCATCTTACCTCGTTACTAGGGATGTGCAAAATTAGCGTTATTATTCGATATCACTCTAGGCTTCACTTCTCTATACCTACTGTAGCATAATTCATGTTTCCGTTGGCTGCGTGCAACTATACGGCGTCACGTACCTGCGTGAACGCTTTACTGGCTATTGGCTGCCTAACCGACGAGCCTTTGCCATTGGCTGAAAGTGTTACTGGGACGTGCCCCACACGTTGTCGGCCAATGGCAGGAGTGAAGCGATCATGCGTCATCTTGGGGTTCAGTCTGCACCCACAAAATAACGTGAATTTTGCATGTCCGTACTCATTGCCTCTACGCGCAAAGCGCTGAAATGGCATGCAGTCTTTCCGCCTGTGACTCGCCTGAACATGACTTTAAGCGGTTCCCCCACATTTTTATGGCACTCTAGTAAAGATAAGTAAAGTGCGTGTCTAGAGACAACTCTTCTTTTCTGTATTGAAAAATTTAGCACATAAAACTGATTCTGGAAACACCCAATTTAGCCATTTTCACGCCCAATAAAATAATCCTTGGAGTTGAAATGAGAACTTGAAACTCATCTTTGCGCATAAAACGTTTCATATTTAGAAACCACTACACATAATATCCAACCATTTTAATCATGTGTTTTGTAACAAGATTTTAACAACACACATCATGCACCAACACCAGGCAGAGTCCTTAAGCTCGAAGTCTCATTAGAAATTCAGCCAGCGAGTCATCCGGGCGCACACAGTGAATGGCAGGGCAAATTGGTGGATGTCGGTGCCAGAAGACAAAACTGTATTGTAGAATTGTTCCAGACAGCTGTCATTGGTCAGTTTGTACCAAGGAAAATCCCGACGTGTACTTGGCCGTTGTCATTTTAGGGGAACAGGAACCATTTCTGTTAAAATGCTTATAAAGGAACAAATTTACATAGGTGTGCATATCAGTTATTAATTACACTTGTGTCATTAAATTCCTCATTTATACTATGTTTGGACACACAACTTATCAATTTTGCAATTCATGTAATTTAGTTTACCAAAGTCAATCATTAGGCAAGAAATTGTATTCCTGGAGGGTAATTGATATCTTTAATATAATAGTGTGTTGCATAAAAATGTGAAACATAACCTTTTTTTCTCTTTAAACATGTACTGAATTAGATAACTCAACATTCGGTTGATGTCGGTCCTTGAAAGTTAAGTTCTTTTAAATGTTATATGTGACCAAGCTGGAAAAACAGTTTCCCAAAGATTGGATTGATGGAAGCTGATGTTATTTGCTATTTTTCTGTTTCAGACGCACAAGAGTTTGTTCCTTCACATGTTGAAACCGATTAATGTCTACGAAGTGCTCTGTGACGAAGCTCGCCTTGCTATGCAATCAAAACCTGACAGGATGCAAGGAAAGGAGTCTCTGTATAGAAAAATAATCACGAAGTGTTTGAAACACTACCCGGCTTGTTGCAACACTTCACCGTTACCTCGCAGAAAAATGGTGCTGGCAGAAGTTGGAACGGTAAGTAGAGGACGCTTTCGACAGAGATTGCGAGGACGAGGCAGAGGAAGAGGTGGTGAAAGAGAAGGAGAGGGTGCTAGAGATGAGTGTGTTGGTGGAGAAGGAAGAGCTTACAGAGGAGGAGAGCGAGGAAGAGGTTACAGGGGGGCAGAGCGAGGAAGGGGACAAAGCAGGAGATATCGCAGCAGAGACTCCAGTGTTGACACACATCACGAAGAACAGACCAGTGACAGGCAAGGGTCACCTGTTGATAGAGAAAAATATGGAAATAACTATGTTGCTGGAAGCTACAACAGAGGTTATAGAGCGGGCAGCAATCACAGAGAGTACAGCGAAGGAAGACAAGGAGAGTTCAGTGGAAGCGATAACAGAATCCACAAAACTAATTTTGATGGTAGACGTTGCAGTAGAGATTCCAGCACAGACAACTATCGTAGACATTACAACAAAGAAAGACCAGTGTTCCGTGAAAACGCAGATGACAACAGAACCTGCAGTACCAACTATGAAGGTGGACGTTACAGTAGAGATTCCAGCACAGACAACTATCGCAGACATTACAACAAAGAAAGACCAGTGTTCCGTGAAAACGGAGGTGATAACCGAACCTCCAGTACCAACTATGAAGCTGAACGTTACAGTAGAGATTCCAGCACAGACGGCTATCGCAGACATTACAACAAAGAAAGACCAGTGTTCCGTGAAAACGGAGGTGATAACCGAACCTCCAGTACCAACTATGAAGCTGAACGTTACAGTAGAGATTCCAGCACAGACGGCTATCGCAGACATTACAACAAAGAAAGACCAGTGTTCCGTGAAAACGCAGATGACAACAGAACCTCCAGTACCAACTATGAAGCTGGACGTTACATGAGAAAGCCTAGGAGATAACGATAAGACGACCTGGCTTCCAAAATTGTCGTGAACAGAAGTGCGACCCTAGTGTTGAGAGTAAGGGTAGTTGTGGCAGTTTTGATAGTGTGGATGGGAGAGACCGTAGCTGCCGTAATGGAAACGCAGGTGGTGTGGGAATAGTCGCAACTGCAGAGATGTGGATTACAACCGGCGCACCGACCCCAGGGAACGAAACAACAACAAAAGCAGCATGTGCCAAGGAGGCTCAGCGCAGGAATAGTTCGCAACAACAGTGTCAGTTGTGGGACAGGCTGCACAAATGTTGGAGGCTAGATAAGTTGGAGGTAGGACTAACAAAAAAGAGGGAATATTCTGTACGTTAAATTTTCAGTCATTTTTCCCAAGTGGAACGGCTTGTTTGTGGAGTGACTAATATTTTACATGCACCCTGCCCTCTCTAACTGCAGTTTCCACCCCTCCCTTCTCACTCTCTGTCTCTCTCTCTCTCTCTCACACGAAAATTCTACCTCATTCACTTTTCGAAAAGTGTTTTTTTTTGTGCAATGCTAGAACCAAAAGGAGTGAGTGCTATTGACGTTCTTCACAGGGTCAGATATACAGTAAAGTGGTATATCTGGATATGTACATACGGAAATCTTCCGAGAATTTTTTGTTTATTGTATCATCTAGTCTTGCTAGTAATTATTCTAAAATTGTTGATTTGCATGCGCAGAAACCTTCTAAGTATTTTTTAATGTTGTATAATCTAATCTTAATAATTCATGATATTTAAAAATTGTGTATTTGGCCGTGCGGATAGCTTCAAAGTATTTTTTTTTAGTATTGTATAATTTAGGCTTAACAGTTACTAATATTGTAAGCTTTAAGAGTTGTGTTGCCCGTAGGGCAAAATTTATAGCGGTGTTTCAACATGTTCTTTTAGATACCGTAGAACAGCCATGCTTCTTTTCAGACTGGAAACTGTAGCGTCGGAGTTTAAACCTACCTCCCTACGTAGATACTAGCATTCTGCAGACAAGCTAAACACTAAACCCAGAATCTTATGATTTTTGCCACTGAGGTTTGCATCAGTTTTACGAGCTGAAGCATCTACTTACGTTTTAAACTAAAATATATTAATATCGCAGCCATAGAAAAATTCTCACACAACTTAAATCTATTTACAAACTTATTGAACCCAACTTGTTGAGTGCCGATTGCTTCGTTCATTTGGCAGGAATGGTATTAACGGATGAAATGAATAATTGAACATGCAACTTAAGTTTCCACGAAAAGTATTAGTGGGCCAAGTTCTGGGTTTGGCATTCACATCTTGGATGTTGTTTACCAGTAGCGTTCAAGCAAGGTTCCTGTAGGCCATTCATGGTAAACTGAGTATTTTTTTTTTTTAATCCTGTGAATGATGTGTGCACATTGTGTATTCTTCCACCAAATGGGCCTGATCACTTTATTCTAGGGATACCAACTTTTTCATATTTGCCATAAGGGAGATTTCCGACAACTCCATGCACGGCATCTGCCTCCAATGAAATGCTCGAGGATAATATTGTTGTAAAATAGTTTTATCTGTAATGTGCAAAAGTCATTTTTATACATCGTTCAAAATTTCCTGTTGAACATACACAACAAAATATTGGTGGCAACAACAGTCGTAATTCAGTATTGTTCGAATTAAAAAATTTTTAAATATAAAATTTTAAGTTAAGGCTGCATTTGAGTTTTATACTACACCATGTTACATTTAAGCCAGGTACTGTGATGTTTAATGCTAGTGTAAGTATTTTACAAACTTAGGTTTTTTGATGTTTGGATTTACAATAGCTTGTCGTTTCCATCCGTCATATATCCACCTGTCTCCTAGCCAAACAATTTACAAGACTTTGTACGTCAATTGTTAGTTTATTGCTGCAAACCAACACAAACAAAACTGTTTAGAAATCTGGAAAAAATCTTCCATTAGAAGCGAAAATGATTGGCTGTAGTGTATTTAAAATTACCCAAAATATGCATAGACTTCCATAACGGGAACTAGCCTATGTTAAATTTTTTTTAAACATAACGTAAAAAGCATGATTTTATTACTTTTGCTATTGCACAGAAGATATTCGTGTTTCCAAACTTAATTACCAATAAATCTTAACGGAAAATGTAATATCATTGCATAATACAGCTACATGAACAAAAATATGAGAACGAAAGATGGCCAAAAACAAAACAATGCACTCACTGCTTGGCCTTCTAAAGGGCGAATGGGTTACAAAAAGAGCACGTTTAGAAGTCTGTAATATCATCCCTCCGTCCGTCAAAAGTGAAAGCTTGCCAAAGTTTCGACGGCCGGACAGATAGAATTAATGGACACCTCAGATTGGCTGCCGATCATGTGATTAACAGACATTGGATGCAAGGGGTGGTTGTAAATTGTTTTCAAATTTATTAATTTTGGTTCTGATGTGTTTGAGTGTCATGTATTGTTGTAATGATTACCTCTTTAGTATTAAATGTTCTTCCAAACTGATTCGACTACTTACTGATGTTGCATACTACTTACGTATTTAGTATTTCCAGCCCAACCAATATTAAAAAAACAAACACTATAAAAGTTTTATAGTTACACAACATAATAAATTAAGATTTCTTAATTAATCAGTCAACATCTTTAAACTAATAATAAGAGCACAGTACAACCTAACCCTTTAATAAGAGCTAATATTATATTAATTAGATATATCGTCNTTAAACTAATAATAAGAGCACAGTACAACCTAACCCTTTAATAAGAGCTAATATTATATTAATTAGATATATCGTCATATATGATAAGAATTTAATGTAATATAGATAATTACCGATCAAGAATAATTAATTTCAAATAAATATTCTTATATAATAGGTATTAGTTATGTATAGATCGCTTACTTAATGGTTTGATTGATTTGCCTTTTGAGTGCCCCACATGGAGCCAAGTCAACAAATGCAGTTCCAGAGTGGGAGTAGTTATAATGAAGACATTAATTGTTATAAGGACTAACAGTTNAGCCAAGTCAACAAATGCAGTTCCAGAGTGGGAGTAGTTATAATGAAGACATTAATTGTTATAAGGACTAACAGTTGCATCATTGTAAGTACAGTATAAGTGTGACAAAAATGTCATTAGAAAATGTGAAGTTCCTTTATGGGCATGTAAACTGGAACTCGTTGCTGTTTTGAAGGAGGAACATGAACTGGAATTATTGCCCTTTCCGCGCCAAACTTTCCTAGCCCTGGCCTTTACGTACTTGCAGACAGATGATCTCTGCAGTGGTGTTACGCTTCTCAGTAAATCCACTAGTTAGGGGATTGTTCTCGCAGCCGGGGTTCCTGCAGCGCCCCGAGCCTCGGTGAAGTGCAGTACGAGTCACTTAAAGAAATATTGTTTCAATCATAACGAAGGTACTAGTTGACGTGGTCCGCTTCTGCCGGCGGACTCCCAACCGTGTCATGCCGCACCAACAAATCAGAGCGAGGAGGGAGGAACACTCAGTGAGTGTGTCCAGGCATAATACTTGTCGTTCACGAGGTGAACGGGTCCTGTGACCCCTCTGCACAACTAGGCGGAACTACTGCAATCGAAACATTAGTACTAAAACCCACAAGAGGTCATTTAATAGTGCCACAACTTTTTAAGTAAATAATTAGTGCATCGTGTTCCCCGTAAATTATTACACAAGGGGAAATGTTATCTCAATATAGTTCGCACACACACACACACACACGTGTGAGACTTAGCTGCACCAAAATGCCATGTGCTTTTTCGAAATTGGCTTAAATATTAAATTAGCACATTGTAGAATTAGCAGAATAGTTTATAAAGTCCAGTTCCAATGTTTGTATCTTTTACGTAAGAATATTTTCCAACTTTGAACAAAGTGTCACAAAACTGCATCTGCAGTTCCGGGAAATTTCACCCCAAACATGGAAAAGTATTTACCAAATTAATTATCTGATGCTAAAATGTTTTATGAAAGTGTCGTGGCTGTGATTCTCTGCATTTGCTACCTTTACATTTCTACACGTAAACTAAAATTTGTTCAAAAGACCCAGAAAGACAGTTTACCAAGCAAAACAAGTCTGAAATCATGAATATTTAAATTAAGGAAGTGTTTTATGTCTTTTTGCACAAGTCGTGTGCCAGGGTTTATATTTACGTCAGTTAGTAATTTTACCTTTTGTGTTTATGCGGGAGACAGCGCCCAACTCTGCCGCTGCCGCCGCCTCGCTGCACCAATTTAGTCTGGTGATAGCGGGCGTAGGGTGTTGGGTGTGTGTCGCGTGCTCGGGGGACTAACCAACCATGTAGTGGGAAATAGCTTAAATTTTTAAATTTTACCGGAACCATTTTCTTATTAGTGCCCCTGAGTTTTCCCTCGCCATCTCCGCCAACTCGTCGCGCCCTAGGTTCTTAAGTACAAAAACTGATTCTTCTCGCCTTCATGGATCTTGTTCCGCATAGGCTGCTGGTGCACCAGGCCCGCTTATCTTACTTAATCGTTAATCTGTAATGTCGAGTTCAGTGTAATTGAAGGTTTTTATATAAAAGGTGAACTGCGCGATTGTGTTTTATTTTGGGGAAACTTCCACTTCTCGTGTTTAGGGACCAGGCCCACTCCAGGTAAACATGCAGTTATTCTTGAAAATGTTTTAAGTGTGTGTGTGTGTGTGTGTCTCGCAGGAGCGTGGAAGAGGTGGCTCTGACAGCCCCGAACAACCGCGATGTGGACTTGTAATTATTGTGGCAGTGTAGAGAGGGGTATTATAGCCACATACCCTGTTCGAGAGAGCTCGTACTCGTCCGCGCTAGCCAAGTAGGCGAGTTGGCGCCCTTCAGTTCAATCGATTGATATTTGGAATTTCCGGAGTTTTTCGCTTGGGTGGGACATTACGCTTCCATCCTCAACATAGACTCCGTCGCCACTACCCTACCCCTCCGCACACGAGCCACGTCATAGTGTCTCACATGGTCACTTGCTGGTGCCTTCTGACGTATGCTTTGTGTAACTTTAAATTCATAATTTATTAAAACATGCTTAGTAATTTAATTAGGATTACAGGATCTGCAGATAAAGTGACTTGTGATCATGTTAACTATAATAGTGTTGATTTTTTTTTCCCCTTTCTTGTTGTGTTCCAATGTGATATTTTAATATCGGAGTGATTATAGTTATAATATTCTGTGGAATATTTAAAAAAAAAAATCTTTAAACACTGTGCAACTATGAACTCTTTTTGTAAATTGTGATGTTTGCTGTTTTAATATTTTATAATATATGTGCTTATTTTTGCAAAACCACTTCTCATTAATGTAGTAATTCAATCTGAAAGCATGTTACCCATTTGTTTTATTCAGTTCTCTCCGATATTAATAAAGTGAAGTCCAGTTTGACGTGCATGCGCTTCCTCATAGGTCTTTTCCGGGG
>NQII01002928.1:99258-125445 GCA_002778355.1 Clitarchus hookeri | reverse complement strand
TTACAAACAAAAAAAAATTTTCTTAAAGAAAAGTGATTTTCATTGTGCGTTAATAAATGGGACACAACTGACTAATATACAAGTAATATATTTACTAATCTAAACTAATATTAATTTCAAGTTTTAATAACACACAAGTTATGTTGCAAACTGTGACCAAACAATTTTTTAAAAAATGGCGAGCATGTTTTTTTTTATGTCTCATTTTATCAATTGTAAAACTTATATACATGATTTGCTGATTTTTAGAGCCAAATCCTGCATATCATTGTTCCGTAATAAAAAAATTTTACGTTATGTTTATTTGTATGCAGAAAGTGGTGTACAAGTGTTTTACTATAATAGCTGGATGTACAAGAGGTAATAAACTGGTAATCCATATTTAAAAAAACCTTTTACAAATGCAAATTCTAACAAGTATTGTAGACCAAACTGTTAGTAGCATGCTTTTTGACTTAAAAGATGGCTGGATTGAATACCCACACAACCAGGATATTTTTATTTCCAACAATTGACTGCTACAACTGGCAGATTACGTCAGAAACAAAACTGCATAATTTCACGGTCACATTATTGTTTTTTTCATTACAAGGAAAGATTTGCGATAGAAGGGCTATGAAGACCAGAGAAATTGTGCTTGTGTGGTGGCAATATTTTCGTACGACAGTAGGGCGGGCAAATGTTTGAAAACGTAAAAAATATAATTACTAAAATCCAGATACACCAGAACATTCAATAACAAATAGTAAATATAATTTATTCACAAGGTAATAACAGTAAAATGCCAATTGTAAACGCCAACAAGAAAAATTTCTTGCCACGTAGAACAAATGCACTACTTTCAATACAGAAACTATGCGAGTTGAAATTTCTTACGATAATGGTAGATTGTAATGCATACGCAGTATCAAGCAGAGAAAGGCTGTGGTTGGCAGGCTGAACTATTGGACTAGATGCGTAACTGAAAGACATTATAAATTATGGAAACGGACAGTTTAAATGTATGTTAATTATGAGTTAATTGGCTATAACGAAACAGCAACATTGAGAAAGACGTTAATTAGAGTTGAAATGGACATTAGATGTTGTGTTCACTGAGAAATAAAAAGAGTAAGAGAGGGGATAGATAATTTAATGCTGTAAATAATAGCTGTGTAAATAAATTAGAAATCAAATTTAGTTATATTATTTTTATTAAGGCCTCCATCACTCACGATCTCAGATACCACTCTCAGGGATCATATAACATTGGCATACCTGCCAACTTTAGGAAATCATAATTACAAAGATTTCGTAAAAACAATAATATTATTAATTTTTTTAATAAAAACTACACTAAACAATACAGGCTTACCATACATACTACAGCATAACATTAAAATGGCCCATTACGCTTTACTACACTAATAACATAACTAAAAACATATGTAAATATTTTATTACCTTTCCACTTTCAGTGGAATGTGAGACGAAGCATCAGAGCACAGCAATTTTAAAGATGGAACTAGCGCCCGTTGCTTTCTCCAAGACATCTGCATTGCATTGTTAGCTTAATTGGTTAAATCTGCACTAAAATAATGAACTAAAACTGTCTTGCTACTTAAGTTGGAGCACTATGGAGTCTCACAACTATTATGTATTTTTACTATGCTTTGTTGTATTCTGCTGTTTATAGTGAAACGTAACACACTGGTTTTAAAGACACCGCTGTGGCTTTCTTGGCTTTCTTTAGGAATTCTGCACTAAGATATTGTTCATAACGTAAGCCTAATTTCCTGCATTTCAAAACCGAAGTTTATTATATAGTG
Organism: Clitarchus hookeri; assembly: GCA_002778355.1. Lineage (NCBI taxonomy): Eukaryota > Metazoa > Arthropoda > Insecta > Phasmatodea > Phasmatidae > Clitarchus > Clitarchus hookeri. The sequence continues at coordinate 123,637 of NQII01002928.1, read as the reverse complement.
TCATTAGACATGGAGGATCAGAACTGGGTCCTGTGTGTTTTTCCACCAAACTGAAAGCACGCACGCATTCTGCATTGCTGTGTGGAATGGACAGGATGGATAACATTATTCTACATATTCTATTGTATTTTAAAATGCCATCAACACCACGAATCCTGGATAACTTGGCCCACTTAACATCATCACTATCTTCTGTAGCACTGAGGGCTGAAATGTCGTCTATCTGAAGAGTTGAGAATTGTTTTTCAGTTTCGTCCATGGCTGCATCCCTAGTTTCGCCTTCTTGTACACGCAAAATCAAAGGAAACAAAGCCACAATGTAGCGAACAGAGGAAAAGTTCGCATTGTGGAGATTATTCACTCTTGCCACAACTGCATTTTTCAAGACTTCATTTTTTTTACGGGGAATTTGTGAACAATGTAGTCACATGCTGTAACAAAATAAGTCCTGACAGATGCAAAGAAAACTACTTTTTCCTTTTCTTCAAGTGTTTTCTCAATGTTTGATGCTTTACTTCCTATTACTAATTCGGTGTCGTCTTTCTGATTCTGAATAGAGTGATGGCTCACTTCAAATAATGAGCAACTTTTCACAGCTTTTGCTTCCACAAAATTTTATAGCAATGCTTTTAGAAAATCAAGCAACACTTCTCTCGAAATATGGATGTGTGGAGATGCTTACTGAAGAATAACATTCAGTTTTTCAATGTTGGGAGGACACCTAGAAGAAATGCACAAAATGCTTTATTTAGGCCAGAAGAAAGGAACAAATAGTTTTTCTTCCCAATTTACAAAAGGACTTTTATTCTTCAGAATAGGAGCATCACTGTTTGTTGATGTCAAAGCAATTATATTTTTGCTGGAATCCGTAGCAGAACACAAATTATTCCTTTTGTAATTTATGTTTTTCTGATGTTTCCCTTCAGAGGTTGAACAGGCTGATTGTAGTTTGAGAATTTTGTAAGAGGTGAGACTCGAAGATGAAGGTTTCTCATTTACAACCTCTCCCTTAAAAGAAACTAAGCAATGGTTCCCACTGTTCAAAAACCCTCAACAAACTTCTTCCAAGAGAAAGCCATCTTGAACAGACATGCTTGAGTATTTTCTTCGCTTCTGTATCACGGAGCTCTTGAAGTTTTTGTAACCTTTCTTTTCTCTTTGAACTTTTTTCCAAATAATAAAAAATTTCCGCAAGAATGTCATCACCTTTCACTGCAGATAAATTTATCAGGTGACAAATGCAACCAATCACAATAAGCCCAGGGTGTTTCTCTTTCAACACTGCTGTAACACCATTTTATGGCCAACCATTTCAGCTGCATTATCTACACAAAAAGCCACACAGCATTCAACTGGAATGTTATTGCATTTAAGCGGTGCAAGCACTAAATTATCAAAATTCTCATGGCAAGCTAACATAATATTTATATTAATATAAAAACTTTTTAATTATTGCATAATCATTCTCTCCTTGTTTAAAAGTGTTCTAAGTGTGTGTTTTCTTTTTCAGGTAGTAACAAGGACTCGTTTTTAAATATTGAAAATGATTTAAAAATTATTGCATCGTAATGTTTATCACTTCTTTGTATGTCAACATAAACCACAATATACACCATAAAAATTGCAATGTCTTTCAAGAGCTATGTGTAAAATTTCTCTCATTTAATTTTTGTCAATGGATATTCTGTTGCGGTAGGCGGTGGTCAACTACCCCCTCTTCAGTCGCAGAGTAGCAAGCGTCAGGGCAGATCGAATCACGTGGCTCGGGCGTGAAGCAACTTTGTACACCAACCACGTTTACTGCAATAGACTTGTAATTATACCGGAACCTTTTATTTAACTTCTTCGTGCACCCCCGAGTACGCCTCCTTTCCAGAGCAGACGCATGACCCCTCTGGCACAACCTACAACTTCAATCTTTTGTCGCGTCCGTTGACGCCTTTGTGATAACAGCTTGGGCCAGTGCAGGGCCTCGTTCCGCATGCCCTCTTAAGTTCTGTACCATCTCATCTGGACTTTTTCGAATACCGCTGGTCTCTTTCTGGAAACTAATGTGTATGTGCACCTTATTCCCACTTAAAAGGGATCGTAATGGCGACAGCCCCTTGCAACTGGCAAATACCTGCCATGTTTCTCTAAGTCATACATGTCTGGGTGTATTTTTGTGAACTTTGAAGTGTTAATGTCAGTACATCGGAACAGCGTTTTGGGGAGCCAAAATTCCCCAGTTCGGGAGCATGTATGTTACGTCAATCATTACATGAGACCTTGTTAAGACATGGGGCACAGGATCCATTAACCCGGGCATTTCGAACACGGCCCATCTCAAGAGTCTTGCGCTAACCCGAGTGGATTCCCTTAAATGGTTAGCTTGCACCCTCCAGGCATTAATCTCATCGCTGGGGCCCTGTCGACAAACCCCTAAAAGTGTCAATAGGCACCCCTCCGTGTGGATAAATTGTGTGGCCATGTGAGTGACCATTCGTGTAAGTCGCCATTTTCACCGTTGGTGTGATCGAAGCGCGAAAACATCGCCATTTTGGCAACACATTCCAGGAGACAAATGAAGCCTTCCCCCCTCCCCGTGCAGCAGCCGCGCACCCCGCTGGTTAGCCACACCACCTGCTGTAAGGGAGATATAGCGCACGCCTCACCCCCTAAACTTTCTGCAACAACTACCACCGAAACAGCTGTCCACTCGCACGGGACACTCGTGCGTGACCAGTTTCGGGATGGAGTGTTGGCCTGTGGAACATTGTGTAATTTGCCGCAAGGCGAAAGACAATGGCCCCTTCGCCATATATGATCTGTAACCAGAGATTTGCAGTTGCCTTCCTATGCAAAGACATGCCACGTCAACACCAATACTTTTATGTCCACTAGTCTAACGAATGTATGAGGTCCTAACTAATCGACGTCAGTGTGAGGGACAAGAGTCAGACCTGGCATCCTGCACACGTTCGTGGGACTACCTCGTTAACTCCCGCAGCGAAGCAGAACACATCAGTGTGTGACCGCCAGACAGTTCACGTGAACTCAATGCAGCATCAACCAAGAACTGGCTTGCGTCGACCTCAAGATGCCAGTGGACTATATCGCCGCAAGAAATCGCGCTGCCATGGACATGTGCGACTTTCCCAACTGGAAGCAACTAACTGGGGACATTACAACCTGTCACGGGTGCGACTGTAAGTGCCACTTCGCCTGCATGACTGCCATTGAATGGTCTAAATTTCAAAAAGCACGTTTTCAATGCCAGGACTGCTTATCGGAACAACATACTCAGTGTGACTCAGCCGCACCCTAACAACCTTGGGTCGAAATGTGACATCACGTGACAGCCCATGATGCTTCAGAACATTCGGTACCCTTACCGCCACCAATGCGTAGTGCACTGCAACTTGTCACTGCAGTCTGCCACAGCATCCTCACCATTCGTGCCACGAATCATTCAGACTTCGCACTCAACCCCAATAGTTACTCCGGTGAGTTTTCAGATACTCCCGAATTTCTCTGGACAGGGTTCGGAGGACCTCCGAGCGTTCGTGGAAAAATACGTGAAGCTATTTCTGCGATACAGTATCCCACTCAAGGAGTGGTCGTGTGTAGTAGGAGCTAAACTAACAGGCGATGCGCACGCATAGTGGAGGTTTATTTACGAGTACCAAATGCCAGGGAACAGTTCGTCACAAAATTCTCCACCAGGTACACCAGCACACTGGCAACCTTATAAACACCTCTGAGCATCTTCACAGAGCGACAACAGGCCCATGTAGATTAGAAACGTTCGTGTGTAGCCAGGTTTTATCCTCATATTGTGGCCGTGGAGGTGTTAAAAAGCAGTGATTAAAACAGTTCTCCCAAAATTCATGGATGCTTTACAGTCAGCCATTTATAATGGGTTTGAAAACTTTGTACACACAGATGCTGGCACTTACTGAGACTCCACCGAGTTACGTAAATGCAGCGCCACCACGTGGAATGCACATGTTCACAGCTGCAATGTTCAATGAGAGCTGGGATAACAACACAGTGCCTGATGGCCCACCATCAGCGGCGTACACGAGCGGATCGATAACTCACTGCCCAGCTGAGAGTGCTTCGACAAGCTGGCCACCATGCAACAAAGGCACAACAACCGCACCATGTAACTGTACCAAAGCACCAGACCGGCCACCGCCCGGCCCATGCCACCACTGCCCTGGTGAGGAGATGCACTGGCATAAGGACTGCCCAAACCGAAAATTGAAGGAAAACCCAACACCAAGGAACGGGAAACAGGAATAGCAGGGCCAATCCCCCTAACCCCGAGACAGCAAAAATAACAAAAACAACCACTCATATCTCGGGAAAAATTTTCAAAATTATGACAGCCTACTGTTTATACCTGTTAACATAAACTCAACTCCAACCATAGCACACACTGACACAGCAGCCTCACATAATTTTATTAGTGAACAGTTCGTTACCTCTGATATTGCGAACATCAAGAACGGTCTGTGCAGCTCGACATGTGCGACATATCTAGCCATGCTTATGGTACCGCTATGGTGACTGTAACCATCAGAGACGAAATCATGCATGTTTCTGTTCTAGTTATGCAAGAGCTCAGAGAAAACATAATTCTGGTAATGCCTTGGTTCACTGACCAACAAGGTGTTATTGAGTTATCCCATGACCACATTCATTTTGGTAAGGTGCGACAGAAAACAGGCTACCACCTAAGCTATCACCAGCCAACAATTTTGGACATTGCGTATCTCCAGGAATACGACGATGCTGTCAACGTGGAATTTCAGAGTGCCGTACAAGCCATCTTGCAAGAGCGAAGTGATGTGTTTATGTGTGGGGACCCACTTCATCGCACCAGCATTGCAAAGCACCCTATACCTACGAGTCATGAGGAACCACTCTACACACTGCCCAGAGACAACTCAGCCTATCACCACATCATCATAGACAGCCAGGTGATTGAAAGTAATGTGATGGTGTTATTGAACCTTCCTAGAGCAACTACAACTCAGCCATGACCTTGGTGCCTAAGAAAGACGGGCCATGGAGATTTGGTGTGGATTTTCACCCAATAAATTTTATTACACAGAGTTCAGACCCTCCAGTAATTAACATAAACAATACTCTCAATTTGCTCGGTTCTGAAAATTTATGTCTTCCTTTGACCTCCATTCTGGCTACTGGCCAGTTCCAGTCATGCTTAACGACGACCACCACAAAACTGCCTTCACCACACCAAACGGCAGCAGATATCAATTTTGTGCTATGCCTTTTGGTCTTAAGAGCATACCTNACACCCGCTACTTTTCAAACCATGATGGAACATGTACTGGACGACTATATCGGCTAGTTCGTCGCTGTCTATCTAGACGATGTATTGGTTTGGTCAGATACCTAGGAGGAACACCTTGAACACTTAGCATTAGTATTGGAAGGTTTGGCAGCTGCAGGCCTCGCCTTGAAATGAACTAGGTGTCAACGTGTTCTCTCGTGACCACATGCACCTCCGCAGTCACTTACACCACCTAGCTGACACCGGGCCGGAGCGAACACCTGGCCACGAGTATGTCAGTATGGGTCGGCAAGAACGGAACACACCCACCTCGTCGTCATGTACTATGTGACTCAAGTGATCATTTTGCTATATTTACCTCAAGAGGTAACTTTGGGGGAAAATAACAAGCTGCCCAGCACAATGTCCCCCCGAATACCACAGCTATCAGGTGCCTCATCAATTGGAGGGAACGTNCACAGCTATCAGGTGCCTCATCAATTGGAGGGAACGTTGGTGCAGCTCGCTCCGCAACACCCCACGTTCTTCCCAATCAGTGACGTCGACCGGCCTACTGGCTGGGAAATCAATGCTATGTGACCCCAAGTGTGTGTAAATAGTGGGGAATAAAATCCCGAAGCAAGAAAAGTATAACAAACACAGTAGCTCAAAAATTAAATGTTATTTCTTTTTGAAACCTTAATCGAGTATGGCTACCCACACCCATTTTTAGGGATGAACTCGTCTGGCGTACCCAAGCTGGAACACTTGGACTCACCTTTCCCTGAAGCCTACCGGTAACTGTAAACACTTTCGAAAACCGTTTTTCTNTTTTGCTATATTTACCTCAAGAGGTAACTTTGGGGGAAAATAACAAGCTGCCCAGCACAATGTCCCCCCGAATACCGCAGCTATCAGGTGCCTCATCAATTGGAGGGAATGTTGGTGCAGCTCGCTCCGCAACACCCCCACGTTCTTCCCAATCAGTGACGTCGACCGGCCTACTGGCTGGGAAATCAATGCTATGTGACCCCAAGTGTGTGTAAATAGTGGGGAATAAAATCCCGAAGCAAGAAAAGTATAACAAACACAGTAGCTCAAAAATTAAATGTTATTTCTTTTTTGAAACCTTAATCGAGTATGGCTACCCAACCCCATTTTTAGGGATGAACTCGTCTGGCGTACTCAAGCTGGAACACTTGGACTCACCTTTCCCTGAAGCCTACCGGTAACTGTAAACACTTTCGAAAACCGTTTTTCTNTCAAGCTGGAACACTTGGACTCACCTTTCCCTGAAGCCTACCGGTAACTGTAAACACTTTCGAAAACCGTTTTTCTATTCTTTTTTATTATTTTAATAATGGTCATTGTGTAAAGGCGTAATTGCGTACCTTCTTTGCAGCAGACTGCCTATCATCGCCACAAATCCTTTATTTCATTTTTTTGGTGCAGTGACATCCCCCCCATCACATCACAGTTATAGACATAATTATAATAGAATTAATCACGGGATGTCACCATGATGCAATTCATAATGTAATTATATTGTGTAGCATTTTAATTATTCTTAAGAGGATTCTTGTTATTTTTCGACAAAATTTCGGCCACCATTAGCGGAAGCCGACACAATGATTTTAGTGTGACTTCAGCACTCGGGCCAGCCAGCAGCAAGGTAGTTTCGCTCCATGCGGACCTTCTCGACACATTCATTTTAGTATGTATACACTTTAATTTCAAAAGTATGTAATTTAACCGAAACCTTTTGTTATTTAGTGCCGAGGGGATGGCCATCTGCTTCCTATCATAGTTAACAGGAATTTACGCATTCCGTGTAAGCATCGCATAATTTCCATGGCTTAGGCCCTTTTGAACAGCAACTGTCACCACCAGACCACAGTGCTGGGTTGCATTAATTTGACATATTAGTGTAAGTGCATATGTACCACAAGAGTAAGTAAAAATTCTGAATCACCACGAGTGTTTTATTTACTTTACCCCTCGGGGTACTTCTGGTGTTGCACCCTNGAGTAAGTAAAAATTCTGAATCACCACGAGTGTTTTATTTACTTTACCCCTCGGGGTACTTCTGGTGTTGCACCCTATTGCAGAAGTAACAAGTGTAAGTAAGGTGTGAGAAGTTGTCTACAACCTCACCAGCATCACAAGTAAAACCACTAGGTATATCAAATTATTGGTAAATTCTTCATCTCCAAACACTGCATATAGACAAAAGACTCCAGGGACCCACGTACCATCGACCATACGACCCTCATTAACCCATACTCACTGAGTTACGGCGCAGTGCAATTTCACCAGTTTTCACCTTAACCAGGTAAGGTAGGCATTTANAGAAGTTGTCTACAACCTCACCAGCATCACAAGTAAAACCACTAGGTATATCAAATTATTGGTAAATTCTTCATCTGCAAACACTGCGTATAGACAAAAGACTCCAGGGACCCACGTACCATCGACCATACGACCCTCACTAACCCATACTCACTGAGTTACGGCGCAGTGCAATTTCACCAGATTTTAACTTAACCAGGTAAGGTAGGCATTTAACTTCGCCACTCAAGTTAGAGAGCACCAGCTCAGTTTTCCCGCATTAGTCCCCGACGAACTTAGTGCGTCGGGTCCACTTAATGACGACGTAAGCATCGTCAACCTTGTATGTAGTGTATCAAAACATCAATAAATGTCTTCAATCCCTAGTCAAGCATTTATTGATAACAGGCCTCGCTGCTTAACAGCAATTAGGGAGCTGGGCCCACCAACCAGCACTTTTCAGTGTTTTAAGTGTTTTCCGTATAACCTGTACTTTCATCAGTGTGTAATTGGCGCATTGTGTGGCCTTACAACTCTACATTTAGTTAATTACATATCAGCATAACTGTCCCCCTCACAACGGGGACCTGTGGCGGTAGGGGCTGACCGTGACTACCTATGGCTACCAGCGTAACACATTGTATTTAACTCATCTTCAATTGAGACGTAGAGGACCGGGAGAACAGCCTAGCCACCTATGTGATTCGGCCACGCCCACCACAGCACAGCAGGAGGTAAGAAACCAGCAAGACGCCTCTGGTGAGTGTTTCATGCCAGAACTTTGCACGAATAACAGTGCATCTAGGACTTCTCTACCATCCTGCCCCGCACCCCCCGCTTATCATGTTACAACAAAATTTAAAATGCTCCCTTTCCGGTGTGGCCAGAAGAGCCACTTTTAAAAGTTTTTCAATTTTTGAAAAATTTCTATAGTCATGTTTTTAACCTTATTATGCAACAAATTTAATATTCCGTTGTCTCATGACTATGTCGTCCTTCAAATGTGACTAAAAGAGCCGCTTTTCAATAATTTGCGACTTTTGAAAAATTTTGAAATCACATTATTAAAATTTGAAAAGTTATTTTCAAACATTCTACAAACATGTCATTTAAAATGTGCTAGCCATNCGAAATCACATTATTAAAATTTGAAAAGTTATTTTCAAACATTCTACAAACATGTCATTTAAAATGTGCTAGCCATTGTGAAACTCATTCTAGGGTATCCTAAATGTGTTACAACAAGCTATGTGTCATAAACACTACAATCATATCACATAATTGTCTAACCAACTGACAGGTGTTGGAATAGTTTCTAAACTTGACAAGTGTCAAGTGTATCAATGCAACACCATCTGGATGTGTCTCAAAACAACCTTCGACTGTTATGCAAGTGTAAATAGTCAAAACTACAATTTCAGTCACTTTAAAATAAAACATGATAAAACTGGCATGCAGAGTTTTTACAAATCAACCAGTAAAGTGTGTATCTGTGCATGCAGCATAACTGTGGTAAAATCAAAAGGTACCAAACTTTCACAACATGTTTCTACAATTTTGTAAGATTTTTGACATTTTTCGTAAATTTTTACATAAAAATGTGTGCATCAATTTTTAATTGTAAGGGACCTTCAAGCCCCAGTGGTGTGTTACAACGTAACTCCAAACACTTTAGAACAGTGTTATAATCAGTTTCAGGCTCTTCAAGCAAATTTTCAAAACATTTTCGCAAGCATGTCCTTAAAATTTCAATTGGGCGGAACGGCACGTGGTCAACAATGGCCATTGCCAGTAGCACCACACATTCTTGAATGAGACGGCCATTTTCTGTCACCCGATCACTCCACCCAAGTGATGTCACCCACCACTAGAGAACAAGACTGTATTCAGCCATACCACCCCTAGTGCGTTGTGCTGCAGGAACGTGCGTACATTCCCGAGAGATGGTTTGTATGTGCGCGGTGTTATGATAGTCTGTCAGAAGCAATATTATACTACCCATAATTACTCATTGTTAATCAATTACCATCAACACACTGTCAACAGCCCGTGTGGTACGGTGCCAGGAACAATGCATTGAAGCGCTGGCTCTGTTGGAATCAGGCCCACCAAATTTTATTACCATGAATGAGTGGATCGCGGACATAGAACTTCCATACGAATGTCAGGCATGCACAATGCATTGTGTACAATATATTGTACGAAACGTATGGCAACACAAACTGCCACACAGAATCCATGCCCTGCCACTACTTTCACAGTTCTGCTTGCACAATCTAGGTCATACCCATGCCTACCCGAGAAAGTACAGACAGAGAATGCATGCAGAAGAAAACCAGCAGTCAAGCAGCCTAAAACACCCTGGATGGTTTCAGTCGCTACTGACGATCACAGACTTGCCAACAGAGGACTCCCAGGCCTTCCTCGAGGACTGTAAAACCCAGCTCCATTGTTTTGATGTTTGAGAGGAAGAGTGGCTCAATTACATAGAGGGCCAGCTTAGTGGTGACGCATGGCAATGTTGGCGATCGGTTAACCATTATGGGATGAGATGGGCCACCTTTTTATCAGCATTCCAGTGCTGATATAACAGTGCTTTCTCCTCTCTACAAGCACGAAGTCGCGCAGTACTTGACAAACAATCGGCACACGAAACTCTAACAGCTTTCGCTACATGAAAGATACACCTGGTACACCAAGTATGACTGTGACCGAGGTTCTAGAGGTAGTAGTCGGAACGATCCTACCATAATACCATAGCGCATTAGCACCATTAATTTATGGCTAGTTGCAGGTGTTCATGTGCTCGATAATGATCCTGGTCAACACCAAGCATGAAAGCCAGGACTGCGAAAAAAGTACATAGCACATAACCACAAGTAGGTTCGTAGGAATCAAAACCAGTTACAGCAATAGTGGTAACAATGGCGCGACTCGGAAGGACACACCTCTCGTCGTGGCACAACTACCACCGAAATTAGTCGAACCCACGGTAACCANAATGGCGCGACTCGGAAGGACACACCTCTCGTCGTGGCACAACTACCACCGAAATTAGTCGAACCCACGGTAACCACCAATGGCAAATGGGTATGGTATAAGACTAAGAAGCCACCCTACCCATGCAAAAACTGACCTGGCGAGTAGTACCACTGGCATAGTGATTGCCCTGGAACTAAAAATGGAACGTCAGTGGACGCAAACGACAGTCCACCTCTGCTGGGAAACGAGCAGACGGGGTAGGTAGAACGGATGTCGCCTCCCTCAGTCCAGGCAAAGCTGATCCCGACCCTAACCTCTCAACAGGCCCTACTGCAGCANTAGAACGGATGTCGCCTCCCTCAGTCCAGGCAAAGCTGATCCCGACCCTAACCTCTCAACAGGCCCTACTGCAGCAGCTCCTCGCAGATCAACAACTTACACCAAGTAAGTTCATATGCATTCCAGTGTACATCCACAGTGTGTATGCCATTATTGACACAGCTACATCCCACAACATTGTACTGCCAGGGTTCGTTGATGTGAGAGCTCTGCGGCCTTGTGACATTTGTATGTCACATTGTGTGTAAAGCTGGTGTAATTTCAATACATGACTGTGCTGATAGGCAATGCATGTTTGTTAGGTTGGCTTATCTGTCTATGCGCACCAGTAGTTCACATATGCACCGCACACGGGAGTTGTGCGCGACGTCCGGTTGTTGTCTAGCGACGGTCTAGAGGGGGTGACGAGAGCTGAGTTGGGCGAGAGTCGGTGCTTGATATCGATCGCAATGTGACATGCGCGGCAAAGGTTTGCAGATCCTCGCAGGCCTAGTGTCGTATACACTATTGATCGGGACGTAGACACGCGCTGTGGGGTGAAGCAACCGTGCGGCAGCCGAGTGACGCAGGCAGAGTATTGATCACGGACTTCATGTGCTTTGCGGGCTCAAGCACCTGTTGCATGGTCGAGTGTGTGCGCTGTTGTTAGGATCGGTATATATTTTGTGTCATGTTGAGANGGGCTCAAGCACCTGTTGCATGGTCGAGTGTGTGCGCTGTTGTTAGGATCGGTATATATTTTGTGTCATGTTGAGAGAATATATTTTCTGTGTACAGGTGATGCGCAACAAGCAGTTACGCTAAACGTACAGGAATTACGTACTTGTGAAATTGCTTGCGCAATTAAAGTCGATATGGTGTTCAGTGAGCACTCTGGTTATCCTCGGCTTTGTANGGGCTCAAGCACCTGTTGCATGGTCGAGTGTGTGCGCTGTTGTTAGGATCGGTATATATTTTGTGTCATGTTGAGAAAATATATTTTCTGTGTACAGGTGATGCGCAACAAGCAGTTACGCTAAACGTACAGGAATTATNAATATATTTTCTGTGTACAGGTGATGCGCAACAAGCAGTTACGCTAAACGTACAGGAATTATGTACTTGTGAAATTGCTTGCGCAATTAAAGTCGATATGGTGTTCAGTGAGCACTCTGGTTATCCTCGGCTTTGTAAAAGTTATTCAGTAAACTGTATATTGTGAAACTTAATATGTTGCTGATACATCTTTCAGAATCTTATAAGGAAAATTAATTTGGTGTCGTGCTCGAGTGTGCCATGATTTTGGTGATAAAAAACGCATTATGGGCGAAGCCATCAGTTTGTGCGGCGGGTCAAATTTGTCAAGGTAGGCGCCGGCGTTTTTCTCAGCTTTATCAACTGTGTAACACTGTTGTTGCAATGTTCCTGCTTTTGACATGGCTAGTCCTGCTAGGGGGTCTAGCTGACATATCAATCGCAGTAATCTTCCCGGTGGGAGGAAGCCCGATGTAATATTTGTATGAGAATCTGCTTCAAGATAAATTACATAATTTTTTATAATGTGCCCTACTGTCACGTGTTGAAACCCCACTCGCTTAAATTAAATGTATTAACTGTATTAAGGATTTAACGTGAATGGTTGCAGGGATATAATGTGTAATTCTGCTCTACACACAGCAAGTCACTACATTTAACACGAGTTATTGGGTTACAAATGTTTTTACTATGACTGTTGGGTCGCGTCTGTTTCAAGTAGTATAAATAGGAGGACTTTGTAGCAATTATATAAAGGTGTGTTTGTTGCAACTTCTAGTACTTACATAAATTGTATCAATGTGTGATAATATATATTGTGAGTGTTTGCCACACATTTCAAGGTATTGGCCTCGCAGGGAGAATGAAATTCATACCATGTTCTTTAATTGGCTGTATGTTTTTTCTTTTATAAATGTCAAAGTGCATTACTGTGACTTTGCTTAAGCTGTGTAGAATTAATGTGTGTGTGTTTTTTTTNTATGTTTTTTCTTTTATAAATGTCAAAGTGCATTACTGTGACTTTGCTTAAGCTGTGTAGAATTAATGTGTGTGTGTGTGTTTTTTTTAAATAATTCTAATAATATTTTATAGTGACTTTAGGCATCAGAAATTTTGCATGTCTTATTATATTATTTGGATAACATATAAATAAATGGGTAAGGGTCCTTGATTATGATATTTGGTTTGGTGTGTATTGAAATACATTAACTTATGATAATCTTAACCTTTACCATTGTGGATCAATGGGATTTACGTGTTTGGTGGAATAGCATATTAACAGACACCATGAGTACCGTCCATATTTGGAGTATCAGGGCTTCATGCTATGTACCGACAACTGTTGTCTGGTTTGGTTGCACAATATGTGTGAAGCGCAGAGTAAACTGGTTCGCTGGTCAATGCTATTGCAAGTCTACGATTTGAACATTGAGCACCCAGGTACAGAAAATCAGCTGGCCGATCTGCTGCCCATATCGCCAGGCGCAGAAAACACTGAGTGTGACAGAAAGAAAGTAAGGGATGCCCCCCTCCTTATGGAACATGCTGGTGACACCTCCAACCAACTTGTGCTTACCTCATTGCATCGGATGCCAAACTCGAAAGCTCTGTGATGCTGTGGTAAGGTATCAAACACCTGAAATATATTAAATCGTTTAGGCCTAGGTACTAGGTATAATAAAATCATATTTAGCACACACCTACTGTCTTTACACCAGGGGATACAGCTGTCCTTCTGCACATTTATTTGTCGATGTCATCGTGACGTGAACCACGCGTCTATGAACTCCTTGTTCCCACTCTGACCACCACAGTCACATCAACTGCACCAGCTACACCGGGCCGCACCAACTGCATCAGGCCCAAGAGTGCGTAGTGCAGATCGACAAGAACAGAACTTGCACCTTCTTACCGACAAGGATTACGTAACTCAAGAGACCATCCTACTCACTTATTACAAAAGGTACTCTTTTAATAAATAAGTACGTGATCCGAAACTGTGTTTACCCCAAAGCCAAAGCCGTTGGGTGGACGGGAATTTGGTCGTTATGTCGTAGCAGCTCGCGCTGCGACATACGATGTGACGCACAACCAAGTGCCCCCAAACTGTCCTGTAGGCCGAAGCTGAAGTGATAAGTGCCCCAGAGTGTCACCAGTAGTGCGCAGTATTTTTGCAAACACATTAAGCAGCTTCATATCATTCACAGCTACAGTTAGGGGTGTGTTTTATTGTATTAAGAGCAATCGAGCATTTCATCCCACACCCCTTTGGCCAGGTGGACTCGTCCATCCTTTCAGGAGACAGCACTTGGACGGACCAGACCGGCGGTGTTGGTCGCCCACTCCACAAGCCCTCTCTATACAATAATTTAGGCTGTAATCATTTCACTGCAATATTAACATTAATTAACTGGAACATTTGTTTTACTTCTTTGCTGTACTGAGGGGAGAAACACCCACCCACTCATCAGAGAGCTTAATGCCATCGCGCATCAACATAATAATATGTTTATTTAGTGCTAAGGTCACCGGCAGGCAGTTAGTGCTAGGTCCATTTTAATGCTTTATTCACCTGTAAGCAAGCACAGTGAATAAACCGCTTTACAAAGTTAAACGTGTGTCGATTAATTTTAGGATCCCACACCCTTTGTAGCATCACCTACAATTTAATAGTATATTTCAGGTGTACCAGACAGCCTACAGCCTCGTCATAAGGTATAAATATTGTAAAAGTAAGTAAGTGACATCAACCATCAGCAAACTGATGGAGAGATCCAGGGCTTCGTGGGCCGTCGACCGAACACCCTCATCATTAACTCTCACCTGGGTTATGGTGCTGGGCAATCCAACATTCATCCAGCCCTAGGTAACCTCGACCACATCAATCGGAAAATGTTTGTTATTCCATTAACATGCACATGAGCCTTTTATGCATTCAAATACATGCCTTATTTAATGATGAACAGCAGCCATGAGAAACAAAATAAGTTTTCAAGATAACAGCTGCCACACTTCTACTGATTTAATACCACGAAGTTGTAAATTTCCAAACGAACAATTTCTTAGTTCCTTCATTTAAACACATGTTTGACACTTTCTGGCCATCGTCCTTCCACCGATTTAAAGGTTTTTATCTAATGTTAAACACAATATTTTTAATTGGATTCATATTTCACACCACAATAAACATATACTTTCTTCCATAACATGCCTAGATGCAGGCCGGTCACAGGCTGCATGTTGCTTCTTCGGCCAGGCTCGGAACAGCTTCGGTAGCATTTGGGTATTGATGTGAAACAAGGGTACATTAGCTGAAAGGAAATCACATACACTGTTCAAACACCATCCTCATCAAAACCATTTGCGCGAAACAAGAGGTGCAATAGTATGTCAGCTGAAAGGAAAACACTTGCAGTTTCCAAACTTCATCCCCATAAAAAAGCATCTATATCGCCACCTTCTTGATTTTCTGACCTGTATATTTGATGCGAAATGCCTCTTGTATCAATGGTGCTGTTGCTGTTTTTTCCAGTGGTATTCAGTGCCTCAGTGAAAGAATGATTTAAGAATAACTTTTTATCTCGAAATGTATGGAGCAATTGTATACAATAATGGATCGGGCAGATAAAACAAAAACTAAGTAAATAAATACTAATAATACATTTAGGTGGAATGGTTCATCAATCATGTCCTTAGTGAACTGGCACTGATACTAACATAATTTAGTAACTGTAAATATTTCCTTTAATTAAAATTAGAATGCTTAAACGATTATAATAATACTAAATGTTTGTTTTTTACGATTTGTTTAAAACACCGGCAGAAAAGTTATATAGAATTGGTGTATACTAGAAACTTGCGCTATTATGGTGCTGCACTCTAGACACAACAACAACAACTACTACTTTTTACCTCACTTAGCCTATCGGCCTTCCGAGGATTCCATTCTAGTGTTTTAAGTTTTGTTTTAAACTTCTATTTGTCCTGTCCAAAACACTGTCATTTTTACCCATTAACTTATTTGTTTACATGTACATTCGTATCCATACATCAACCGCTATACCTGCACATAAATGCATTCATACACACAAACATCTTACAATACATCAATCATATAAATCATAACAGTAACAGTAATAGTAGCAAAACCAATAACTCTAATTACAATTAATTTCATCACTACTACACTTAATAACGGTAAATCACAATTACCATCAATATCAAAAACACTCTATCTTAGTCACAATTATCAGATGTGACACATCCCCTCCATTTTTCTCATATTATAATTTTTATATAATTACAGTACATTAGTCATTTTTATGGTAACAGTGGCAGTATCAATAACTCGAGTTACAATCTGTCACCGTTAAACCTCCAACAGTGGATCACAATTACAGTCATAATCAGGCAACCAATCACAGTTTTGTTACAGTCATAATATATCCCTTTTATATCATCTTAAAAATACCACAATATCTCTCAGCAATAACTCACATATATGATCATGATCAAACCTTCAAACACAGTGATGTGAACCGCATGTTCACAAGTCCTTTTGCCCACTGACTGCCGCAGTATGCCCACACCAGACGCACCACACCGACAGGCTTGTGGGCACGAGTGCATTAGTGTTTATTATTTATTCAGTTTATTTCGTCAGTGTATTTGTAAATAATGTCAGTGTGTAATTCATTTATAATTTGTTTTGTCATCAGGAGACAATTTGCCCAGCCACAGCCAGAGACATGTGACATTCTACATTTGGCAATGCTGTGGCTGGTGCAATGAAAACATTTAGAATAAGTATTATCATTTTTATTATGTATTTGTGTAATTGTAATTATGTTTTGTTGTGTTAATTTAGTTCATATCATTTTTCATCCCATAATCATCTTTTAGTGTATATTATGTTTCACTGTACCACCGCATGGCGTCGGCGGCGTCTAGGCGGCGGAAGCCGACGCACATTTCCGGCAGTAATCGCCAGGACTTGGACGAGCACAGACGTTAAGCTCTCCCACGCCGCAGAAGCACTAGCAAGGACATCATCTGTCGAATAGTATCCAGTCGCATCCACAACATCATAAATCATTATCATCATATATTTTATTATTTAACTTGCATAGTGTCGGGGGGAGAGCGACGTGATTATTTATTGGAAATCAAAAGTGCATCTCGATACTCAGGTTATAAGACCACGTGGTCGCTTGTAGTTCCGGGCCATTCAGGCCACGTGCCTTCTGTGTAGTTGAGTGNCTTGTGGGCACGAGTGCATTAGTGTTTATTATTTATTCAGTTTATTTTGTCAGTGTATTTGTAAATAATGTCAGTGGTTAATTCATTTATAATTTGTTTTGTCATCAGGAGACAATTTGCCCAGCCACAGCCAGAGACATGTGACATTCTACATTTGGCAATGCTGTGGCTGGTGCAATGAAAACATTTAGAATCAGTATTATCATTTTTATTATGTATTTGTGTAATTGTAATTATGTTTTGTTGTGTTAATTTAGTTCATATCATTTTTCATCCCATAATCATCTTTTAGTGTATATTATGTTTCACTGTACCACCGCATGGCGTCGGCGGCGTCTAGGCGGCGGAAGCCGACGCACATTTCCGGCAGTAATCGCCAGGACTTGGACGAGCACAGACGTTAAGCTCTCCCACGCCGCAGAAGCACTAGCAAGGACATCATCTGTCGAATAGTATCCAGTCGCATCCACAACATCATAAATCATTATCATCATATATTTTATTATTTAACTTGCATAGTGTCGGGGGGAGAGCGACGTGATTATTTATTGGAAATCATAAGTGCATCTCGAGACTCAGGTTATAAGACCACGTGGTCGCTTGTAGTTCCGGGCCATTCAGGCCACGTGCCTTCTGTGTAGTTGAGTGTACATAACAGGGTAATAAATACCTTCACAACCAGCATCACTGTTTCTTTATTGATAATCCAGTACGGTGTGTGAGGTGGCCGACAACCTCGGCATAGTGTGTCTGACGGAGTGTTCACCAGAGCCCCTAGGCCGTCGACGAACAACCCTATCTCATCAGCTCACCGCAGAGCTGTGGCGCCGGGCACCCACATTTTACTTAACAACTCTGGGAACACCGCAGATCAAGTTGGCTTTTTCGCCGTAGCCAAGCTTGGTNAGTCTTGGTCACAACATCATGTTTCCCTTTTCATTTCATTAATTTATTTACCTAATTAATGCACCAAGTCATAATAACAATGACAGCAGCAATGCTACAACAGCAATGCTACAGCAATAACCTGTAACATAAATGACAGTCCTAATCAATCCCTAGCAATCTTAGTCATAATCACAACAATTTCCCTCAAAACATAACCCTATCTCTCATCCTTTCATTTCCTTTGCCTAAATGTTATAATTGTTCTCTCTCCAACCTATCCCAGATCACCAGTTATTGTTGGTTTTTTAGTTATACTTCTTCAATCTTCTTTCTTCCTCACTTCTTCTATTTTCTTTTTTTTCTTTTTATCCTATTTATCCTATTTTCTTTCTTTATATTATATTCACTCTTTACTATTTAACACATTCCCATCAGTTTTCCAAGTCATCATTCATTGTTTTAGTTATAATGTACATATTCTTTACATATTCATTAATTGCTTCTGTTATTTCATTATCGTAAATCTTGTATAATCGTAAAGGCCATGTTTCATTCTTCTGTCTTAGTTTATTCAATAATTTAGCTCTTTCCCTGTTAAATATTCGGCATTCATATAATAGGTGATCTATATCTTGTGCATTCTCTTGACATTGGCAGGTATCATCTTCTATTTTGTTAATCTTNTAATCTATTTTGTTAATCTTTTTTTAATATGATTTAATTTGGCAATGCCCCGTTATAACTTTTAGTGTTAGTATTTTAATTTTGCTATCATAATTGTACCATTCAGTTATATCAGCTATATATTTCTTCAAATTTAATGCTGCTGTGTCATCACCACTATACTCCTGATGCCATTTTCTAATACTCTCCTTATATAAATGTTTTTTGAATTCTTTAAGTCTTAAAGGTACATCTCCGTTGTTTATTTGTATCCATATACTGTTCCCCATTGTTATTCTCCTGTAGGTATCGTTACTATTTTCCAGTCCTATTGCTTCATTTATTATTTTACAGATTATTATTCTATTTTTGATATTATAATCTATTGGTATTGTTTTATTTATTGTTATAACTGAATAGTATGAGGTTGTTGGGGTTAAATTTGATAGTTTTATTAATGCCTTCCTCTGGGCTGCCCTTAATGTTCTTTTTATATGAGTATTATTCAGTCTTGTTTCATAAGCTATGCTTGCATACTGTACTATGTTTACAAAGAGTGACTGGTATATAATTTTCCTATTTTTGCTGTTATATTGGTATATGTTCCAAATTATTTGTTTTAGTCTATTAAAAATTGTTGTTACCTTTTCCGTTATATATTAAGTATGTGGCATTAAGTTCATTGTATTATCTATTGTTATTCCTAGGTATACAACACTTTTTTTATATCTGATTGGTTCCTTGTTGCAGTTGACTATTGGATATCTTCTTTCGAGGTGCCCTTTTAACATTATTGCATGAGTTTTATTTATAGATAGTTTTAAATTATGATTCTCAAGCCATTGATAAGTGTTTTGCATGATATTTTTAGCTTTAGTTTCCAATTCTATTCTTGTATTTCCTTCTATCAATATCAAACAGTCATCCGCAAATGCTAAAATTTTTGTATTATTGTTGTTATTCTGTATTATATATGCACTCTAGACACAACGAATTCATGACTAAGATAAATTACATTAAAAAATATTCAACGGTTGGGTGTCAACAGTTACAAAATTTACCTTAAAATTCTACGCCTTTCTGAATTTATAACTTTGAATTAATGAACATAGTGTTTTTCCAATTATTGATATTTTGGATACATCTCGTTTCTTTTTGTAATGGTTGCGACACTGGTCTTAGTTGCAGTGCTCGTGTCCCAAGATAAGTCAAAAATTGTTCCACTGATAATAATTACACAAAATGGTTTTCTACCTGAGACATCCTATGCTAATTTTGAAGAGTGACCAAAAATTATGGCCAAATTATGTTGTAACCACCTACTGTGATTATATTTTAGTCTGCAGGTTTTAAATTTGCTTTTGGGCACTTTTAAGAAATTATTTATTTTAGATAAATAAGAACTTCTAGCAGAAATTAAACTACGCATTGGCTTAAATTATGATACTTAGGTCCCCATAGTAGTTTATGTAGTAGAGGATTTCGTTACGGATAATTACACGAAAAGACTTAAATCGAAAGACTAAACTTTCCCCAATTTGAAGGTTGTTGCAAGGATTAATTTTTGAGATTAAACAAGTTGTTGCTTGACGTGTTTGTGAATCCCCGTGTTTCTATACTCGCAGTGTCTGTTGGAATTTCCCTAGAAGGTCATTGGTTGTTAGGTTTAAAAAGTGAAGAGAGGGGGGGTTAGTGCGGGGTTCCCCCTAGACAATTGGAATTATAGATTGTGATCATCATGTGTATTTTTTTTTATAGATAGTATAACTTGTAGGCTGTATTTAATGCTACCGCTCGTTGAAAAGTTATTCGTTCATCTATAAGGTAAGAGTGGGTTACGGACCTGCAAAATTTTATTTTAAATCGGCGAATTAGTCAGAATAAGACGAGTGAGAATTTACGTACTTGCGTGGATTAACTTCCTTAAGCTTTTTGCATCAGGTAATTTTGATTTAGTTAAGTACTTTCAAGAAATTAATTTTAGGACATCTTGTTTCTAGCGAATTGGAAGCTGTTTAAAATTCTTTTACCAAAAGGGCGTTTTCGAATTCTTTCTCACGTTTAAAGAATGTTTGATTGAGCTGTATCTCAAATGATGATGCAGCTTTAAAAGTGGTAGCTATAACGTGAGCGTACCAAGCATATTTTACCACTGGAGTACGCTTTTAAAAGAAACTGTTACCGTAGTCCCCCTCTTTTTTCCTCTTGTACGCCCACGTCACCGTTTATCATCACTGGGACGCTACTCCCTCAGCGTGAGTTAAGTGTAAGCCCTTGTGAGGGCACTTTGTGGCGGTTTTAGTTTTGTTCAAGCGGATTCTAAGCCAAAATATGGCAGTTATGTGGAAGGATGTTGAGGTACGGCTTGCTGACAAGGTACGATAAAAAAAAATATAATAAATTTTAATGTATACCCACGCCCAAAGTGCGGGGTTTATAAACCACGCAACAAACTTAAGAATTAACGACGCAATGCAATTAAAAGTGCATGATGGAAGACTACCAACAATGGAAAATGAAAATACCCAAACAAGTACAAAATAATTATCATTATGCTATTTATTTGTTTATATATAGAGTGGAGTCTCGGTTAACAGTCACCCTTTTAACCTTGAGTTTCTGTTAACCGTCAGTAAACTGTCACAAGTAAAATAATAAAATTGGATACAAAAAACAAATTTAAACTAAAAATGTAATAACTTTTTCTCGCTTCATATTGGATCAAATTAAGCATGTTATTGAGTGGAACAATACATATACTGTACTGTAATACATATGCCCAGTAAAAATACATTGTGTGCGGTGCAGAATATGAATTACACACCCTTGTGTTGTGAATATTCGGGACAAGCACTACTAGTTCAAGCATTGACCGCCAGTGATCTTGTGTGTGTGGGCTTGGCGCCCCTGTCTTTGTCGTAGTTACTACATAACCTCTCTCTGTTATGGTCTCGTAAATTTATTACATACGTTTTCTTATATGTGTGTTTTCTATCTTCTTCCCCATATCCAACAACAGGTTATGGACCCAGTGCATCCGCAGTAAAAGTGTCAACAGTTTGTTCAGTGACGAAAAAAAAATCCGTCGCGAAAAAATGAGCTTCAACTCAGCTCTCCCTCAGATCGAAAAGCTAAAGGGACGCGAGAATTTTGATACCTGGAAGTTCGCGGTCAAAACTTATCTCGAGCAGGAAGATTTATGGGAAGCTGTGACTGAGGAAGACACCGATAAGAAGAAAAATGTCAAAGCCCGGACGAAGATAATCTTGTTGATAGATCCGATCAACTATGTCCATGTTCAAGACGCCACAACGGCCAAGGAAGCGTGGGATAAACTGTTGTCAGCCTTTGAAGACAGTGGACTCGAACGAAGAGTGTCTCTCCTGCGAATTTTGACCACGACCCGCCTGGAAAATTTTTCATCCGTCGAGGAGCATGTGAATAAAATTATCTCAACAGCGCACAAATTGAGAGCCGTCAAAATGGAGGTTAGTGACGAATGGGTAGGCANAATTTAGGCTGTAATCATTTCACTGCAATATTAACATTAATTAACTGGAACATTTGTTTTACTTCTTTGCTGTACTAAGGGGAGAGACACCCACCCACTCATCAGAGAGCTTAATGACATCGCGCATCAACATAATAATATGTTTATTTAATGCTAAGGTCACCGGCAGGCAGTAAGTGCTAGGTCCATTTTCATGCTTTATTCACCTGTAAGCAAGCACAGTGAATAAACCGCTTTACAAAGTTAAATGTGTGTCGATTAATTTTAGGATCCCACACCCTTTGTAGCATCACCTACAATTTAATAGTATATTTCAGGTGTACGAGACAGCCTACAGCCTCGTCATAAGGTATAAATATTGTAAAAGTAAGTAAGTGACATCATCATCAGCAAACTGATGGAGAGATCCAGGGCTTCCTAGGCCGTCGACCGAACACCCTCATCATTAACTCTCACCTGGGTTATGGTGCTGGGCAATCCAACATTCATCCAGTCCTAGGTAACCTCGACCACATCAATCGGAAAATGTTTGTTATTCCATTAACATGCACATGAGCCTTTTATGCATTCAAATACATGCCTTATTTAATGATGAATAGCAACCATGGGAAACAAAATAAGTTTTCAAGATAACAGCTGCCACACTTCTACTGATTTAATACCACGAAGTTGTAAATTTCCAAACGAACAATTTCTTAGTTCCTTCATTTAAACCCGTTTTTGACACTTTCTGGCCATCGTCCTTCCACCGATTGAAAGGTGTTTATCTAATGTTAAACACAATATTTTTAATTGGATTCATATTTCACACCACAATAAACAGATACTTTCTTCCGTAACATGTCTATAGCATGCCGTTCACTGGCTGGATGTTGCTTCTTCGGCCAGGCTCGGAGCAGCTTCGGTAGCATTCGGGTATTGATGCGAAACAAGGTGCTACGTGAGCGCATTAGCTGAAAGGAAAACACATGCAGTGTTCAAACACCATCCTCATCAAAAGCATTTGCGCGAAACAAGATGTGCTATTGTGTGTGAGCTGAAAGGAAAACACTTACAATTTCCAAACTTCATCCTCATCAAAAAGCATCTATATCGCCACCTTCTCAATTTTCTGACCTGTATATTTGATGCGAAATGCCTCTTGAATCAATGGTGCTGTTTCTGTGTATTCCAGTGGTATTCAGTACCTCAGTGAAAGAATGATTAAAGAATAACTTTTTATGTCGAAATGTATTGAGCAAATGTATAAAATAATGGATCGGGCAGATAAAACAAAAACTAAGTAAATAAAATAATAATACATTTAGGTGGAATGGTTCATCAATAATGTTCTTAGTGAACTGGCACTGAAACTAACATAATTTTGTAACTGTAAATATTTCCTTTAATTAAAATTAGAATACTTAAACGATTGTAATAATATTAAATGTTTGTTGTTTATGATATTAAGAATTGGTGTATACTAGAAATTTGACCTGTTATTGTGCTGCGCTCTAGACGCAACGAATTCATGACTAAGATAAATTACATTAAAAAATTTTCAAAGGTTGGGTGTCAACAGTTACACACTTCTATGCCTTACTAAATTTAAATGTTAAATTAATGAACATTGGTTTTTTTTTTTAATTATTGATATTTTGGATACAGCTCGTTTCCTTTTGTAATGTTTGCGACATTGGTCTTAGTTGCAGTGCTCGTGTCTCAAGATAAGTCAAAAATTGTTTCACTGATAATAATTACACAAAATGGTTTTCTACCTGAGACATCCACTGCTAATTTTAAAGAGTGACCACAAATTATGGCAAAATTGTGTTGTAACCACCTACTGTGATTATATTTTAGTTTGCAGGTTTGAAATTTGCTTTTGGGCACTTTTAGAAATTATTTATTTTACGTAAATAAGACCTTACAGCAGAAATTAAACTACACATTGGCTTAACTTATGTAATCTTAGGTCCCGATAGTAGTTAATGTAGTAGAAGATTTCGTTACGGATAATTACCTGATAAGACTTAAATCGAATTACTAAACTTTCCCCCAATTTAAAGGTTGTTGCAAGGATTAATTTTTGAGATTAAACAAGTTGTTGCTTGACGTGTTTGTGAATCCCC
>NQII01002928.1:63345-99241 GCA_002778355.1 Clitarchus hookeri | reverse complement strand
TAGCGAGAGGGGTGGGGTGGGGGTTTCCGGGGCTCTCCCTAGGTAAATGGAATTATAGATTGTGATCGTCGTGTGAAGCTAGTATAACTTGTAGGCTGTATTTAATGCTACCGCTCGTTGAAGAGTTGTTTGTTCATCTATAAGGTAAGAGTGGGTTACGGACCTGCAAAATTTTATTTTAAATGGGCGAATTAGTCAGAATAAGACGAGTGCATTAGGTAATTTTGATTTAGTTAAGTACTTTCAAGAAATTAATTTTAGGACATCTTGTTTCTAGCGAATTGGAAGCTGTTTAAAATTATTTTACCAAAAGGGCGTTTTCGAATTCTTTCTCACGTTTAAAGAATGTTTGATTGAGCTGTATCTCAAAATGATGATGCAGCCTTAAAAGTGGTAGCTATAACGTGAGCGTACCAAGCATATTTTACCACTGGACTAGGCTTTTAAAAGAAACTGTTACCGCAGTCCCCCTCTTTTTTCCTCTTGTACGCCCACGTCACCGTTTATCATCACTGGGACGCTACTCCCTCAACGTGAGGGAATTGTAAGCCCTTGTGAGGGCACTTTGTGGCGGTTTTAGTTTTGTTCAAGCGGATTCTAAGCCAAAATATGGCAGTTATGTGGAAGGATGTTGAGGTAAGGCTTGCTGACAAGGTACGATAAAAAAAAAAATAATAAATTTTAATGTATACCCACGCCCAAAGTGCGGGGTTTATAAACCACGCAACAAACTTAAGAATGCAACGACGCAATGCAATTAAAAGTGCATGATGGAAGACTACCAACAATGGAAAATACCCAAACAAGTACAAAATAATTATCATTATGCTATTTATTTGTTTATATATATATATAGAGTGGAGTCTCGGTTAACAGCCACCCTATTAACCTTGAGTTTCTGTTAACCGTCAGTAAACTGTCACAAGTAAAATAATAAAATTGGATACAATAAACAAATTTAAACTAAAAATGTAATAACTTTTTCTCGCTTCATATTGGATCAAATTAAGCATGTTATTGAGTGGAACAATACATATACTGTACTGTAATACATATGCCCAGTAAAAATACATTGTGTGCGGTGCAGAATATGAATTACACACCTTTGTGTTGTGAATATTCGGGACAAGCATTGACCGCCAGTGATCTTGTGTGTGTGGGCTTGGCGCCCCTGTCTTTGTGGTAGTTACTACATAACCTCTCTCTGTTATGGCCCCTAAATTTATTACATACGTTTTCTTATATGTGTGTTTTCTATCTTCTTCCCCATATCCAATAACATGTTATGGACCCAGTGCATCCGCAGTAAAAGTGTCAACAGTTTGTTCAGTGACGAAAAAAAAATCCGTCGCGAAAAAATGAGCTTCAACTCGGCTCTCCCTCAGATCGAAAAGCTAAAGGGACGCGAGAATTTTGATACCTGGAAGTTCGCGGTCAAAACTTATCTCGAGCACGAAGATTTATGGGGATCTGTGACTGAGGAAGACACAGATAAGAAGAAAAATGTCAAAGCCCGGACGAAGATAATCTTATTAATAGATCCGATCAACTATGTCCACGTTCAAGACGCCACAACAGCCAAGGAAGCGTGGGATAAACTATCGTCAGCCTTTGAAGATAGTGGACTCGAACGAAGAGTGTCTCTCCTACGAATTTTGACCACGACCCGCCTCGAAAATTTTTCATCCGTCGAGGAGTATGTGAATAAAATTATCTCAACAGCGCACAAATTGAGAGCCGTCAAAATGGAGGTTAGTGACGAATGGGTAGGCACGATAATGCTCGCCGGTTTACCTGCAAAATACAGCCCAATGATCATGGGATTTTCGAGTCCTGGAATTCAAATCACTGCTGATTCCATTAAGATGAAATTGCTCCAGGATATTTCTGATTTTTGTCATGATTCGGGTGAAAAATCCGCTGCCATGTTCTCAAAACAGAACCGAGGTCCAATTAAGTTGGCCACGCGAAAGCCAAACCCTTCATTCAGTTCATGCAACAATAGTTACAAACACCAACAATGCAAATGCCCGCGTTGTTACAAATGTAATGGGTTTTACGGACATATCGCATGTGATAGGGTTCCGGATGATGATAATGGTGATAAATNCGTTGTTACAAATGTAATGGGTTTTACGGACATATCGCATGTGATAGGGTTCCGGATGATGATAATGGTGATAAATGTCAAAACAAAAACAAATCAGAGCGTTCAGTGTTCACGGCCCTGTCAGTGCAGTGTTCTCCAGAAGAAAACGAGTGGTCTCTTGACTGGCTGTTCCGTTCATTTGGCCAAAAATCAGAACTGTTTTGTGAACGACGTCAGGCCCGCAAAGGTCGGCTTCAGCACCGCGAATCATCAAGGTAGTATGAACTCTAATAGTGTTGGTGACATAAAATTACCAGTTAAGGTTGATGTAAACGNGGCCCGCAAAGGTCGGCTTCAGCACCGCGAATCATCAAGGTAGTATGAACTCTAATAGTGTTGGTGACATAAAATTAACAGTTAAGGTTGATGTAAACGATGTTTATCACGTTCCTGTGTTGAGAGTCAATTTGCTTTCGGTCAGCCAAATTGTGAACAGTGGGAACTCGGTTGTTTTCGACTCTAAAGATCCGCGAGTTCTTGATGCAAACAATGAAGTTCTGTCTTTTCCTGACAGTGAGTCTAGATCTACTAGAATTCTAGAGCTCATACACTCAGATATAGCAGGACCATACACAAGATTCTTTCTCTGGGTCCCGGTACATGATTACGTAGTTTGTGTACAACCTACGTATGTCCTTTGTAGAATCGTTCCGTCTTCCTCACCGCACTACCGGAATTCCTAGACGCTCATCCGCCCTCTCATTCGTACAGTCAGTTCAGTAGCGGTAGTCACTTAGTCAGCAAGTCATTGTCCTCAGTTTGTTTTCAAAGTGAAGTGTGTTTGAAAATGTCTGAGAAATGGAAACGTGTTGTATTGGGACTTTGTCAAAACTTGAAATTATAAAACGACTCCGTAAAGGAGAAAGCGCGACGAGTATCGCTCCGCTATATGGAATCGGGCGGACGACAGTAAATGATATTAAGAAAGATGCAGATAAAATCAAAAGTCATGTTTCAAAAATGCAAACGACAGACTGAGATCTCAAACTAAGAAAAACGATGAAGCCAGCAAAACTGGACCAACTGGATACAGTAATGTATCAGTGGTTCATTCAAGCCCGCAGTCAAGGGATACCAGTTTCCGGGCCCATAATAATGGCTAAAGCTATCGAGATGAACAAGAAGCTTGATGGGGATCCTTCATTTAAGGCTAGTACAGGTTGGCTGGATAAATTTAAGGGTCGACATGGCGTAAGGCAGTTGGACAAATCGGGTGAAAAACTAAGGCGCTGATAGTACAGTCATTGTAGAATATCAGGAAAAACTAATGAAAGAAATAAAAGATAGAAATTTGGCCAGAGAGCAGGTTTACAACTGTGACGAAACCGGCCTAAATTGGAAAGCAGTTCTCGTGAAAACCTTAGCCTCCTTATCGGAAAAATCTGCACCTGGTTTTAAAATGCAAAAAGACAGCATAACTGTCATGGTGTGTGCGAATGCAAATGGTAGACATAGGTTTCATTCACTAATCATTGGGAAATCTAAAAAGCCTCGAGCTTTCAAAAATATGAATTTAAACGTCTTACGTGCCAAATATTATGCCCAAAAAAGTGCCTCGATGAGCCAGGATATATTTAATGAGTGGTTCCACAGTGTCTTTGTGCCAAATGTAAAATCACATTTAAAATTGATCGTCTTGCCTGGAGAAGCCATGTTATTAATGGACAATGCGCCAACTCATCCTTCTCATGACTTACAAAGTGATGATGGAAAAATTACGTGCCACTTTTTGCCTGCTAACACTACCCCACTAATTCAGCCGATGGATCAGGGTATTATTGAAAGCATGAAGCGACGTTATCGAAAATGCTTTACTCAAAAAGTTGTTTGCGTTGAGGATGAATTAATAAGTGTATGGCAGTTTTGGAGGTCATACATTATTAAAGACGCAAATTTTAATGTCGCTGAAGCCTGGCAAGATGTACCAGAAGAAACGTTAGAAAAGGGCTGGAACAAACTGTGGCCTGAGACTGTAAACTAGAATGCGGCCATAAACGTATCTGGAAATTATGAGGAAATTTTACTTCTGTGTCAAGGGATCCCAGGTGGAGAAAACACGTCAATAGGTGAAGTAAGTGAATGGCTTGGAATTGACAGGTTTGACGGAGGCTTTGAAATATTAAATGATGAGGAACTTGTATTAAGTGCAACACAGGAGGTAGAATGTTTAAGTGAAGAAGAAGAGGATGATACACTCAAGGATTGCCCCACAATAATTAGCCACAGCGACGCTGAAAACATGTTTTCCAAGTGCATTGAATGGTACGAGCAACAAGAAGAGGCAGACACTACACAGATATTANTGTTTTCCAAGTGCATTGAATGGTACGAGCAACAAGAAGAGGCAGACACTACACAGATATTACTCCTACGTAAGATGCGCGACACGGCAGCAACAAAAGACCATGGAGTATTACAACAAAGGAAAATGACAGACTATTTGAGGTAGGATTATACTACTGAACATATACGTAATAGTACTGTATTCAATTTAGTTATTTTATCAACATAATAAACAGAAGTCTACAATATTTAATATCAGATACATACTGTGCTGTAAATACTTCTATTGATTGCTACCTGTTTAAAACATAGTGCTAAATATTGTATATCTTATTATCGCTAGTATCCGTCGTGTCTTTGAGAAAGGGGGCGGGGGGGGGCATTTCTATTGTCCGTCAATTCTCTCAACCGTCACGGTGACGGTCCCGATACTGACTGTTAACGGAGACTCCACTGTGTGTCTATATATAATAATGCAATAACTGAAAATCATAACTTTCTGTATGAGTGCAAATTAATTTTGCAATCGATCACTGCTAATTTAGAAGTTGAAAGTTTGGCCAACTTTTACGTTGCGACCTTGCATCCTGCGTAGGTTATAAGCTGTATCTCTGAAATGTGTTAGTTCGGCTACGTCTTTGCGTTTCTTGTTTAGTTTATAAACCCAGCCTTGTGAGCAAAAGAAGCGTTGCTGGCATAGCTTTTATTTTATTTAGGAAACAAAATAATTTTACTGCTATCTGGAGATGGTTAGACTGTTGTTTTATTTCTCCTGCAGTCAGCGTTAAGATTAATTACTAATATGCTCGCACAGAGTGTATATTATTAAGGGGTATCCCTAGTAAATAACTTTAAACACCTCAAGGTCATGTCTGTTCATAGGGAAGGCCCTCTCAAGGTTGTGATGTGCATTTGTTGGATGCTGACTTTCTCACATGTTATATCTGCAACAGTAAGACATTATTACGTGCGATGTAAGCTAATGGATTAACCTACAGATGCCACTTTGTACTTTTCTCCTTCCCATTAACGAAACTGTTCAGAAATTTGCATTTTTAACCATTTTCACTTTTTTNTGCCACTTTGTACTTTTCTCCTTCCCATTAACGAAACTGTTCAGAAATTTGCATTTTTAACCATTTTCACTTTTTTATTTATTTTTTTTTCTCTCTGTCAGTGTACACTTTAGAAAAATTAAACAGTGGTGGCTGTACACATTAGATTTTTATCTTTCTTGGAAAACAGTTTTATTCTCAGAACCTTTATTTACTGTAATATGTGTAACCACTGATTTTACCAGGAAGTCCCCTTAAATATTAAGAACACTCAGTATTAAGTAATGTGTTTATAAATTGTTCAAAATGTTCTCAAAATGAGAAGAAAAATTTTAATTAAAAAATTAATNAGAAACAAACCTTTAAAATTAGATACATAGCCTATTAAAATCATTCTTGAAAAATCAAATATAAGGGATGCACATCTGAAAGCTCTGCCTGAGATCTAAGTATATGCACTTTGTGTATTCTTCCACAATATTGTCGCCTTCCAGGGGATGCGAACCCCTGGTAAACAGTTCCTCGCCAGCTGCGGTTGAATTTAATCCAAATTGCCCATACGTCAGCTGCTCGCAGTGTCTGTCTCAGATCTACAGGGCGGTTCCCTCGTGGCGGCCGGCGAGGCCTTAGCGACCGCAACTCGCCCTGTACCGGCAGCTACACACACACACACACTGTTATCCTTCGCAGTGCAGTTGGCCTCGCCGCAAGCCTGGGTAGTTTCGAAAACAAGGAGCGCAGAGTATGATTATTACAGGACTTCATTAACTACATATACATACAATCACCACGTGGTGCATTTCGTTTGGCGTCCTAGTCAGCCACACCGGTCTCCGACATAGATCGTGCTCAGCGATTAACGTAATACCGACAACACCGTCCACCACGTGGTACAGGATTCAAACATTTTATGGGGTATACCCCTAATACCATATGCATAAAGTTTTTCCAGAAGTAGACCATGGTGTACATCATCAAATGCTTTTGTGAGATCTGCAAATATTCCTACTGTTTGTTTTTTTTATTTTCAAAGGTTTTTATAATTTTTATTTATGAAACGGTCTTTTACAGGTGTGTCCGAAGTCAGATTGTTTTTTTTTTTTTTTTTTTTTTTTGCGAGATTTCTTACTTATGTGGTTATTTGTCTTACTTTAGTTTTGTCTTATTAAAGTGCGTCGGTATGGTTACGACGACACGCGCGACGGTTCGGCTGAACATTTCGTGCCTTTAGCGTGTTTATCTTAATGCTGTAGAAATTGTTGGCATCGTTCTTCGCCCGTTTTCATAAAAAAACAAATATTTCCAATTAAAAACCGAGATGTTTTTAAAGTACGGAATTAGTTTCATTCGAGTTGTCGCAACTAATCCCGCTTCAAAAAGTTCCGGACCCTTGTTATTTGCGGAGTTGAGAAGTAAACAAAGGGGCATCGCTGTGTGTTTGCCATTGTTCAGGAACGCAAAGTTTGTTCACATTGAATTACAGCGTGGTTGAACTCGAGTTAGTGATGTGCTTATAGCAGTCGTACGTGGGAAATTTAAAGTAGCGTTTACTGCATTCACGGATATGAACCCCTAACCGAAATTATATGTCACGCAGACGAGAATATATTTCTCTGTTCATAAGTATGTTTCGCTATCAATGAATAATCCTAACCAATGCAAATTATAAATAGGATGTTTGTGATTTGTCCATTCTTATAAAATAACCTAATTCCAATACTCAGGTTGCATTCACATTCAGTCCTAACATAGCTTGCCTTGGGAGATTTCTTGTTTGTAGTCTTTGTAAATGAAATAATAAATTGACCTAACTTTGAGTCCTGAAGATTTATGCTCTACATTATTAATTTGCATTTTTCGTTTCGAAGCTAAGAAGTTTTTAAAATTCTGCTAATCTACGTTTTAGTTAGAGATTTTTTGTGGATGTAAAAAAAAATCGAGTAGCGTCAATCTATGGAACGTTTCTATTGCTTAAAATAGGTGCATTTCTTTTATATTTTTTATTTGATGCATGCTTGTGATCTTTTATAAAATAGATTTTGCTAAGTATCATTTAAAATTAATGAATTTTCAAATTTTTCTGCAAAGGTTTTCATTTTTTTTCTGCATCCAAAGCACCTAAAATCATTATTTTATTATGCTGTTATGCAAAACTGCAATCTAACCATTTTTATGCAAGGAAAGAGTACATACAAGTAATGTCTAAAAGTTGAATGGTATTTCATACAAATGTAAAATAATGAGTTTTTTGGTGACCAGCACGATAGGCTATGTAGAATGTGTGTGTTTTGAATGTATGTGTGAAACTCAAATTCCTGTGCCTCAAAAACTAACAACGGGTTTTTTTTTCTCACAGGAGACATCAAACAAGGAAATATATTGTCAACCATGTCAAAAAGGGAAGAACGTCTGGAAAATGGAAACAAAGTTTTGGGTGACTTATGTTGCGCACTGCCAAAAGTTACTGTAAATGGTGGTGAGGCAGAAACACAGACAAGAAATATTTTGAAATCTTTGATCGGCAAACCCAAAGGACTCGGTAAAGAAGAAGAGCTTTGTTGGGAGAAATTGAAATTGCTGCAGTGCCCATTTAGTTGGGATGATCTACACAAAATTAAAATTGATGTTGATGAGACAACATTTGGTAAAAGCAATTTGCGAATTGCATATATCGTGGAGAAAGTGAAACAAATTGAAGAAGGTGATACAGTCGAGTACAGAAAGTCAGTCTTAAATGTTGCACTGGTTTACGAACATTTCTGTAACGGCAGCAAAATAAATTCCCTGGCCGCGTTGCGTGAAACGGACGCACTTTTGGATTCGTCCAACCCAGGCGGTGTTTTAAGCAAGTATGTTACGGACATCAAGGCCGCGTTGCAGCACATCGTTCTGGCGTGCAGAGCTTACGTGCAGTTTTATTCTCGTGAGCTCGGCGAAATGGAGCGCACAGTCTCGAAGATAACGCAGTTTGAAGACTTGAACGACGTGTGCAAAGCGGCCGTCTACAGCATCCACGGAGCGACCCTGATGGAGTACGGCGACAAGGGTGACATCGCAGCGGAGCAGCACATCAGGAAAGCTCTTGCTCTCGACCCAAACCAAGGGGAATTGCATTTCCTGCTTGGAAGGTGCTTGGGGAAAGTTCGTCGCAAAAATTTCTATTTCCAGGCACCTGCCCACGAAGAACTGAAGGAACTCGAAGAAGCAATGAATATGAACCCAGAGAATGTACAATACATGATTTTCCTTGCGCAGGCATACAGAGAGAGCGCGTTTATAGTTTATAGTGAGCACCGCCAGCGTGACATTTCGTCAAATATTAAAGAAGTAATTGATAAAATGAATAAGAAATCTTGGGAGCTCTATAGGTAAGTACTATCGTAGAATACATACTGTTAATTTTTAAGAATGCAATTTGAATGAAAATTGTTTTTGCAAGTATTTACCACTGAAAACCATTTGACAAGATTAAATATTATTAATTTCTATAATTTGAATTCAATTTCATGAACATGGAGTTATTTCATGTTCACATAAGTCAGTTGTAGCCTATTCTATTAAAAAAAATACCAACTTGGAAGACTTAGTACAATTGTTTAAACACAGACAAACTCAAATATAACTGCAGGTAGCATATTATGAGTACCTGCAACTCAAATGTTACCACAAAAGTAATTCACTGAAGAAAATTTATGTATTTTATCTCTTAAAGTCTGTCTGCCCACTGTAGTGGACAGTTTCGTCCCCATACTCCATTTTGTTTATATCATATTTTATAATATTTCAATATATTTTATTCTGTTATATTATATAATGTTATATGAACTATTTATATTTGATGTAGGTCTATTATTTATATATAATTATCATAGATTTTCGTTATGTGAAAAAAAAAAAATTAAAAAGAAAAGATTAGTTTGAATACCAAATATCATTAATTTTAATATATAAAATGGTAGTGGTGTTGAAAGGGTTAAAAAAATATTACAAATTCCAGTTTTGTGATTAAATGTGTATATACGCTTTACTTTAACATCATGTTACAATTCCCGTCAATAATACTTAAATAAGTTTGGTGGTTAAAGAATCGAATAAAGAAAATTTACATGTTATCAACTGACATTTTTTGAGGGGATTTGAGATGCGTGATAACTTGGAAAGGCAAAGTGGCAGCAAATTTGATATCCCTTGTGATATATATTGTTTGCTAAATAAAATTTTATAAAACTTGGTCATTTTTAGGTAAAATTTGGATGTGTAAGGACCGTAGAGTTATTATGAAGTAGAGTGCACATTCAAGTTGTGTAGTACGTAATCATCCTCAGTGTTCGAACGTTGGACTGCTTTCTTGCCAGGAGCATGGGTGTGACATGACTGTCGAGTTCAGGGCTCTGGCGATGACTAGAGGTTTCACTACAAAGTTTCAAGGTTCAAAATGATGCTTTGTACCTAAAGATTGAGTACGCCTTCAAATGACCAAGTATTATAAAGTTTATTTATCGGACTGTGCTTCGACACGTTTGTATAATTCTTGGACTTTTCCCGCTTCTTGAAAAAAAAATTTCTGCAAAAAAAAAAATTGCACTCTGTAATATACATGATTCTGTGAGATTGTAAAATGATTTCCCCACGTTGCTGCATCTGCTGCCACGAGAACTCCCATCATTTTTATAAACAATTCCAATGGAAAATTGACAACTCAACAATTATGTACACAATTCATGATAGAAAACCAGGTAGCACATGGATAATTGTAACATAATGGATGTAACGTAATTTATGTGCGTGTGTAACAGAATGTGTTTTCGTCTGTGAACGCTACAGATAATCTGGAATTGAATCAAAATTATGAAGGTGAAAAATCTAGAAATTTTGATTGAATCATATCATTAATTATGTTTGTGTTATTACTTCTAAGCAATGTAATTAATGTTAATGAGACTTGGATTTCCTGGCAGGGAGGCGCTGAAGCTCAAGCCAAACTGCCCACACGTCAACATGCGGTGCGCCCAGGGCCTCATGAAGCTGGGGTACCCGTACAAAGACCTGGCGCTGGTGAAGGAGTGCTTGGACAAGGCGCTGCAGCGGTCGCCAAACAACGCCATGGCGAACCACATGCTAGGGAAGTTTTACAATTGGCACAAGAAGAACACGGCCGAGGCGAGGAAGTACTTGAAGCGGGCAAGTGAACTGGGTGCGTTTGGGGCCTTCATGGATTTGGTCCGCCTGGAGTATCTGGAGGATCGAAATGGCTACGACCCTGTCGCCGACATGGAAATGGCCCTCAAAAAATATGAAGATGCGCCTTACCAGCAGGAGTTGTTATTACAGATAGGCTCGTATCATCTGTTCATCAAGGATGACATTGCGGCCGCTTTCAAGTACTGGGAGAGGGCCATTGATGAAGATCCAGACAACTGCAAATTAAAAGTAAGTAGCAAGCTGCAATGTTTTAAGACAGCAAGGAGGTTTCGAAACAGGAAAGTGTGGCGTATCTACAATGTTTGCCAACCGTCCCGTGTTGTGCAAAAAATTCCATCCCCTGGGGTTAAAGGAGTTATCCCGTATGGACGTAGGACAGGATCTTAATGAAAAAGAACATGTTAGTAATTCACGGCTTCCGCTCTAATCGGTCGCAGGTACAGTAGATTCTTGTTTTAACACACATCAATAAACGCCGGGCATTTACACTAAGTAATGAAATAAAGTCTTTATTTTTAAACTGTTACGTGGGCTCTATGAAATTTTGGCACAATTTTAGTAAAGAAAGTTAATTGTAATTACAAAGAAATATGTTGTAAACAGTGACAATAAAACTGTACCTTCTAATATTTGATAATATACAAATAAAATCCTGTAAACATAAAGTATTGCACAGTTTGCAATTAATATACACTGCTCACTTACTGGTGGAGTTTCCTTTGAAAAAATATCCGAGATGTTTAATCCTGGTCTTCATGGGGGAAAAAACTGCACTTTGACACACAATTTCTAGATTTTTTAGAAGTCAAAATTTACCAAATATGGTTTTTACGAGGGTAGTGATTTTACAAATTCATTTTTGTAGGGGTATTTACTGTGTATTTTGAGTACCAAAATGTATTCACGGCTACCAATCTATACTTTATGTTTTGATGTGTGAAAGAATTCAAGATGGTGCTATATGTCAACACATGTGGATTGATGATGTTGCGTGCAGACAGCAAGATTCATATACATTGATATACAGAATGTGAGACTGCAATCAGTATGGTTTTTAATGGATCATATTGGTAAACAATACCTGATTTAGTTTGGAAATGGTTGAAATTCAATACCTTTATGTAAAGCATGCATATGGACATTTAATTAATCCCATTTTAAAAGACACTAGGTTAAATAATGTCCGCTGTACTGAAATTTAACGTAACTTCTGTGTATGCATATTTATTTGAAAAGCGAAACATCTTCTGAATACATTTCTTCAAAGTTATTTGTTACCTTTAAGTATTGTGATTTTGGCTAAATATAGTTTTACTTTTATTCAGCGTATAATCCTTGGCTGTAGTTATTAGCTATAGCTCACACTCTAAA
Source organism: Clitarchus hookeri (assembly GCA_002778355.1). Lineage (NCBI taxonomy): Eukaryota > Metazoa > Arthropoda > Insecta > Phasmatodea > Phasmatidae > Clitarchus > Clitarchus hookeri. Next base: position 87,181 of record NQII01002928.1, on the reverse strand, counting down.
TGGCATGGTTCCATTGTATAGTGAAAATGTGATGTGTAAAAATCAACAGTCTCTGCATTTCATTCCATGTACAGGCCAATCTCATTACAAACAAAGATTTGTTGTGCAACACATATTTTAAATCCCTAAGCATACTTAGTGTTATTGCCACTGTCCTACCACCATTATTGAAGTGCAATGTGTTCAAGCAAGCTTAGCCAACAATTGCATTTGTGGATTATTTCTTTAGTTTCTGTCAATGATGGGTTTGTGTAGTGCAGTCGCACCAGAATTCTCTTGTCAGAGTAAGAGAGCAAACAGATTTTAGTGGAATGATGATTGTGCAGTATTCACCCAGGTTTGGTGGGTTTGGCAAAACTTTACTAAAGTAGATCAAAGGAATGCTATGATTAATTCGTTGGATTCGGTTGCACAGTTTCTATAAATCCCCTTGATTGTTCACTGCTGTAGCATTTGGAAACAACAGAATGTTTCAGTTGTGCACTCGTATCTAAAGTATTAAGTTTTCGTTACAGTGTTGAACATTCTTTTGCTGTTGCACGCATCTCATCCACCAAATAATTGAACGGTGGCAAGAACTCTTAATCCCTTGGTGAGCATGCGCATATATTTATGAGCGAAAAAATGAAATGGTGCATAGAGCATGCTCGTATATTTGCGTTTTAACTTTGTTCTGAAGAACAAGCGCATTTATTTACGTTGATGCGGGCGTTTCAATTTTTTTATCACTGCTACCACCTTTCGACATAAAAAGTTACCATTTGTAGAAATATCAGCATTTAAATTTTTAGTTTCGTTTGAACTGTTTGTTTATTTATTTGTGGAAAAGTAATTATTTATTTATTTATTTTACAAGCCCCTAGCCTCAGGTATACTAGATAGTTTTGTATAATCAGAATATCACCTCTAAATTTATAATTACATTATTTTGGCTTGTTAACTTTTTATGTTTTGAGAGTTCTATTTCTTTTATTTGTTAAGTGAGAAATGAGTTCATATATCTTTGGCAATGTTAATTTTATTTTGTATCATTGTTTTTTTCTTTGCATTTCCACCTGGTGTTATCCAGCAGTTTTGGCCACGGAGAACGGTGTTAATTACACTATGACGTGGAAGGAAGTGACGTCTTTTAGGAATTTCCCATGTAATTAGCACCATCATGTGAATCCCGTGTACTAATGACACACTCCTCAGACACCATGATGAGCAGATCAGTAAGATTTTGTCTGCAAGATTTGCCTATATTATTTTTAATTACCGCCCATCGTAAGAGTATGGTGTTAGAGAGGCAACAAGCTGCTTTTAATATGTGGAGCATGAAAGAAGAGGCCCGAGCCGCATTGTAATTTAATTAGTTTTGGAGTGTCTTCCGAGAACTTCAGCTGCCATCTCCACCAACATAAGTAAGATATACAAAGGCTGGGTAATGTGTGCAACTTCTTACGTTTTGAGAGCTACAGACTGTTTTGTCATTTTAATTTGTTTTGGACACACAATAGATGTGGGAAGTGTGTAATGTTGTACTATATGTATTTATTTTTTTCAGGTAATTCAGTGTTATAAAAATTTCAATAATGAAGAAAAAGTGAAAATTTGCAAAAATATATATATATATTGTAAATAAAAAAATTCTTGCACATACAAAAATATTAAAAACCTTGCTCTGTGGTACATACTTAAACATTAAAAACATTGCTCACCAAAGAGCAAATTAAGGGTTTTTAAAAAATATCTTTGTTAGCATGGAGCAATAACATATGAGAGATTGTGCTGCTACATTCAATTTGTATGCCACAGATGTAAAACAAAATTAAAAACTTTAAAACTTGGTTGGAATGTCTTAAGTGCGCGCACCTAGCGAGTTTGTCCGTGCGTGTGACCCCTTAAACCACGAATAGAAGTGGTGACTGATGCTGTCCTCTCACCTCCCTGCGCACCACGTGCCCCCCACATGTGCATAACTTGCTAAATGTTGCGCGCGTAGCAACAGTGATACCAGACTGTTTCATATACGAATGTGGAAGCAGTAACAAGTAAACAGATTACGTATCCTTCCATCATCACACGGTTTCCACCTGACTGCCAAAACATGTTTCCACGCATTGCTTGCCACTTGAACCATTCGACTCAAACTGTGAGTTGGTGCAGGACACCATGGTATCAGGAAGGTTCACACACCTGTCGAGAAAGTTTCATTGTAGAGCGACACACTGCCCCGTCGAGAGGTGTCCTAGTGTGGCGTGCCATTATCGGACCCTGTATAGATTGCGAATTTGGTTTAACGTATTTAATAAGATGTTAATTGTGGTTCTGATGCTGTCGCGGTTAGAACGTTACAGCATATATGTGATACTGAAAGTATTACGAATTCAGGGAAATTGTTAGTTAGCACATTATCATTCTAATAATAAAGTATTTCATCTTTAAATATGGCATCAGATCATCAAAAAGGTGAGATCTGGTAGTTTACTGACCGGACATGCAATGAGGCTATTTATAAATGAACTGCAGTACCTCCTGCGCCTGGATGGCAATATATTACAATCTGATGCATATTATTTTCCGCAAAAATGATACTGCTGCAAAACTACATGTGGTTTTAATACATAAAAAAACATTTATCTTTGCCTTTTAGCTGGAGTGGGAAGGGACGTGCGAGAAACAAAATGGTGAGCAGAATCACTGCACATGAAAATGTTGCATTAAAAATATATTGCGAGCTCACAGAAAATATAGAACTCATGGAATTTGTTTGTATATTTGTATTTTACATGTGAAAAAGTTTTTTCATGGGTGCGTGGCTTCCGAAGCGAGCAGCACGTTCTGGCCAACAGATGGCAGCATAGTCGCCTGTTCCACTATTGTATCCCAAAAGTATGTATCACGTCCTTCAAAAAGTAATTGTTTCATCTCTTACAGCTTCAAAATGAAATATATTACGCCAAATTAATGTAGCATTGAAATAAAATAATATTTAAATATAATATGTTGCACAAGTTTCCTCGGAAAAGTGATATGGTGGTAAATGCTGCAGTGGCACTGATAGTGTGTGTGATGCATCATTTTTAAGCTTGAAATTCTTTGTTGATAAATTCCCAGTTACAAAATACTCCTTATAAAGGTTGTAATGTTACGAGATGTGCCAGGTGTGGGACAGTCAAACATTAGCTCGCCTAACTCAGTATGCAGGAGCAGCACAAAATATATACTTCACAGGAAACAAGCAAGAACGAGATGAGAATCACTGTGTTGATTATTCTGCAGCTGTAAAAACACACGAATCGCGTGGATATTTACAAAGGCGTGAGAGATAATAAACACACTACCAGCGCCCTGAACGAATGAAGGTTTAGGTTGTCCAACATACAATGGAAAAGGATAGTGGCCGCTGCCAATGTGAGTCGCAATCGCGACTCGTGTGTACTCTTCAAACGTCCATCATGTTACCGTACTACTATTTTACAGACCGAGTCATTACTCTTGCATGACTGCAGGCGTTTCTATAAGTATCTTTTCAACGCTTTATTGCACCACAGACAACTGCCCAGTCGGGGCGTCGTGTGATGTGATCATATCTAAAAATAGCACACACACACCTTGCAACACGGGCGTGTATCTCATCATGTAGCCACGGTGCACCCTCGTCATCCTACCTATATTGCACCATACTGCGCATTCTTAGCTTACTAATAAAAGAAAAAGGTGTTACATCATCTTACAANCCCCCTTTCTCAACCTTCTGGTTCCAATACACTGTATCTTATTTTACCTTCACTAATGGGAAAAATTCCCCTCTTTTTGACTCTCCAAAGTAGACAGATATGCGTGCACCATTAAGTAAAACAGTCCCAAAGGCTTTTAAATCAGTTCATACACATAACATACAACTTACCTGTCAGGTGACGCCATAGTTTTATTGCTTGAATGTACATATACTTTGTTATATTAGGTATCATACAAATTGTAACTAATGATGTGTCTTTACACATGCGCCAACTCACCTCAACTAGGTTGACAAGTAAATTTTTTCATTCACTGTGTTTACGGCATCATTTAATAAAGTACTCGGGTATGATGAGAAACAATTTACGGAAGCGTGGTTTGATATACAGAATTCAATCTCTTTGCTTTTGTTCTGTTTTAGATGCACAAGTGCATTTTTCAGAAGATGTTGACACCCGTGAATGTTTATGAACTACTGTGCGATGAAGCACGCCTTGCTCTGGCGTCAGGCGAGGCAGAAGGGAAGGAATCCTTGTACGAAGAAATAATAATGAAGTGCAAGCAACACCACCCAGAGTGCTGCGCAGCATCGCCGTTACCTCGTCGGAAACTGGCGCTAGAAGAGGCAGCTGCAGAAAGTGCCCGCTATCGGCCACGAACGCAAGAGCGTGGCAGAGAAAGGGGCATGAGAGGTGTCGGACGCGGCAGCAAACCCCAGTACCGATATACATTCCAGTGATTGTAGCTAGGGTCAGCATTGATTTTAATTACGTACAAGATTACATTTTCACAACCCTAGTATAATGTATTGACACTCGATAGCATATATTGTTTCTCATAACACAAAACTGTGTACATTTATCTCATAAAAATATCTTTACAAGCGTCACAATTGTTTTACGTCAGTGTGCTATATATCATCATGTAGTCCTTCTGAAGCTCTTAGTTCAAGGAGCGTTTGTTGTTTTAATGGTTTTTATGTAAAAGATCTGTTGATAAATTTCATTTTACAGATGACTACTGGAAATGTCCAGGCAAACACAGCAATGAATGATGAGTGCGATTTGTTGGACAATGAGGCTACAGTTGGTGTGCAATTAAGTGGTCATACACATTGGAACATTGTTTTTGTGCCATATTAACAACATTGTTCGCTTGTATTAAAGTATATTGAAACAAATTATTTATTTGAGTTCTTAATGTAGTTCAGGTGGTTTTCAGTAGTGGACTAGTAACGTTTCGTGAAATACCATATGACATAAGTTTTTTTATTGGTGTGTGCTGGACTAATCATTGTCCCAATTCATGACTTACGAATGTTAGGGGTGTGTGAATAATTTGCACTCCCATTTGGAGTGGTTGTATAGCTGTACCGGCCTTTATGAACTTTGAATGCTTTCCCTTATAATCAAACAAGCGCATCTGAAAATGAAAACCTCAATAGAAAAGATGCCCAACTTCCACTGTTTTTCAAAGAAAGTTTGTAGTTTTTGTTCCACGCTCCACCCTGCGGAGATAGTAATCACCAGCTGACATCGAGAGGGTCTGGTTTCACAGTTGCGCGCCCAGCGCCCATCAAGACGAGGGGGGGTCAAGCTAATATTACATGATGCCTGCTGTTGCACTTGGTCTTGCCGAAGCTTGTACCAGGCCTGGTGCACGAGCCACAGTGAAAGATTTATATTACACGACAACCGTTGGCGTACTAGCATGACACCCTCTGTGGGTGCGCAGTGCCTGGGTTTTAGAAAATATGAATGGCATTCGAAGAACTGCTACTAGACATAAAATTAAACTAGCTAGCACATTTTAATATTGCTATAGTACTGTTGGGCGTTACACCAGCTGGCAATGACTTGATGTAGTTTCATTCTATTTACTTGGAAACAATGTGAAGTCGCTAGGGTACACGTATTTGTAATTTAGATGGAAATTATTATTCTTTGCCAAATATAGGTTTTTCTTTACGTACAAAGTTGTCCGCAGGTCACCATTTTGTTTTGCAAAAGAACTATTTTTTTGTTTAGAGCTCATCACTTGACTATCAACAACCTTACGCTAAATGCTTTTCCATACATCTGCAGAAATTTGGCAGAGCTTTCCTTGACATGTTACTCATATTCATTTGACGATGTTCATATAAGAGATCAGTGCAGTGAAGCATTTACAGAAAGAGACATATTCTAGTGGTCCCATATGATGAACACATACTTTTGCCGGTAATTCGAGAGAGATTTTAATGCGATTGTACTGAAAATGTAAACTTTTATATTTCTGCATCTGGACACGGATAATACCAACCAACATGGCGTCACATCAAAGTTACGCTGGAACGCGAACTAACAGCGCTATTAGTAACAACGCAAGCCAGTTTCCCAAGAGTTTGTATATTTGCAAACGTTGTAACGTAGTGTTTCATCACGGTGGGGGGAGGTGCTAGGTAGTTTTGATATAATATGAAATAAGTTTCATGGAAAGCTACGTTAGGTAAAATTGCTATTGAAGATACCGTATTTACCCATGTATGACGCGCACATTTTTTACATGAATTAGGCTCTCATAGAAACAGGGTGTGGGTGGTATGGTCAGATGCCAATTGAGACTTTTTGCACAGTGGTAGCACAGTGGTATATGCCGGCGCATGCTTGTTCACACAATACCTATATACGTGATTTGTTTATTATGCTCCTAAAGATGGAAACATACAGTACTTAACCTTTCTATGTGCAATAATTTTTCAGTGGAAGTCTACTAAAGAAAACAGGGCATGCGAAAAACTTTCTTTACATGGCTACCGGTAATCGTTACAGTTGGCAACATTGGTGTGGATCGTAGCAACACCAAAAACGTGACTGGAATAGATAAATAATGTTTAAGTGTTGGATATTTTAATTTTTGCCTTTGCATGCAGGTGGTAGCATGGCAGCGACGCAAATTGTGCGTGTGGCCTCGCTTCCACCCCTTGCAAGAGGGGAAGTGGCTGCCTAGGCACTACCACGGCACCCTCCCCACCTTAGTTTCTTCTTGAGGGAGGGGAACTGCAACTTGTCACGGTACTTCCAGTTTCAGTTCTTCCCCTCTCGACTGTCCCATGTGTTGTGACGCTGCTGGAGTTACAAATACAAACGACTCTTAGACGGTTTCCTCTCTCTCTCTGTCTTTTTCTCTCTCTCTTTCTCTCTCTCTCTTTTTCTCTCTTTTTCTCTTTCTCTCTCTTTTTCTCTCTCTTTCTCTCTCTCTTTCTCTCTCTCTCTCTCTCTCTATATATATATATTTAAACTGTATTGTGAATCTTTACGCGGTGGCAATAATAATGTGCTAAAAAACAGTGTGCAAATATGGGAATTTATACTTTGTTCTTCATGACAAAACGTGCATGGTAAATACCATTAGCACAATGTTAAATAAAATTGTGTTCAAATTAGCTGATAGTTTTGCGATACAATTTAGTGTGATGATATCCACGTTGAAACATACTAAAATTGTAAACAAAAGCATGGCCTCGTTTGAGGTCAAGTTTCTTGCGCATGAGAAAACAGAAGGGACGTGTAAACAGCGGGTTGGCCGGTTAAGGTCACGGCATCACTCTTCTGGCGTGCCTCGCTCGTCAACTACCTATGTCCATGCCTTTACCAGTTAGGCATTTAGAAACAATGTCGCAACCAGATATTTTAAGTTTTTAAAGATGAATTTGGGGCACAGTTAAATAACAAATACAGTACTTTGGATGGGTGTATTTTTCTCATTGATCTAATCTGAATCAAAGGGACGCAATCAGGTACTTAATAAATGGAACCGGAACGGGCAGCAAGGTATTGACATGAGAGTAATTATCTTGTACTACTTTGTGTCATTATTAATATACTGACATAAATCTTTGAAATTAAAGTGTTTGTGGTAATGCGTGTAAGTAGGTATAATATGGAAAACGTCTGATGAGTGAATTATTTGCAGAATGGTCATGGCAGTGTACAAAACACTCTTTTTAACAGGCACGTTGGCGAACCTATTGTCAGAACATTTCTGGATAATGCTTCTTCAAATGTATTGCATTTTGATATCCAATTGGCACTCAATGTACAAGTAGGTATGGTGATACACAATTAATAACGCAAATCATTAGTACGTACAATATAACGATTACCAACTGGATAGTTCTTAAGATTTATTACTGCGTAACAGCAGTAGAAACAATGTGTAAATCAATGTTTATCGTAAGTAAAACGTCAGTACAATGTAACATACAACGAACATGTATAGCAAATTTTGTAATTAACGTACGTTTAGTCTTTAGGTTGCCTGCAAAATGTCCGCACGACATGAAAATAATTGCCTCTAGTAGTAACATTTGTAATAGTAACCCAAGGAGGAAAGTTTTCAGATCGTCTTGAGGATAAATAAAGTGTTTAAATTGGACAGATATTTATGTCAATACTTACTTGATATGATCAACTATACAATACATGTAATGGCATTTGTAAGAGTTACTAGTATTTTAATGTAGCTATATACTATCTGAGTCAAAGTTCTGAGGACGTGTTGAGGTATCCCACCATAATAATTGCCGTATTATGAGGATGTTCATATTATCATTTGTTTTTATGGCACACCTTATATGTTTTTCCCTTCGTCCTGAACAGTGGGCGTACACATGTAACTGTTACTCGGTAGGACGGATTTCAGTTAGGTTGGAAGTAACGTAATGCCCTCTTCAAATACTTTGGAAGGAGACCTACAGTTATGGGTAACTCCAGTGGAAATTGCGCCTCGTTAGCCTTGGTGGGAGGTGTGTCATAGCCACTTTGCCTACTGTAGAGGCTAGCGGTGGTAAGGATGTGGGTATTGTGCAATGATGTAGAATGCGTATTTGCCAGTGCTCCACATTTACGACATTTCCACGTGCACTGTCCTTCGAACGTAGAGCAGGAAGACACGTGGTCCATGCACCTCACCCCGTTATTGTAGAAACTATCACATCTTGATGTTTTGTGGCATGCGATGTATGCTCCGCACATGCAATGTGGGTGAACAATCCATATTTGCGCTATAGTTTTGTGGTTGACAGGGTACAGGTGCTTTTTGGTCTGACAATGTTGGGGTTCCCAACTGCGTCATCCTGCATGTCCAATGTACAACAGTATCGAATGCAAAACAGTGATCCATTGTACTGGCAGGATAGTGGATACAATTATACACTGTAACCATGTTTGGGACCAACCTTTGTACACCCATGTGTTGATTGTCAAGAGAAGGTAGACTGCTGGTTTTCTAGCTACGTTTGGCCGAAGGCAATGTGGATGTATGCTTATCATTATCCAAAAAGGCAGGTATCCATTATAATTACAATAGTCTGTACATTGACATGTGCTGTTTTCACATGTAGTATGCAACTTACGACTAGTCGGCAGGTTTCACGCAATCTTCACGGGTGATGTGACCTAGAGGTAGATGTTTACAACTGTACAGAATGAATATGCAAGTGGTTTTGCGACACCTTGTGCTCAGGGTTACCAAATGTAACGTTACAGTCTGCTGGGAGCATGCTGGTATTGCCAGGGAATGTTCTAAGGCTACACGTGAGCGAACCCGAGTTCTGTTGCCACCACATTACAGTCGCCCCGACAGTGCATGATGTGTGATACGAACCAATCGTCTATATCAGCCTGACCGCTACAGCAGTATGTTGCATATCAGAATACTGCTGTCCTGCAAGCGAGACATGAGTATAGCAGTTCGTTAGTGCTGCACAGTACCTAATACACTGCCATTGGTGACAGTTGTGGACCAATATAGGTGTTTCATGTGGATGATATACAATATGGTGGAGTAGGGGCTCTTCACAATAGGTTCTTGGGTTTTGGACGCTGACCAGTTAGCCTGCTCGCCTCCCACCATGGCAAACCAGGCGCAATACCAGATTTTCGCAAGTGGGAATCTCCAGTTTCCCCTGCCCTTGCATTCTGGTGCTGCTCCATTCTCGCCTAATTGGCTCTCAAGATCCCGTTAAGAGTCGCCCATACTCTCAACTCGACTACGCTGGGTTCGTACGGGTAAGGAGAGGCAAATGATGGATTAGCGCCATTGCACTAATGCGAGGGAGTTGTGGCAAATCCCTGGGAAAACCTGCTAGGCAATAGCATCCCCTGACATAATGCCCACGTGTGAAAATGCAGGAGTGGTGGGAATTGTGTGTTGCTAACATTTGTTACGCTCTAAAATAATTGTCAATTGTGTGCTCGAAAAATAGTGGCGCAAATCATTATATCTAATTAGTCTGGTGGTACCCTGCAATTATAATCTATTAAATATACATTTAATCAGAGGAACATTCCTACCACAAGGAGTTGAACTTATGTGCAGCATATCTGCGACCTTAATAAGAAATAAAAACATAAATATTGCAACATGGGAACATGACTGCAACTTTATTGGTTGGAGTTCAAATCATTCAATCAGTACATCATTTCACTACAATATTTTAAATTTGTCACATTGGGATTCACAAAATATTACGTAACATTTCATACTTCGCAAATGGTAATGACCCCTCCCCCACATACCATGTTTTCATTAGAGGTGACGGTACACAGTATCTTCGTATTCCATAGGTCACTCTATTAAATATTAAATTCCATTCGTCAAACCAATATGAGATCGCATCATGTGAACGTTGGTACCGTTTTCAACTCAAGTCCGTCGTGTGACTTCGTTCTTGATAAAATTAATTTTCATCTAGTGACAGACATTAGCTACGTAAAACTTGCAAAATGATTGTGGTGCCACGTCCCAGAAAAGCCGACAGACAACACGCGTCGTGCTCGTCGGTGAGCTACATGCAGCGACTTAGGCCCTGCCGTCCCCCGTACTCAAGACGGGAAAGCATAATTTGGTAGTTCCAAACCGAAACGAGGAATTAGATGCGAGGGTGACGGTAAAACTGGAACTACGAACCACGTCTCGATCCAGGAACACTCCGAAGACTGAGAATTGGATCAAACTTGAATTAGAAACTAGACCTAATGCGTACAACATCCGTTGTAGGAAACGTACACTTAAAGGAGGGTTCAACAGATACTGTTTGAAGGTGTGCACACCTGCACCACAGTTACTAAATATACTAGCTACTTGGAAGTAAGTTCAACGCGCACTCTGCAACTACGTCCTTCACAGATATCACAAACCCAACTGCTGCAGAGAGATGAGCTCAATAGCGTCTCAAGTGCCCATATCCAAGTGTCCCCGGAGAAGTGCATCCTTCGCGGAGTAAGACACGAACTAGTGCTTAGCCGGCGGAATTATACACTAGCAATTTAGTTTCACGAGTTGCCGATAGATGTTACGGGGAATGAACGAAAGGTCGCTTTGTAAGCCGTGCCATAGAAAAAAAACTGTGAATATAGGAGAAAATGCACAGTGATGGGAAACAGCATTTCACGAGTTCAGGCGCAGCTGGAATAGGAAATGCTGCAACTAAAGTGTCAACGCCATCATCTGATGATGCGTGTTGCAAGATGGGACGATCTCACAGATATGGGCTGCAGCGTTGGGGTCCTTCTTGCCTGCCTGTGAGGCAGCTGGGACGTACAACTAAATTGTAAATCCTTGAGAGAATTGACAAAGGTACCACAAGTCCACGAAGTTATAATCCCTGTTACATAACTGAATTTGAACGTCACTGGAACCCACAAGATTAGCTGAAATATTTTGTTGGTGTGAGAATTAAATATGGGCATTTTTGAAAAAATACCGCATAATTGAACCCCTGTTCATTTTGCATGCCAATTATCCTACCGTGCAAATTACATCCACACTTGGACGTTAACCCTATTTTAGCAAAGCTACATTAACGTATGTGTATTATTTTTAATGAGGGGACTTTACGGTGCATAGTCTATAGGGATGTTTACTAGACGTATTCTGCACCAATGCAAAGGAATTGATGCCGGCCAGGGACAGACGAAACCAATGTTCCAGAGGGCGTGAAGGATGTCCACATGCTGCCTGCCATAGTCATTCATGGTGGGGGACAACGGATCCTATGAGGAACTCTAAGCAAAGTTGTACTATCAAACGACTTTAGGTGTCCCAACAGATTATCCCTGCACCATCAGTAACACATCCCCCTCTATATGTGTGCATTTAGAAAATGCTCCATCGGAACTCAGCGGAGTTTTAAATTACCAGGGCCAATGTCGCACACGTGGTTATCTAACCAATCTAAGATTTAATCATTGACTGTACATTCACAGATTGTGGAGGTTATGGCTATTTGCCGCCTGCAAGCGCGTGCGGAGTAAACCCACACAATTTGTCCTGGAACTCAATACCACGTTTCATTTTAACGACAGTACACCAGATCATATCAGTTGTGGCTCCGGAGGGGGAGGGGGGGGGGCACGCCCTCCTCACAAGGGGACATTAACACACGTGCATGCTACAAGCACGATTTATTATATTTGTATAATTTTCTTTTCCACTGCATCACGACAGAAAACCGTTAACTGTCATATGATTGAGTTCATACAGAAAGAAGGAATGTTCACATTACTTGCACTTTGCACATGAGCCCATGTTTAAAGTAGTGCTGTTTTAATGTTTGTAGTTGATATTTGGCTTCGTCAACAGGTGATATATGTGAAACGATTAAACCCTGAATGAATTGTATCATGGCCTGATACTGTTGCGTGGATTACCGCACTAAAACAATCTATCCGGCAAATCAACAATTCACTAGACGTAGACTTTGCCAACGTTGTAGAAGGAACCGGTGAAGTAGGGTAATCCCCTAGCTGCGTGGGTTCTGATCTCTCGCCGTCAGATAACGCTAATGGCTGCACAACTACTGTCGGAATGTCGAGGCGTTTAAAGACAGGAATTCTTTCTTGCGTGCGAAGTACTCCTTGAAGCGTATTGCAGAATACCTGTAATCAGAAACGAAAATTATGCTTCATCTCGACCACAGCACAATTACACATCATTCACTTAAATAAAATAGGTTATTTCAATTCCTGTAGTATTCCATACAATAGCAAGATAAATGTAATGTCACAACAGAGAGCAGTTGGTTCGTCAGTTATGGCTTGCAGCCGTTATCCAAGTTGTAGGGCACTCGTGCTCATAAGTCTAATGTCTCGCTGATTATTATGCTATTTTACTCAACCAGTAGCCTAATTGTCTTGTTGCAGCGAATTCTAATGTGAAAGGCTAGCACACATTCACCAAAATACGTAATTGTCACAACTGTTTATATAAATTTGTAATATTTTGTGTAATTTTGTTACAAAACATAGTTTTTTTTTTTATCGTAATTTGATTTTAAATAAAAACTTCTGGTTTTGTTGTAAAAAAAAAATCATTAAAAAATATTTTTTTCAAATATATATACAAATGTTTTAAAAAATATGCTCAAAATATTATTTTTCCAAAAATCGTATAGAGTCCTATGTTCAGAACATGGGGTGGTTTTCCAAAGGTTTGCTTACACTGGAAAACAAAACGGCTTTCCTCTAACCGTACCCAGCAGGATTTTCTTCTCGCTGTAAATACAAGTTTCACCAAAAACCCAGACACTGTTTACACGTCTCAAGTAGACTAATGGCTTAGGTATTGACGAGGGTNGGAAACAGTTTCCCTGTTATATTACTCTGTAACAAAGCATTTTGGCTAGCAGCAACATAAATATGCACTAGTTTGTAGTTCCATATTGCATAGGTGCAAACAATGTTACAACAGAATCTGGGCACAGCAACACAGCAAAGTTGTAACGTGATGAAGGTACTGAATTGAGTTGTCGGGGGGGGAGGCGCGAGGTGCGTGCAATAATCCTGTTTTCTGTCGGCAGCAAACACACGAGCGCTGTGTCTGTGGTAGGTGAGCAAGTGGTGCCGTGAAGAGTGGAGTGGTAATCTGTCAACGTCGGGCACATTCGTTAATAACACTGATCAAATAGAAAGGGAGGATGGACATGTGACGCACTGTAATCTTTCACGTGCAACTCTGTGGGACGTTTCCCGTGAATGTTTGGACTACCTTAAAAGAATGCGCCATGTGTGGTTCCCCAAACTACCGACAAAAGCCCGAGAGAATGATGACTAAATAAAATGATGTTTTAGCAACTTCCTGAATCTTCACCTGCATACGTACACAAAATAGGGAAACTTACCCTCGTACAAACCAAACGCACCTTCTTGACTATATAAATCGAACCTACTGCAATTACATCCTTGGCCATTCTGCTATTGGATTAACCTAATTTGAACCTGGTCCTCGGTCATGAAGTATAACCTCACCATGGTGCGCTCACACAACCAGTTCCTCGGTATTGCGACAAGCGAACACCGCACGCAATGTTAGTGTGTGTGTGTGTTCCTTTGAGTTTTCATATTTGTTGTTACATCGTGCCCTCTGGAGAAGTGAAGATATTTGGGCGACTCTTATTGAGGTCTTGTGAAGCGAGGTGAGTGTCGAGATGAAGGGGCAGGGGAACGGGAGATTCCGAGAAAACATGCCGACCAGCGGCATCGTCCGGCGCAATTCCCACATACGAACATCCGGGAGGGATCCCCCACCAGGAATCAAATCCAGTTCGCCTCCGGTAGGAGGCGGGTACTACCAGGGCACATGCCAGTTTGGAGACTTTCTCTCGTAATTGTGGGAAACCCTGGTAATGTTAACTGTCGGGAGCTGTGTCTTACCCCAGGAAGTCGAAGTCTATGCTGGAGTGCTCCGCCTGTATGAGGGCCCACACTGCCCAGAGGAAGTGAGCGGCCAGGCAGAACTTGTTCACTTGGACGTAGAGCTCGTCGACGGCTGCGTCCGTCACCTCCTGTTCCCCGCCCGTGAACGTCTCCAGGTAAACCCTTAGCCATCGTCTCTGAAGTTCGTACGACGGGTACAGCGAGTAGTCTATTGTACTGACACCTGCGCACCATTTAGCACACAGTGAACACACATCAAGTCAACTGTTCAGTCACTAGTAATAAATAGAATATTCATAGTCTGCTATTTTAAGGTTACGCTGTGAAAGCATGACATACGCAATTACAGTGAAATTTGGTTCATTAAAACCTCTTCAATACAAAGTTGTCCTATTTTTCTTTAGAGTGGGGAATAAATTGTTCATCTGTATGGTTATTGAGAAAAATTATTTTGATTTTGTATTGCAACGCAATGCCAAATCCACTGGTGCAAATAACTCGTGTTGATAATGTGACTTGTTCCTGGTTACGCTGAAAACAAACCATTATCATAAGTTCTAAGAATTGCTGTTGTCTTGAGAATGTAATGTTTAACGGCTACTGATGTTTTATTTTGTACAACTAATGGTACGCAAATTCATGCTCCTAAGACATTTACTTTCCTAATAATTAGATTGTTTCACTTTGATGGCACATGAGATAAGTAATATGTTTCATGGCAATGTTAATTCCACGTATAGTGGAAGGATACAAAACTAGTGAAAAAGTATACCTAAGCAGGGCTTTCAAAAGTGCTCAATTAACCACGAACAGATTATAATACTGTGGTTCTCTGACCAAGAGTAAATCTTATTGTAATAGGTTGCTCAGTTTTGAATGACATGTCGTGATTATTACACAGTATAGACACGTAATCACGTAATACAAGGTGCGCATGGTGTTCTGTCTCAAAAGCACAATATTACACAAAACATCACATATTTGCAAGAGTGACTTGCTAGTGGATTAAACCATGCAGATTGTGAAAACAGTAATGTCTAAGCTGCCACGAATCATAATTATGAATATTAAATACAAGCTGTTATCTCTCCACATTCTGGGCACCAGTAATTAAAAAATAAAACAAATCAATGGTTTTACCAGCATCAGAGCAATATTGTTATATTCCCACCTTCATGGTTTGGTTTTGCTCTAAAATTAATACAGAGCTCTTTTCTGTGGCCAGTCTTTGACATATTCTTAGCTTGCCCATAAAATTCATAGACATTCTGGTACTGTGACGGGAACAAAGTATATTTTACATCTGTGATGAATGTTATTTCACAAAGCAAGCAATAACCTTGGTCCAAGTTGTAGGTATAGTGTTGCTTACCTGCAAATTCTGCAAAATGATTTCCAATGTCAAATGCTTGATAGTTGTAATCTGCATATTCATAGTCTATGAAGGTAACTTTACCTCTCTTCGAGTTGTAGATAATATTTCCGAGAAGGAGGTCATTGTGACAAAACACAATAGGGCTGCCAATTCCCGACAACTCTGACTTCAATGTCGCATACTCTTGATGTATCACGGTGATGGATGGTACCAGTTCTTCAAACCTGCAAAACAGAGTGATAATGTTTGTGTCATTTGACTCAAACAGCTCATTGTAACATAAGTCATAGCTTGGGGATTTATTTTACATTAATTTGTATGACAAGTGTACTTTGTAGCGGAGGTCATTATCGCAGGGCTGTGGAGTTGGGGTCGCCGAGTCTTGATGTAGTCGCAGTTGAATCGCTATAACCTTAGTCCAACTGAGATAACTTATTTTAGTATTACATACTTTGTTGCTCATGTACTTCCAACGGAATTTAATATTCTGCAAAATGAAGTGGTTTTTTTTTTATCCACCTAGTGATGATTAAATAAGGCATGAATCATGATGCTATAGTAACATCAAAAAGAAAATAATGCACAGAAGACCAAAAACGCATTGGGAAGTCCATTGTTGCTACACAAAGGGGGTTTTTCAGTTCAGTAGTTGCGCTGCTCCGCGTGAGAATATTACCTGTTGTAAACTTAAGTCGTACAGTGCTGTAGTAAAGTGTGATCAGTTTGGTGTGTACTGCACCAGCAGTGTCGCTGGGTTTCCCCTCCCTCCAGCGACAGGCGCTTGTTGGGGCCCTCCCCTACACAACTTCCCCTGCCATCCATTCCACAATGCTGCGCTAAGATTATTTGAACTTTACTCTACCCTCGTTTATGGGTTTGGAATCTTGAGATCGAACAGGAGCTGTATAGAGGAACAAGTGAAAGAGTCAAAAGGTTGGTGTGTTGATTCTACAGCCTTGGTCGTTAAAGCATTCCTTTCATACCACGTGGTTCCGGGTAAACCAAGCAAACGCATACCTTTTTTATGCAAGTGATTTCCCTTCTGATTAGCTTATCATAAAGGCTCGTTTACACAGAAAGAGCAAAATATGACAATTGCAGCCATGAAAATTTACAACGTAAACCCTCAACGCACAATGCTTTGTTTAAGATGCACAGCTGCCATTTAACCAGACCTCGCTGTACAGTTGATCCTTCTGCAGGGACAGTTTACAGCTGTCATCCCAACCCTCTCTTGGAGTTATTGACCACTTGCATCATCTGTGCTAAGGGGCATCAGAACCTTTCTCAGTTGGATGGAAGGAGGGGGGAAATGTCATGTAGAGAATGTGGCACATCTGGTGCTGGGTAAACCTTCACTTCAAGAGTTTTAATTTTAAAAACAATAACGTCAGTGTTTACAATCGTTGCTTCCTACCCACACACTTTATACAAAATACTTGATACAGTGTACCGTTGTTTAGGGACGTCCAATTTTATTACATATAGTACGAAAATTTGGTTATACCACTGATATCTTTGAAGTCCCTTAATGAGATTGGGGGTTGAGCCAATGCCACCCACCCTCACCTTTTCGATTCTCCTGCCTGTGTCCCCTGATTACATCCTGCCTCCCCATAGAACTGATTATGCTCCTTGGTGTTACCTAGGTGCTGTATTATACTTTCTTGAGACTTTACAGAGGTCTTCCAGAAACTCAAAACAAGGGTGCTATCTTTGCTTCGAGCTTCTCATTCACTCACTCCTTGGTATGTAGACTATACACTCCTTACCTGGTCTGTTTCTGTGGGTCGGTGAACCTCTGCGGCACGAAGCCCAAGAATTGCTGGAGCTTCTTCCAGAGGCACGGCTCCCGGACCACAGCGGGGCCACAGTCCACCCGGTGTATCCGGGCCATCATGCACGCCACGAGCACGTACACCTCCGGTTCCCGACACATCTCCACGGACACCACGTCGCCCTCGACGTACTCGTACACCAGGCCGTTGGCGAAGGTCGCCCAGAGGCGAGGCGCGTAGCCCGACTGGTGCAGCAACTGCGAACATCACACACGGAGCTATGTAGCAAAGTGAGACTAATCGAAGTAAGCCTGCAAACATCTAGCTGAAAATAATTAACTATTCACGCAGATTTTCTCGAAGTTCAAAATGATCTTTGTGCAGTGTAGAGGAGGGTTGTCCCGAATGCTGGCGCTATACACACTATCGCCAGGCGTTTTTTATTAAGGGAGCCACGCCGCTTATTTATAAGGCCCCGGGCTGGGAAAAGGGCGACGAGAGAGAGACTTCTTACTCAGGGTCGTGCGGCTGCAGAGCCTATCCCCCAAGCACGACGTTTGTCGGCGGCGATAACGAAGATGGTACAAGGGTGCGTCTCGCTCACGCTGTTGCTACCAAGGCCACAGCAACTCCTGGCAACTCACACTAGAGAAAATTGCAGTGTCTACACACACACAAACACACTGAGGACCTTGATGCAAATGGAAAGAGGCACACAAGACTTGGACGATGTGTGCTTATTACATACGAGCACGTGGTCACACTACACAGTTTTCGTCCGGATAGTACGCTTGCAAAGAAACACTTGGTTGGGAAACCTTGTTAAGTATAATTACGATGGCGTGTATAGAAACACGAGGAGAAACTGCAACACAGTGATGTGGCCGACCACGTGGTCGGCAATCACTAGACCAGTCCTGCAGTCGGCCACGGGCCGTAAATATTAAGTTAAAAATCTCTCCTGCCAGAAAAGGTTGCTGCGAGGGGAGATGTAGGAAATGACCACGGGAGACGACGATAGAAATGGTTCCGGTAAAAATATAAGACTTACAGGATGGCTAGATCAGATAGTTGACAAAACGCTGGTCTCCCGAGTCTGCTGCCACTGACTAGCGCCGTCCAAGCCGAACTGTCTTGAGGCAATCTGGCCGACGTTCCCGGTCGCCTCGACCGGAAACGTGGGCGAGCAAAATAAAAATGATGTGCACCAAAAGCCCTTAAAAATACAAAACTTTGTTAAACACGATAATAAACTAGATACTGCACTGAAAAAAAAAAACTATTGTATCATACGTATACATTAAACACGCCGCAGGGTGAGTGGGCGAGGGAAAAATTTTACATCGATCAAATTGTGTATAAAATAAAACAGGCTCTCGACAGTAAAGGCCCTGTAACAAAACATGACACTGCAAGCACTGGGACATTCGTTAACAAAACACAAATATTTCGACCACTCCTAGTGGCGAGTTGTGGGGGTTGTTACCACTGAGCCCAGTCAGCTTGCAACCTCTCACAAGGCCCCCCCCNNCTCGTGAGCGTAACCTTATATTTTATTTTAATTTCTCTGCTCTAGACAGTCCACTGAAAAGAAATACATGGGCACCTCTCGCGCCTCGCTGAACGTAAAGGCCATATTCCCGCACTAGGTGCATGGCACTGTAGCTCTAACACGACACACCACCACGTCGATACCCGCCTCGGCGTTGGGTCGGTTGCTCTTGACGTCCACGTGTCAGGCGAGGGCTTCCGATATCGGGAGAAGGAACGACGACAATACCAAACACAACGTCGCTCTCTACTACTGTGCCGGGCCATTTATATTTTCGACAGGTAATATTCACAAGCGGAGCAGCTCTCGGCCTTTGATACCACCACTGAACAACCCCACGCCTTCGTGTAGCAGCAATGGACTCGCGCGATCCGTTTCGGACTTCCGCAGCATTATTTTCTCATCTGAATTTCTCTATGCCTAATCACGGGCGGAAATGAGGTGGGTGTGGAGTAGCGACCGAATGCAAGTGCGG
Organism: Clitarchus hookeri; assembly: GCA_002778355.1. NCBI lineage: Eukaryota > Metazoa > Arthropoda > Insecta > Phasmatodea > Phasmatidae > Clitarchus > Clitarchus hookeri. The sequence continues at coordinate 67,581 of NQII01002928.1, read as the reverse complement.
GGAAAAAACGGGAGGTACCCCCGCGGAGAACTGGTGTCAGCCACGTTTCCCCACGTGCGAAGATCCGGGTGAACCCACCAGGAATCGAGCCCGGTTCTCATTGGCGGGAGGTGAGTGGTCCGACTACTGTGATGGGAGCCGCGTCTCCCTACCTCGCCATTACTGCGCATCTGCAACGCGCCCTTTACTGGGGATCGCCGAGCCCGAACTCGCGGACGGCTTCCGTAAACAGCTTCTCAGTCAGCGTGGCGTGTAGGAATGCACCCCCCATTGGCCGGCCGTTCCACCATCAAGGTCAAATAGCCGTCCCATCTTCATGTCTCCAAAAAGTAACTTTTGGGGGTGTGACAGTTCGGGCCGGCCTTATACACTGAAGAGCCAAAAAAACTGGTACACCAGACTAATATCGTGTAGCCCCCTCCTCCCCCTCCCGAGCACGCAGAAGTGCCGCAAGACGACGTGGCATGGACTCGACTAATGTCTGAAGGTATGCAGGAGGCAATTCACGCCATGAATCCTGCAGGGCAGTCCACAAATCCAATCTGCGCCAATTTGAGAAAGGGTTGCACGTCTGTCACGTTTAATGATTCTCGTCAGTCGTCGTTTGTCCCGTTCTTTCACGATCTTTTTTCCGGCCGCGGCGATATCGAAGATGTGATGGTTTTACCGGATTCCCGATATTCACGGTACGCTCGTGAAATGGTCGTACGCGGAACATCCAAATGTTATCGCTACCTCGGAGATGCTATGTCCCATCTCTCGTGCGCCGACTATAACACCACGATCAAACTCACTTAAATCTTGATAGCCTGCCATTGTAGCAGCAGTAACCGATCTAGCAACTTTACCAGACGCTTGTTGTCTTATATAGGCGCTGCCGACCGCATCGCGTTACTCTGATTGGTTCCATACCTGTGTTATTTGCATACGCACGCCTGTGCTTTTTTTTTTTTTTTTTTTTTTTGGGGGCTTTTTAGTGTACAACAAAATTCCTCCCCAGCTACGAAACCACCGGGAAAATGAAGGAGGCCACGACGGGAATTCAGCAGTTTCTGCAGACTAGTAACTTCTTACGTGTCCACTTTCAGTGCGCGTTTTCCGTGAAGTGTAATTCTACTGCATAATTTTACGTTAATATTCCTAAAAAAAATTGCCAATCAAAACAAAGGTATAATAAATAAACTTTTTTGTTTTTGGGGATCCTTTCGGACGCATGTACCTACACATTTTAAAGACGTGTTCTCGTCCGGTGATGCAGACCTGATTTTGCACAATTTGCAATTATATTTCATCTCTACGCCATGTATGATGATGGTGGTTTTCTAAATGTGTCATGTATCACAAGGCATTTTATACTTCTGTTAACAATCACGTATCACATTTTTGGTTGAACTGAACCGGTGGGCGCGCACGAATGTTGCGCATTAGCTTTGTTCGCGTGGACTGTACCTTTTACAACGTCTACACCGAACCAGCAACGTCGCGTTCTTGTCACCGGAAGTAGTATTTTGGGTGCTACAACTAGTAGATCGTTCTACTGGAGGGTGTAATTACAACTTCAGCACTCGGGTGATACACCGCCTCAAGGAGGTGGAGTAAATGGCGTAGAAGGTGAAAAATAAAGGCGGGAAAAACATATTATGAATTTCAGATAAGTTTAAAGGCCCTTTCACATGATCAAAATTTTCTTTACATTGTATTGAATTCAATTTGTTATATGACGTCATAGAAACATCACAATCGCGGTCATTTTCTCTTTCAATTTCTTGAATGCCTCGTTTCCTTTTAGTATTTTCGTTTAGATCATGTTTTATACGTATTTTCTTGAATTCAAAATTTTAATAGCTTAACAAAGCTTTTCTGAGAGTATTACCGGAAGTAATCCCAGAGCTGTGTGCACACATTTAAAGGTATTACAAAATAAAGCTGCATATTTTTAAAAATAAAATATACCGTAAAATGAAAAAATTTGGTTGGGTTTTAACCAATTATTTTTGTGTCCTGCATGAGTCGTAGATACTTTTTCGTATTTTTTTAAAACTGGTTTTATTAAAATGTTTGTGATAAATTTTTATGTGGAGACATACAATTCATTGGAAAGCTAATGAATCGATGTTTGGTTCAATAAATATTAGATCGTGTGAAATGGCCTTAACATGTAGCTATTTCGAACGTGGTAATTATTCCGACCATGGTGAACATTCGATAGATATACTTAAGGCCCCCGTCTACCTGGAACTTTTTCCCACGTTTAGGCCGATAAGGGCGACACTGCCACGCGCATCAAGTACGCCATCGCCGCTAAGCGCAAGGCTCTGAACTGGCGTGCAGTGTTCTCGTCGTGCTGTGTGTACCTATGGGACTTTCAGCGGTGACCATATTATTTTATTAGTGGGAAGTCTTTAGGAAGGTTCAGTGCAGGCCCCTATAGTAGTTTTGTATGTATCTGATGCGTGCAGTTTGAGCTACAGCACCTAGGAAAGGCCGTTTTTAACGGTTTTGGAGTACTCTGAATTGATGTTTCTAACGTACGTGATATTTTGAAAGTACTTAACAGCTCTCGTCTGAAGTGCGTGTTCTTTTCGTAGATCAGCACTTTGGACGCACGCTTAATAGTTTCGTTGAAAAACGTGTATTTCGAACACTCTGCAACGCAGTTCAAGCGCCAGGTAGACGGGCGCCTTAAGCCTTGTTTGCGCGAGTCTGAGTAATGGCCTGAAAGTATAACTTCAGCAAGGATTCAGAAAAGTTGTAAGTAACCACGAATAACGTACAACCAAGTTAGTTATGGACTATCCCTTACCACAACAAAAAATGTTGACGTGCAGAAAATCCCGACAACGTTTGGCCAACGGGGAGCGAGGCCTGTGTATTTTCTTGATATTTCTTCGAGCGGTATTTATGTGGTTCGCGTAACCGAAACTATAAAAAGGAAATGTGCGGCAACAGCTGACATTTGATGCACGCCTCTTTCCAATGTCAGTATTCTTTAGCAGCTACGCCCCCGCCTATTGGACAGCATTAAACATAGATGCATATACGAATTTTTTTATTTTCTCGCACCTGACTGTTTTTTCTTTCCTGCACACCGTGGTCTATGGTAGGGCTGTTTGAAACTTTGCATGGTTACCTAGGCTTATAGAGAAATGGGAATGAGGAAATAATGCGCAGACGTCTAAAACGCGTCGGGCAAGTCCATTGCCGCTGCGCGGAAGGGGTGGGATTGTTTAGTTCAGTAGTGACAGCGGCTGACAGCGGTTGGGCGAGAGCTGCTCCCTACACCCTTCCTCCCTGAAAGCTGCGTCAATATATTTTCTCATTTGAACTTCTCCATGCCGTGCACGCCGCTTCACTTCCAAAGTCACCGACACGAACACTAGACAGCAAAGATTGACCTACTGTTAACACCGTCAGCAGGAAACATTTAGCGACGTCAGCAGGAATCTTACCAACCTTAATGTTCCTGGTCTCTGCTGTCCGATCTATCATCATGTCGGTCTTCTTCCCATACACCCGAACCAGCACGGTGTCCTCCGGGTGCTCCGGGTAGAAGCAACCCACAAGCTTGTTGGTGATGCCATCTGTGAATAACTGTCACATCACTATTAATCAATACTTTCTAGTACTAGATGCATTCTTATTGTAATAAACTACGTCACCAGGGGCGTACGCAGAGGTGGGTTGTCGGGGGCAGGGGGTAGGGGGAGTCGGAGCTGATCGCATCCCCTCAAGACTACGAATTTTTGTATACTTATTAAAGTATGATATTATCGTATTGAAAGGTAACTTTCGTGCCTTGCACTAGGGAAACCTCTCAATGATGAAAAGTAAATTTTTACAATTAAATCGTTTTGCTAGCTATAATACAGTGTGTTAAGTTTGTCGAATGTATGCATGCTTGGCTCAAAAAATACAATTAGGGACACGCATCATTTTATAGTAAAATCAGCTTAATTACTGCTAAATTTTAACNGGGGGGGCTCAAATTTATAGAAAGCCATTAGCAAGTCTCTAAGTTTCGATAGAAATCTACCTCACCACTTCCCCAAGAAAATTCACCAGTACTTCTGATCGCCCCTTCCGAAACAGTGGGACTGCTTACACGCCTGTACGTCACTTTGGCATAATTAATTAGGCTGTGAGGAAGCCCGTTCATGGGATTTGAAAATGGGAGGTGGTGTTCTGGTCGGGGGCGTAGTCAGGAATTTACTTCGGGTGGGTTCGAAGGGGGAAAAA